>CM053785.1:178644807-178719806 GCA_028749045.1 Cupressus sempervirens | reverse complement strand
TACTCTTGGAGACGAAACGAGAGAAGAAATGCATGAAAAAAAATATACCTACTCTAACCTAAGGGGTGATGCACCAAAATAGAAAGCTTGACCTTATCTCTACCCATAAATGCATAGTTAACTAGTTATAACCTCAAGGAATATAGATTAATACTTTGCTTAGTTTAGAAAGCACATGTAGATTAGACAAAAAAAATAATGCTATAGGAAGAAACTTCACTTACTATCATTCAATTGTCAAAACGTAGATACAATCATGCAAATTGCAGGATGTAGACAAAAAAAAAAAACTAGAGGCAAAGAACCTTGCACAAGTTGTTAATGGCTAAAAGAGGCTTAACAGAGGATTACAATGGCTAAGAGGAGTAAGAAATTATAGTAGTATGCATGAAAGTAATACTAGAGAATCAAATAAGATTAATGCTTACAAAGATTAAAAAATCTACCTTTATAGCTTAGGCATAACCAAGATATTTTCTAACAAGAGTTACTCCACAACCACTATCTTTAAATGCTCAAGAATAATCATACAGTTCTAGAGAAAATATGATCTTGGCACAGATTCAGATATAATAAAATCCAATATTTTGCCAAAATAGAGCCTTGAGAAGATAGATCAATGCCATTAAGTCACTCTAACTAGGTAGATGGATAAAACTAGAGGTGGTGGAGTGTTTCCTTCATTTACCATGCATGGCATTCATTAGAGAGTGGTTGGAATTGATAAAAAAGATTGGATTGAGCAAGAATACCATGTCTTTCCCATAGTTGGCCCGACAAATCAGCAAGGTCAATAGGTTAAAATGGGGTAAGCCATGTGGATCAATAGCTCTTTATCTTTCTGCCACCCTGTAAAGTCCTCATGGTTTGACCCTCTTATTTATCATAACTGTGCCATCCCTAACCGTTATGTTACTACTATTGTTACTACCTAGGCCTATAAGGATATGTTTCCTTCATGCACTTCCCCATATTTCTTAAAGTCCTCCCAATTCCATGATGCGAGAAAGAGCTGATCGTTGATCTAAAAAAGATCGACGATTTTTGAAAACCTTTATTATTACTTTGCCTATCCTTGTATCTTTTAGGTCCAAAAACCACTCAACATCTACCTTAGCATGACCTAGCATCCAACTAGCACTACTTTTAGCCTTGGTGGCCCACATAAAAGGGTGAACCCACCAGTCCACATGTCACAATGTTGCTTGCCCACATTGTCAGAAAGTCTAACAAAAGATAGAATGTGGGGAAAGCAACTACCAATAGAATCTTAGCCATATTTCAACTCACATTGGAATGTTAGCATGATACCCTACTTCATCTATGGCCCATGAGAAATGGGACCCATACATCACATGGTAGCAAGGTGCTTGCTCGCTTTATTAAAAAGTTGTTCATTTTGAGAAAGTGGGAAAGCACCAACTATAGATCTATACAAGATTTGACAGTTCAAAAAATTGTGGGAGCCCAAAAAGAAAACTTAAGAGGATGTGGAAATATTATCAGGCTCCTTATTTAATTTATTTTGTATTTTTGTGGCACTTGATATATTTAAAAAATGGGAAGTGGTTGTTTATCATTTGAATTCAAATGTGGTAATTTTGGTAGGAAGGCAAATTTGGCCAATAATTCTAGCGACTCAAGGGAATGCAAGCCAACTATGTATAGACCAATAGCCTACACATCCATTGGGAAATAAAGTCATAGAAAATGTGAGAACATGCCCAGAAAAACCCCAAAATTGTAGAAAACATTCCCAGGGAACCTCAAGACTACCTCTCTACAACTGTAACTAGGAACCAAAAACCTCTGCAACCTCTGTAAGACACATGTGCTTGTGCACTTCTTGGAAAAAAAAGAAACCACAAGAAAGAAACTAACCTGATTCTATATATGAAATACTTATCTTTTACTAGAAATATAACTTAAGATATATTCCATTGACTAGAATAGGCAAAGTTTCACCATTGGGCTTGCTTAATTGAAAAGCATTGGCCTATTTGCAATTGATGATCACATAGGGACCACTCCATAGTGCATCAAATTTTGAGTGCCTTCCTACATCTCATTTTAGTACCAGATTACCTTATCTAAAGATTCTAACCCTAGACTTCCTATTAAAGCTCTTTTTCAACTATTGTTGATGTGTTTCTAGGGTCTGTATGGCCTGTTTCCTTTTCACTTCCAACTCCATCAATTCTACCATTCTTACTGTCATGGCATCATATACCATATTCTAATGAAATTAGAAGCCTTGCTTCTTTACCATATACCAACATAAAGGGTGAATTTCCAATGGCCCTCTTAGGTGTTATGCTATCAGCCCAAAGAGTTGTCTTCAACTTTTGATGCCAACATCTCTAGTTGTCCTCTATAGTTCTCTTCATAATCCTGATTAGGTTTTTGTTAGTTTGAGGATGTGCTCAAGTAGATATTATGATCAACTACCCATGCACACATCTAAGTTCCTACAAAATATTTTGCATTATCTAAAATCATTGTTGAGGGGGCACCAAACTTGGTAATAATTTCATCAAGGAATTCAACAACTAAATATTTTGTGGCATCCTTTAATTAAATTTCCTCTATCCATCTAGTGAAATAATCTGTAGCAGCTAGGATCCATTTGTGACTAGAGCTGGAAGGAGGATTGATAGGGCCTATGAAATCTAATCCCCAGTGACCAAAGGTTTGGTCCACCTAAATAGGATAAAGGGGAAGAGCTACAAGTCTTTTCTTACTAGAGAAGAGAGCACATTTTCCACACTTCCTTACATACTTATGAAAATCATGGAATAAGGATGGCTAGTAGTAACTAGCTCTCATGATCTTCATTATAGTTTTCCTTGCTGAGAAGTGGCCACCATCAGGACAATCATGAAATTCTTTGATCATTTTTTCAGCTTAGTTTGTGTCAATTCATCTCAATAGGGCTCTGTTGAAGTCCCTCTTGAAAAGGATACCATCAATTATGGCATAAGGAATTGATAGTAACCTATATTGTCTCCTTTTAGCCTAATCAACCCTTGAGGATATCCATTTCTTGATAAGAAGGTCATCATTTCATCTATCCAACTCTTTGGGTTATTACTTCTTGTTTCTTATTGTTTTGTTAATATCATGGAAACTTTTTCATCTGATTCTTGTGATAGAATCATCTATTTGCACAATCCCTTCCCTCTTACCAACTTGGTGATCTAAATGTCCACATCATACTCGATTACTTTAGTAATCCAACCAGCTCTCTTCTGACTAATATCTTTTCTCAAAAGAAAATCCTTCACACTAGTGTGGGATACTAACAAATGGATTTTTTTATGGGACAAAAGGTGTCTAAATGTCTTCAAAGCTCTTATGACTACAAGAGCTTTATTTTCTACAAAACTATATTTGTATTTATATTCACTTAGCCCTTCACTAAAGAAGGCAACATGATGTTCTTCATTTTTATCATTTGTTTGAGGCAAGAAAGCAGAGCAGAGATACTTGACTCACCACCTAAAGTATAAAGAATGAAAACCTTCTCAAAGTTTGGATTTCTAAGAGTAGGAGCTGAGGCTATTACCACTTTGATCTCTTCAAAACTTGTCTTCGCTTCGTTTGTCCATGTAAACACTATATTATTTTTAAGCATGGTTGTAAGAGGTTTCATCATTGTAGCCAAGTTAGGGATAAATCACCTCACAAAGTTTATTCTACCAAGAAAACTTTGCAGACCCCTTTTATGACTAGGGAGGGCAAGAGCAAGTATTGCCTTTTTTCTCTCTAGATCAATAGTTAAACCATCCTTTGAAATAATGTGTCCTAATAATTTTCCTTGATTGGTGGTGAAGACACACTTGCTTGGATTAAGGGATACCCCAAAATCTCTACACCTTATGGAAAATTGCTTGAGATGACCAAAATGATCCGCCATATCCTTTGAATACATTATGATATAATCAAGGTAAACCAATACAAAATTTTCAATCATATTTTTGAAGGCCATCTCCATTGCCTTTTGAAACATGGAACCTTCATTTGTTATCCCAAAAGGCATTTTACTACAAGCATAGGTGCCCAACTTGGTGGTGAATGTAGTCTTGTATCTATAGACTCCTTGACCAATACTTGATTGTAACCAAAGAATCCATCAAGAAATGAGAACCTCTCTAAACCACTAACCTTGGACAAAATTTGCTCCATGGAGGGGAGGGGATGGTGATCCCTAAAATCCACACATAATCTAATCTCTCCATTCTTCTTCCTAATAGGGACAAGGTTTGCTACCCATGATGAGTGATTGATAGGGAAAATTATATTAGCCTCAATTAACTGGGATAGCTCTTTTCTCATTAATGGTTCAATCCTAGGATTCACTGGCCTCTATTCCTATCTTACTAGTTTGACATTTTCTACTAAGTCTATGGTATGCTAAAGCAAACTTGGGTCAAACCCTTTCAATCATCATACGTCCAAGAAAATATATCATTAAATTATTGACATAGATGAATGAAACTTTCTTGCTCAATTTTAGAACATACCTTTCCCAAGTTTAAAGCTTTTCCATCAACAACTATAACTGGTGTATAATCATCATGGTTAGTAGCTAGGTTCATGACTTTGCCTCTTGCTTGATCATCAGGGTTGAAAACACTCTCTGAGGTAATGAGACCCTTAGGCAATTTGTTGGAACTGAGATTGATGATCTAATCTCCATACTAGTCATGTAACCTAGATTGGTTTCTCTCTGAGAATTCTACCTTATTCTATAAGAAACTTACAATTTGTGCATCAGATTCAAAAACTTTCCAATTGGTGTTGTTGTTAGGAATAGAAGGTCTAACTACCACTCTAATTTGTTGCTCCTTCTCCTCCTCAAGAATCCCTAACACATCATGAGCTACACCTACTACTGCAAGCCTATTAGCATGCCTATTTTATTTTCTAGGGGTGCTCTAAATATTAAATGCATTGAAACCTTCAAGAAAATACCATACCCCATGTTTATAAAGCATGAGTAAACCACTCTTAGTGGTATTTTGATTTCTCACTTGATTAACCACCAACTCACTAACTCCATATATGCTTAATGTTTGAATTCCTCTCTTTTGAGCAAGTAGAAGACCCTAAATCAAGGACTCATACTTGGAAAAATTATTGGTACAACTAAACTAGAGCCTAAAGGAGAAGTAGTACCTTACTTGTGTAGGAGAAATTAGAATCACCCCCCTAATGCATTCTTATTCCTTGATCCATCAAAATACATATTCAATATCCCACTAATATCTTCTTTGGTCTTTATCAGGTTAGGGACAAAATCATCCTTTTCTAACACATAGTATGTACCAAGACTTGTCTCAAGGGTTTTTGATATGGGATCAAATTGATATGCATTAGCTCATTCATCTAAGAGAAAATCAAGTATCTCTACTAGAGAAGTGGCAGGCTCATTCACTATGCCATTCTTATCCATTTCTAGGATAGTACAATTCATATTGAAGAGATTAGAGGTGTAGGGTTTGATATGATGGAGGGCTAGAGAATCTAATCATATTGAAGCCTTTGTACCATATCTTGTTCTAAAAAATATATATGACCAATCAAAAGATATGTAACCACCTATTTGGGTAGTGAAGTCTCTTGACAAACAAATGGAAAAGTGTGGCTTGACTTCAATATCTTGAGTTATGGTACAACTAGAGCATGTATGTAGTTCAATTTAAACATTCTTAAGTATCCCTATAGTCTTGAAAATACTACCATCCAACTATAATACATCACTAACAATGGGCTCATATTTCATTTCTAAAGCATCAACAACACACCTAGGCATCACTGAACTACTAGCCCTTGAATCAATCATGCAATTATGGACTATCTTATCTCCTATAATTAGAGAAAAATAAAATGGAGGAGGTCTAACATTTTTACTTGTTTCTACCTCCTTTGATGGTTGTACTAGGCTTGTGGCACTTTCCATATTAGGTGGCTGATCACTTGGGTCAATACTTTCCAATTCTTGCTGCAACAACCTCTTTTGCATGGGTATAGTAGCAACAACATCCCACATAGAAATATTCATATTTTTCTTCTTCATCTACTCTACCACACTAAATGAGGCATTAGGTGCTTTGGTAGAAACCTTGGGAACTACATGTGTAGAAGGTTGAGATGGAATAACTTGGGGCTATTCACATCTCCTCTAGAATTACTCTATTTGTTTTGTTGGAGGGCATTGGGTTGGTCATTTTTTTCTTGTACATGAGGCACTACATTTGATGTTGAAGCTTTGTTAGGATGAGGAGGGGTAGCATCTTCAATAGCTCTCCTTTTTCTCCTAGTGTTGTGAGAATTGGAATCCTAGTGATTCATGAAGGATCAATCACATTGTCTTTACATATATAAGGCATCCTTGGATTGTTTCTCATTGTATGATTGTCTTGCTGTAAACTCTTGAGAAGTCAAAGCCAAATAAGATTTAGCCTTTTGACACATGCAATAGGAATAGGATTAGTTGTATGAGGGACAAAAAACTTGATCTTGAGCCATATTTTTTTGAGGGAGTATGACCCTACTTTGATTTGCATTTGAGGTAGAGGCATGATTATTCTGCCTACTCTGATCAAAAGTATTGTTCCTATAATTATGATTTAGAGGCCTACCATTATTTAGAATTTTATATTGCAATTTATGAGCCTTACTACCTTGAGCTTGCTGCCTTTTCAAAGTCACCACTTTGTTGCTCACTTTTTGCATCATAGAGAAACTATCTTCCAATGTTTTCTCTTGGCATTACAATCTTTTATCTATGTTTGACATCATAGATTGCATCATCTCCTTGATTTCATCTATTCCATTTGAAGGTGTGGAAGCTTGAGGGACTAGAGAAAGGGATTATGATGTGGAGGTTGTGGGAATAGCAGCCATTGCTGAATGGTGATTTGGGATATCAGGGAAGAAGGGCATAGGAGGCCTTGGAGCTAACTTTCCTCCTTGTATCAATATATTTTCTTCCCTTATTGCTATTTCATAAGCATCAGGTAATGTATCTCCTCCCTTGGTTTGGATTATAGTGGAAATATCACTATTAAAAGCTTTGAGTTGAAGCAACAAGGCATTACCAGGGGTAGGTTTCACTAAAGTAGGTATTCTATCCCATGTTTCCTAAAATTTGTAATTGAAATTAGTCATACATTCATGGGGGTCTCTTTTTATAGTAGTTAGTTGTTCTAAAATTTACAAGTAGTCTCTTTTGTCCTCAAAGTGTTTATATAGTTTAGCTCCTAATCCATCCCAATCTATTATAGAACCATGTGATAGACCCTTGTACCATTATAGGGCTTTACCTTTTAAAGATGAAGCTAGGAGTCTAATGAACACATCATATTCTGTAATACCATGGATATTGCAAACATTTGCAACCTCTTGAATGTGTTCTAAGGGAGAGATAGAAGTTTCACCAGTAAATTTAGGTATAATTTTAAGTGTAGCTATTGGTATGTTATGTCTTTGGGCCAATAAAAGAGGACTTGCACCATTAAAGGTGGCAAAAGCATGAGCTCTAGCCATATAAGTAAGTGATCTATTAGTACAAGTTGATGGCAACCTAGGTTGAGATCTAACAATAGGAGGAGTGGAAATTGATCTTGCAAGGGCATATATTTATTTTGTACTCCTAACTAGTGAAAGAGACAATCTAGTCTTCCTTCTTCTAGGGTTTAAAAATGAGAGCTCTTGGTACTAAAAATTACCTCTAGAGGATGCCCTCATTTTAGCTTTGGGCATGAATCACAAAAACTTTGGTCATGGAACTATATGTGAAGGGTGTAGACTCACTAAATGATTTGTGGAAATGAGCCTCTTAAAGGCCTCGAATACAGAGAGCAAGACTATTTTCTGAACATTAGCTTGAAATTCTTCTCTTTTGACACCAGTAGACTTGAAATCAAATCTTCTTGTTCTAGTCCCACCAGGCATGCCAAAAATTATTGTCACAAAAGTTTGCACCCTTGTCCAAATTTTATACCTAAGGACAACCTTATGAAACATGGAAACAACCTCCAAGCTATGGGACTTGAACTGTGAGGTTGAGTCTTTGGAGAAGGCTGACTTCCTTTGCTATTAGGGCACACCTAACTACTCTTGGAGAGGAAAAGGGAGAAGGAATGCATGAAAGAAAATTTACCTACTCTAACGTAAGGGGTGATGCACCAAAATAGAATGTTTGACCTTATCTATGCCCATAAATGCATAGTTAACCAATTATAACCTCAAGGAATATAGATTTAGACTTTGCCTAATTTTGCAACCGCATGTAGATCAGACAACAAAAGAATGCTATAGGAAGGAATTGCACTTATTGTCAAAAAATAGATACAATCATGCAAATTGTAGATCATATACAAAAGAAAAACATTAACCAGAGGCAAAGAACCTTACACAATGTGTTAACGGATAAAAGAGACTCAATAGAGGATTACAATGGCTTGGAGGCATGATAAATTACAACAGTATACATGAAAGCAATACTAGAGAATCAGAGAAGATCAATGCTTACAAAGATTACAAAATCTGCCTTTATAGCTTATGCATAACTGAGATGTTTTCTAATTGTAGTTACTCCACAACCATTGTCTTTAAATGATCAAGGAATAATCATACAATTTTGGAGAAAACAGATCTTGGCATGGATTCAGATATAATGAAATCTAATATTTTGCCAAAATAGAGCCTTGAGAAGACAGATTGACACCATTAAGTCACTCTGACCAGGCAAATGGATAAAACTAGAGGTGGTGGAGTGTTTCCTTCGTTTACCAAGTATGAAATCCTTTGGAGAGTGGTTGGAATAAATCATGAAGATTGGATCATGCAAGAAAACCATCTCTTTCCCATAGTTGGCCTAACAAATCAGCAAGGTCAATAGGTCAAAATGGGGTAAGCCATGTGGGCCAATAGCTCTTTATCTTTCTGCCACCCTACAAATTCCTCATGGTTCAACCCTCTTATCTATCATAACTACACCATCTCTAACCATGATGTTTATGCTATTTTTTCTATGTGGGCTTGTAAGGATATGTGTCCTTCAAGTGCTTCCCCATATTTCTTAAAGTCCTCACAATTCCATGATGTAGGAAAGTGCTAATTGTCAATCTATGGATCAATGATCATTGAAAAACTTTATTATTATTGTGCCTATCCTTTTATCTTTCATGTCCATAGACCACTCAATATCCACCTCAACATGACCTGGCATCCAATTGGCACTACTTTTAGCCTTGGTGGTCCACACAAAAGGGTGGACCCACCAATCCACATGTCACAATGTTGTTTGCGTGTATTTTCAAAAAGTTTGACAAAAGATAGAATGCGAGAAAGTGACTACCAATAGAATCTTAGCCATATTTCAACTCACATTAGCATGTCAGCATGATCCCCTACTTCATCTATGGCCCATGAGAAATAAGATCCATATGCCACATGACAGTGAGGCACTTGCTTGTTTTATTTAAAAGTTGTTCATTTTGAGGAAGCAGGAGAGAACCCACCATAGATTTGTGCAAGATTTGATAGTTTAGAAAATTGTAGGAGCCCAAAAAGGAAACAGAAGAGGATATGGAAATATTATAAGGCACCTTATTTAATTTATTTTGTATTTCCATGGCACTTGATATATTTTAAAAATGGGAAGTGGTTGTTTATCATTTAAATTCAAATGTGGTGATTTTGGTAGGAAGGCAAATTTGGCCAACATAACACCTTCTAGAATTTATTTTAGAAGATCAAAATATTTGATTGATATTGATACTAACATTTTGAAATCAATGCTTAACAATATTAGCAAGCATACTTGTCAAAGAAAAGTTAATCGTATGTGGAGATTATTCTTTGAAGAATTTGTTAGAGTAAATAATTAATTTACTAATTATTTATTCTATTTACTTAAGCTTACTTAAGTAAATGCATTTTATTTATTAATTTTAGTCTAGGAGTTAGTTATAAGTTGTTGAAAATATGGAGTTTGTTCTTGCCTAAGTCATACTTATCCTCCTTATGTGGATGTATGCTTAGTTGTCACACTTATCTCTTAGCATCTTCTAGCTCATTCTGGAACATTCCTTGAGCTCTTTATATTTGAGCTCCCTCATTGTATTTTCACACATCATATCTCATTCTTGCATATTGTAAATACATATTTTCTTGTGTTGCAATATCTTCTTCTCTCTCATGTCCATTTAGGTTTTTTTCCTTGCTCCACACTCTTCTCTCCTTGGCTTCTCTTTGACAGGTTTTTGCATGCAGGTGATCTTGGGCATCTTCAAAGTTGGATTTCATCAACTCCAATAGAATTAAATATTATAGGTCAATGCCAATTATTTGTTGAAATGATGAGGAATTTGAAATTTAGGACTATCATGAAGATTCTTGGGTGAAGAATGATAGACGATTCAAATGAAAAAAATATTGTAAAGAATCTAATGAGTGCATATGACAAAGTGGGTTCTAAATCATGCACCAAAGATAGTAATATCATAAGACAAGTACTTACATCAACAATAGTAAGTACCCAAATGTAGAAATTTTGACTCATGAGAAAGACAAGAAAAATATTGAAAATTGGTAGAGGTAATCCAAGGAGAGCCATGCTAAGGTGTGAGAGATTGGAAGATCTAACAAAAATGAGTTATGGACATTTAGCAGTAGACTATCACAAAAGGATAAAGAAATTAGTGAAGCTTTGAAATCATTGATTGAATATTTTTGGATAAATAAAACATGTGTTTCCCCTAATCAAAGAGATGTTGTAAGAAGGATTGGTAGCCATAATTACGACTCATGCGAAACATTTTTTTGGACTCAACTTAGACTCAATTTTTTGCAAGATTTATTGGTATATATCCTCAAATTTGAATAAGTCAAAGATTTTTTTAGATGGATAAACCTTTTTATGTGAAGATAAATCACACATGCACAACTTGTTGTTGTAGGATACATATTGAATTTTCTAACCATTTTGATGTTTTTAGGCATAAATGTCTGTTTTTGCATTCTAAGTTTGTTATGTAAGATTTTAACATGAATGAGCCACCTAGATCTTCAAGGGAATTCATATCCAACATTTTATGTGAAATAGGGGATGGCCAACAATTTTACAAGACATTATGATTGGATAGTACATGCTTTATTTGTTGCTCTTTGCAACTTTTATTAACTTGTGAACATATGGATAGTACACATGCAATTGAAAATGAAATAGTAGATTACAAAAAAATAAGACAGTGACATATGCTCTAAAAGATGGGAAACATGGTAAAAGATGTGATTTAGTCATTAAAAAGATTCCACTTGATGAGTTCATGAAGATTTTTTATGAGAATATTATTTACGAGTATGCAAGGCATACACATAGAGCTCAATGGTTGGATGTGCAATTCAAGTTGTGCAAAGATACATTTCCATTGCATACCATTGTTTTGGTTGAAGACTTCATAGAGAACTACACACTACAACCACAAAATGAGCTGTAAGAAAAGTATTATACTTCTCAATAGGTTTCCATATTTGTTCACATAATATCCATGAATTCACCTACAAGTACAAAGGATGACATGAAAATTTTGGGGGAGTACCATTTTTACATCAGCAATGATCAATCATATTCTATGGAGTTTGTACATGGTTGTTTTCAACTATTTTAGGGAGATATGGCTTACAAAGGCATACCATATCATCAGCACATTATTTGATTAGACAATTGCACATCTCAATTCAAGAATGTGTGGGTGTTCTATTGGTTGAGCATGATGCACAAGTTGTCTAAAATTTTTAATATATGTGAAATTTCATAGAGGCTAGTCATAGAAAGGGAGAGAATGATGATGTCAGCACATGCATCAAAAGAGCCTTAGCTCATGAAGAACTAAATTACAAAGATGAAGCAATATTGATAGATGCAAAATCCATCATAAAGTAGTCTAATGCTACAATCGGTCCAAGTAAGGAGGTGAGTCTATGCTTCATATATTTTTTTGGTTGATAGATAATACTAACATTGCACCATATGAGGATTGTTGGACACGAACAAGATCAAGTGAGTTACACTCTTATAGAAGCTTTGATGCAAGTTCATGGAGTATCCATACACAAAAAAATGACATGCTATTATCCATCATGTGCAAAGGAAAATTGGGATGACCGTGAGTCGACTAAATGGGTGGACAAATGGGATATATAGGTTTTAGACCCAATTGATACCTATCATCCCCCACAAGCACTGGAAATGGTAGAGATGGATTCATCCATTGAATTTGATCACTTGTTTGATCTAGTGCAACCTGGTAATATAGATATCTTTATAATTTTAATATGTAACTTTATAACTTTTATGTAAGTATTTTTTGAATTAATGACCACATTTTGTACATTTATCACTACAAGCCATGTTTTTTCTCTTATTGCACCTAAAGAAAATGAACAAGAGACAAATTATCATGTGTCATTATGTCCACGCCAAATTTTTTTTGGATCACTTGGTTATAGATGGTGAAGGTTTAGAGCACCATATCAGTGTGGTGGTTGTAACTGACACATGGCTCAGATGATATTCTATGAAGAACCCTAACTTGTAGTTATTCAAGGATTGGCAAATAGAGAGGAAGATTATTGATTATTCAAACCCTGTTGTCACATCAAATGTCCACTTGATAAAATATGGTGGAAAGTCACATAATAAATCTCTTTGGAAGGTTCATGAGTTAGACCACGAGGCAATACTTGAGACATTAAAATGTAGAGTAGATCTAATTGGTTCATTAGATTGAATAGAGAGAGAGAGAGAGAGAGAGAGAGAGAGAGAGAGAGAGAGAGAGAGAGAGAGAGAGAGTAGGGGATGCATGGAAGAGATGCTACTCTTGACGAGATGCCAAAGAGACACAACCCTCTAGTAAGTAATAAATAGTCATTCTAAGAATCTAAAGCAAGTGCATCCAATAAAGAAAGGGCACATCATTAAAGGATATATATATGCACATATGAACATTAACCAATAAAAAATATAAAGGAATATCAATATTGAGTATTGTATAAAACAAAGATTTTTCCAAACCAAAGGTAATAAGTCATTCATAATAGTCAAACAATTAAGAACTAGATATATATGAACCAGATTATTCTTACATATGTATACAATATTAGTGACCAAATCAGAATTAGCAAAATGATATTGCACACAATCTCTATTACAATAGCAAGGAAGCTTTGCAATTTTAATAGTTATATTATTTAGTCCCAAAAATGGATATTATAGATATTTCTCACTAATCCTTTACATTAGAAAATGTTTACAAAAAATAGCATGTACTTATAGGAGGATATTATATATTATAGAAATCCCACACTGAAGCAGATGGCTAACCGCTCAAAAAATAGTAACTAAATGCAAGTGGGATCATAGAGATACCTTAATAAAATAGTATCCCATTTACTCAAGCAACATCTTGCTCATCTACTTGACTGGGACATGTTTGGGAACTAACAATCTCCATTTAAACTCAAGTCTTTGGAAGAAATTATAGATGACAATTGGTCACCTAAATGATAGATGGCAATTTGTTAGGATTTCCACTTCTCTTTGATTGGGATACTCTTTGATCATGGACCTCCTGTTAGTTGGTCACCTTAATGAGAAACTTAATATTTATTAGGAACTACGTGAAAGAAATTAGTACGTTGAGAAGCTCTCTATTTGTTAGCTAAATTAAAACCTTGAATTATAGACGGTTATCTTTCACTGTAAAAGGAGTGAGACTGCCTCACCAAAAGTGGCAATGAGGTTTTTGTTGTTCTATTAAGATCATTAATATTTTTCAATGAGAACTTTGAGGGATCATGCCCAGCTTGAGTATCCTGGCTTCCCAAGTCCTATAAATGCAAGGCCATTGATGAATAAGCATTTCTAATTGAAACATCTGTGGTGTTGGAATGAAGTCCATGACTAGATTCTTTGCCTACTAATGAGCCAATTTGAGGCTTCACTTCACATTTCTCTATGGATAATTCTATAGAACTTGTTACTTCTCTATCTAAATTTTTTATCTCTGCGTACATGTGCACTCTTTCCCAATAGTTGTAGGTTTTGTCTCTTCATCCTAAGTAGTTGTCATACCCTGGATGGAACCAAGATAACCATTTTCCTTTGAAATGTCCTTTTCTTTTAGATTAATCTCTCTATTAAGTAGGTTTTCTATATCTTCCTTTGTATATCTTCCTCTATATATTAAGCTTTCCTACGTAGGAATGAGAAGGCATGGGGAGTCAGGCCAATTGTTACTCACTATATTGAAAAAGTAGTTCTTGGCCATGCCACTGATGGGAATCATTTCAATCTTAATTGGTATGTCATTTTTCTTGAAAAAATAATATATTGTTTTCAATGTCTTTGAAATATCTATGGCTGGTAGCCAATTACTTATTCACTTATTTTTTGCTTCCATTACATAAATATCATTTGACATTTCATATCACCATTCATTCTATAGTTACTAACAATTCATCACCTTTGAATATTCATGAGAAACTAAGGTATTTGGTTACCTAATAGGTCCTAGAAATCTTAAATAGGGTCCTAGAATAGTCTTAGATGGACCCATTTGACCTAAATATGTAAAGATCAAAAATTGCTCAAAAGTTGCAAAGTTGCTCAAAAACTTGCTTGAACAACTTTTGTAGTTTTTGCAAAAAGTTGCAAATGGAGGTTTAGGAAGTTGTAACTATCCATTCTTGGGTATATGATCATAGGAAACATATTTTGGAAGGTTAGAAGGTTTCCAGTTAGATTTGCATTTTAAAGCAACTTTTACAACTTTTGCAATTTTCCACCAAAAGTGAACTTTTGCAAAGTTTGCTAGATTTCACTTCTAGGACTTGGAAAAGGTTACAAACTATCAAAAAACAACTAAAAACACCTAATCCTATTCCATCTTGACCAAAATCTCAAAAAGACCCAATTTTGCCTAACTAGCAACTTTTGCTCATATCTTGCACAAAGTGGCCCAGGCATACTTATCTTGCTCATATCTCTCTCATTGTTTGTTGTGGGATCAAACTATCTATTCTATTATCTTTGAGTAGCTGGGTAAACCATAGTCCCAAGCTCATCTCATCCCTTTGAGTGCTTGAACATTCTTGGGCATGTCGAATCAAATTGACCCTAAGAGTCACTAAATGCCATAGGGAAGAAATCTTTGATGAAGTATATCTCAGAGCTCGTGTAAGGTATGGATGTAATTTTGGTTGCTACAGGACCATATCACTAAGAACTACAATAACCTCTCTCACTTTTTGGAGATTGGATTTTGATTTTGTAGCCCCATCTCAGGTGATGCTAAAACTTGTAGTGTTGGCCAATACAAAGTTGCCAAGTGTTAAATCTCTCTCACCATTCGTCATGGGATTGAACTATCTATAACATTAGCTCTAGGTGGCTAGGTAAACCCTAGTCCTAAAATCATCCCATCCCATTGAGCACTCAAACATTCTCGAGCATGCCGAACCAAATTGACCCTAAGAGGCACTAAATGCCATAGGGTAGCAATCTTTGACAAGGCATATCTCGGAGCTCATGCAAGGTATGGATGTGATTCTGGGTCCTAAAGGACCATGTTGCTGAGATCTATAATAAACTCTCAATTTTTGGAAATTGAATTATATTTTTATTTTGTGGCCCCATCTTGGGTGATGCTAAAACTTGTAGTGTTGGCCAGTACAAAGTTGCCAACTATTGAATCTCTCTCACCATTTTTTGTGGGATCAAACTGTCTATTTTATTAACTTTGGGTGGTTGAGTAAACCCTAGTCCCAAGATACTTCTATCTTGTTGAGTGCTTGAAAATCTCAAGAATTTCAAACTAAATTGACCCTAAGAGTCACTAAATGCCATGGGGCAGTGATCTTTGATAGGGTATATCTCGAAGCTCGTGTGATTTATGGATGTGATTCTAGATGCTACAAGACTGTGTTTTTGAGACCTACAATAAACTCTCTCTCTTTTTTGAGATTGGATTCCATTTTAATTTTGTGGCCCCATCTTGAGTGATACTAAAACTTGTAGTGTTAGCCAATACAAAGTTGCCAACTATTGAATCTGTTTGACCATTCTTCATGGGATTGAAATGTCTATTGCATTAGCTCTGGGTGGCTAGGTAAACCATAGTCTCAAGAACATCCTATCCTATTAAGCACTTGAACATTCTCAGGCACGCTGAATCAAATTGACCCTAAGAGTCAATAAATTCCATAGGGCAACAATCTTTGATGGGGGATATCTTGAAGCTTGTGCAAGTTATGGATGAGATTCTATTTGCTACAAGATTGTGTTGTTGAGTTCTACAATAACTTTTCTTACTTTTTAGAGATTAGATTTTTTTTTAATTTTGTGGTCCCATCTTGGGTGATGCAAAAACTTGTAGTGTTGGCTAGTACAAAGTTACAAATTTCTAAATCTCTCTCATCATTCATTGTTGGATCAAACTATATATTATGTTAGCTCTAGGTGGCTAGGTAAACCCTAGTCCCAAGCTCATCCCATCCTATTGAGTGCTCAAACATTCTCAGGCATGTTGAACTGAATTGACCCTAAGAGTCACTAAATGCCATATGGAAAAAATCTTTGATGAGACATATCTCAGAGCTTATGTGAGGTATGGGGGTACAATTTTGGGTGCTACGGGAGTGTGTTGCCAATACCCACAATAAACTCTCTCACATTTTGGAGATTGGATTCTATTTTGATTTTGTGGCACCATCTTGGGTGATGCTAAAACTTGTAGTGTTGGCTAGTACAAAGTTGCTAATTGCCGAATCTCTCCCACTATTTTTTGTGAGATCAAACGGTCTATTCCGTTAGGTCCAGGTGGCCAAGTAAACCCTAGTCTTAAGATCTTCATATCCTATTGAGAAATAAAATATTCTTGGGCACACCGAATCAAATTAACCCTAAGAGTCACTAAATTTAATAGGGCAACAATCTTTCACAGGGCATATCTTAGAGCTCATGTGATGTATGGATGCGATTCTAAGTGCCACAACATCATGTTGTAAAGACCTAAAATAACCTCTTGGATTCCATTTTGATTTTGCAACCTCATCTTAGGTGATGTTGAAACTTGTGGTGTTGGTCAGTACAAAGTTGCCAATTGCTAAATCTCTCTCACCATTCATTGTGGGATCAAACTCTCTATTCCATTAGCTCTAGGTAGTTGAGTAAACCCTAGTCCCAAGCTTGTGCCATCTCATTGGGCACTCAAAAATTCTCAGGCACACCAAATTGAATTTACCCTAAGAGTCACTAAATGCCATAGGACAACAATCTTTGTTGGGGCATATCTCAAAGTTTGTTTGAGGTATGGATATGATTAAGAGTGCTACAAGACCATGTTTCTGAGACCTACAATAAAATATCTCTCTTTTTTGAGATTGGATTTTATTTTGATTTTGTGGTCCCATCTCGAGTGATGCTTAAACTTGTAGTGTTGGCCAATACAAAGTTGCCAACTACTAAATCTCTCTCATGATTGGTCGTGGCATCAAACAATCTATTCTGTTAGCTCTAGGTAGCTGGGTAAACCCTAGTCCCAAGCTTGTCCCATCCCATTAAGTGCTCAAATATTCTTAGGAATGCTGAATCGAATTGACCCTAAGAGTCACTAAATGCCATAAGCAATAATCTTTGATGGGGCATATCTTGGAGCTCGTGTCAAGTATAGATGTGATTCTGGGTGCTATAGGACCATGTTTTTGAGACCTAAAATAACCTCTCTCTCTTTTTGGAGATTAGATTCTATTTTGATTTTGTGGCCCCATCTTAGGTGATGTTGAAACTTGTAGTGTTGGGCAATACAAAGTTGCCAACTATTGAATCTCTCTCACCATTCATCGTGGGATCAAACTATCTATTTTGTTAGCTCTAGGTGGTTGGGTAAACCCTAGTCCCAAGATCATCCCATCTTGTTGAGTGCTCAAAAATTCTTAGGAAAGCCAAACTAAATTGACCCTAAGAGTCACTAAATGCCTTAGGGATGTAATCTTTGACTTGGCATATCTTGGAGCTTGTGTGAGATATGGAAATCGTCCAATCACCTATCAATACTAAATTATAAACTATAACCTCTCAAAAATATCAAATAGCTCAAACAAACAAACTCCAATACTCAATTACCTTATCAAAACCTTTCCAACTAT
Source organism: Cupressus sempervirens (assembly GCA_028749045.1). Taxonomy (NCBI): domain Eukaryota; kingdom Viridiplantae; phylum Streptophyta; class Pinopsida; order Cupressales; family Cupressaceae; genus Cupressus; species Cupressus sempervirens. The sequence continues at coordinate 178,701,587 of CM053785.1, read as the reverse complement.
TGACTATCAGGCTCGTAGTCATTGAGTAGAAGGCAGATTCTTCAAACCCTTCCAACACTCATGCAAACTATAACCAAGCCACTGTCAACTTTTCAGTTACTGATTCTCTATATTTTCCATGCAATCAAAAGGTATTTACTGATTCTTGACCATATCCATAATGAGAAAAAAAGTTATGGTGTCAAGTTATAAGATGGTGATCTAAAATAATCAAGAGAACCTTTAAATCTTCCTCCACTTTATATATAGATAACATGCAAGTAATGTGATCATTTAACCTAAAGAAGCATGCAATTTACTGCTCAATCTATGAATACAAAGAAATTTGTGAGATAGTAAAAAAATCTCTTGGAAGGATGGAATAGATGAGAGACTAAATTTTGTGAGATAGTTATCTTATTTAGCAAGGAAATCCTCATTATAACAAGGGTTTGGAGGTCTGTGCATCTCCTCAATAATTAAGACTTCAAAAGTTAGAAGTTTTTAAGATCTTGGTAAGGAAAAACTATAAAAAAGTTCATTTGTTATTTTTATTTGAAAGTTTAATGAGTTGGGAGTTAGTTGAAGGTATGTTTTAGGCCTATTTGTCTAGATTCAGGCCTAGAAGATATATGCTATATTGAACAGTTGGGAGTCTATGTTTTTGGAATTTAGTCAAGCTTAGTATTGGGTATCTTAATCCCTCATCAGTTTTGGTATTTTTTTTGGAGAGATTTTGATTTCCTATCTTAAAACCCCAAAGGTAGGGCTACAAGAAAGAGCCTCTTTAGGTTCTTTTGTGAGGATTGATGTTTTGAGTCTACTAAGGTGTATAGTACCTTATGAATGTTGAAAACACTTAAATGGAAACGAGTTAAGCCTTTTGGAATCTTATTGGGTTATGGTTTTTGAAATATCCTAGAGGGCGTAAGGTAGTTTAGGTGTTGGGTATTGTGAGAGGTAGTTGGTTGATTTTGTGAAGAGTTAGGTAGAGAAAATGGAATAGGTAGTTTTCCTTAAATATGTTCTTCTTGGGAATCCACTAGCTTTTGGTGTGAGCACTTTGCATCATTTTGGATGCAAATTACATTAAAATGAAAAATATGAAATGTACTTAAAACTTAAATGAAAAAAACAAGATATATATTATGATAATGAATAATGTCATACATGAAAAAACATATAATATATTATGATAACCAATAATGTCATACATGAACAAAGATATCATATATTATGATAACCAATAATGTCATAAGTATAATAATGTCATGCATCAAATATATGTCATACATCAAATATAAAATATAATATATACATCAAATGTATGTTGAATATGTCCACTAACATAAAATCCAAGATATATGTCCACTAATGCCTATACATGTGTGTATCCCTATATCTTCTCCTTCCCATGAGGGGAATGAAATAAATCCCTAGAGGTCTTTGGTCATTGCATGGAGGGAGATGATGGGGTCTTCCTCATACGCTTGCTCATCCTCTTGTTTAGGCTCCTCTCTAACTAGAGTTGATAAAAACAAAGTAGATATGAATCAATAATAATTATAAATTGAAATCAAATATATGTACACAAAAAATTAATTATTTTCTTACCGCCATCAAATAGTCACTCTATACATCCACCTCAAAGGCTCACTGATGATTGGCTGTAACAAGGCCCTACAACAATTCAATCAATATAATCACTTATAAATAACATTTGAAATTTTAATACTAAATATTATAAATAATAACTAAAACTAAGAAAAAAATTTCATATCTCAGTCAATGGCTTTGAACTAGCCATCACGATAGCAACTCCATGATCAATGAACTAGTGAAGATGAGGAGGAGTTTTGAACATCAAAAACTACATGCCATATAATACAATTTACATGTAACATGAAACTTGAAAAAAATATAATCAAATGAATTAAATTAACATGAAACAAATGGACCTCTACGAAGGTTGTATCATGCCTAGGCTCAGAGTCCCTTGTGAATGTTGATGGTCCAGTAGAGAACTAATGCATAATTTTATTTTGTCAATCCTTCATATGATTACTTAACAAATATATGTATTAATTTAAATGATTAAATCAATACATACCTCTCAACTAATAGAAAGGATGTAAAATGGGGTCAGGGAATTTGTACTAGGGCCATCAACACTCTTACTCTGAATTATGAATAATGTCAAGACATGCTAATTAAATAGTCATTCACTGTACATATGAAATGTGATCAAATTAGTTTATTATAATTATAATTTACTTGTGTGTTAGTGCCAAATGTGTCACTCAGGAACTCATCAATGACTAGCCCATCATCCATACTGTCTCCAACATGATTGCCAAATGTGCATAAGGATCCACATGATGTGCACATGTGACCACGGTGCAAAGAAGGCTCCTCCTCAACTAATGGATTGGTGTAATGAATGAGGGTCTACATCAAAGCTTTGATAGTCCCTAGAGTACTAGTCCCTAAATGTTCCTTCACAACTAAAGGAATAATCACATGCTCACCCTGTGGCTTGACAATAAGCACCCTAACTACATTAGGGTCACAATGTGCCCCCAATCTCTCAAATGATGACCCCTCAACTCTACCTTGAGATTCTAACATATCAAAATAATTGGTGATCTCCCCAAGGACAAATTCATAGTACAATTTCTTTAAGAAATACATTGGAACCTCGTGATTATTGCAAGGAGGGGCATCAAAGACCATCCACCATCTATCCCAAAATTTATTTCTAATATCATCATGTATGCACCAATGGATGGGGAACCTTTTAGTTGTATGTTTAATAGTTTCTTGTTCTCCATGATTTTTAAACAATGCACAAATGCTACTTTTTTCTATGTCCTTTTTTCTTACATCTTTATAGTATAATTTGTTTGCATAATATCTTCTTTTTTCTTCTCTCTTAACATGCCAAATATCCAACTAACCACTAAGAAAGGCTACATGGCTCATAATGGACTCAAGGGAGGATGCCAATTGTGATCTCATAGGATTGGTTTTTCCACAAGCTTTCAGCCTACCAATGATTGCTTCTCATTCATTTTTCCCTCTTTCTATTTTATTCATTATGTTGTCTTGGGTTCTAGGAGGAGGTCTTTCAATTAGTGGAGGTTGAAAAAGTTGTCTTGGGTGCCAGGAAGCGGTCTTTCAATTCGTGGAGGTTGTAGAATTTCTTGCTCTTATTATGGAGAGTTTTGATTTTCATCTTGTGGAGGGTTTTGATTTGGACCTTGTGGAGGGTTTTCATTTTAATTTTGTTGATCAAGCTAGGGATTTGGCAGTTGATTATTCACATTTCTTGATAAGAAAGCAATTGTATTCTAAATAAATAAACAAATTTAAAGAGAAACTGAAAAAAACTACAAAATAATGTAAAATCTTACAAAACAATGCAAAAACATATAAAACAATTCAAAATCAAGAGTAGAAAACATACTACCTGATCCTAACCTTAATCTCTGATGATGAGGAGGCATTATGAGGAGGTGAGTGAGTAAATTCTTCAAGTTTTACAAATTGTGTGCAAGCTATTAAGGAGAAATAAGGCAAAAAGAAAAGAAAAGAAATGGAATGGAATGGGCCACACATTTTCAACCCATATATAAAAACTTGTAATTTAAAAAAGTGCACACACACTATAGCACGCATGCGATTTGGCTTAGGCTTTACAAGCCTAAGGCTTGTGGAGCACAAGCCAAAGAGCAGACAAACTATAGTGCATGCCCACTTTTAAAATTTTAAAAATTTGTTTTTAAAGTCATGATTTTGGCACCACAACTTGGTGCATCAACCCCTAATGTTTCTCTCAGTTGTGAGACTATATTTACACCTTTTCTCACCTCTATCATATAGGCTCTTGGGTAAAGAGTTGGCAATCTCAATTGGAGTCATCGTAAAAGTTTCCATCATGACATATATAGACTCTTCTAATTTATCCATTTCTAACTTCCCAAGTTTATCAAACTCAACATGTGTAAATCCACTTAAATCAAGATTATTCTTGATACTTTTACCCAAGTTGTCCAAATCATAAGAGAGACTATGAATTACCACTTTGAATTGGATATTATCATCTGACTCGATCCTCTCCACATTTAATTTAGATGGGGCAATATATTTCTTTCTTTGATTCTTCTTAGGTTCATCTTCTTTTGTAGCTATGCTAGCTCTCTTAGCTTTAGGATTTTGAACTTCCCAAGTCTTCTTAGCTATAACTCTTGTGATAGCCCTGGTAACATGAATTATAGGATTTTTTTTGTGTATGTTTCACAACCCTTTTAGAATTGCTTATTGCTAGCTTATTTTCTTTCCTCTTCTTCTCTTCTGTGGAAATAGGTTCTTCAATGGGTTCTTCTCTCTCAACACCTTCATTAACTTCTTCTTCTTCTTCTCCTTGGTCCTCACTTTGACCCTGTGTAAGAGCTAGTATTGCTTAGGTAGGTGTATCTTCACCATCTTTATTATCTTCTTCTTCTTCATCTCCTTCTACCTCTTCACAAAATTATTCTTCGAGTTTCTTCACAATTGTATTCTTCTTCCTCAAAACATAAGTTGTCTTTAAATCCATTATGATTTTAGACTTTGCTACATCATAATTTCCAAAAGTAGTAGCATCCTTATCTACTTCCTCTACCAATAAAGTATTGATGGTTGCAGATGCCTCATCAACATTAATCTCATAAGGCAATGGTCTAAGCCATCTCACCCTTGGAATAAAAACTTGTACATATGTGAAATCAACATCAACTAGAAAGCAAACATCATTGAAATGCTTCTCTACTAGTGACACTAGAATCCTTTGTCTTTGTTTCATTGAATTCTTAAAGTCTTCAAAATAGCTAGTCATCATAGACTCAAAATTATCTCTAAGTTTCTCTATAAATTCACCAATCTAAACTGCAACTAACCTGTTAGTCTTCCAAGCTACTTTCCCAAATGTAGGAAAAGTGTTGTGCACATAGAAAAATATACAAACAAGTATTGAACCAAATTTGCATTGTGCACTTTTTGTCTTTCTTATGGCTCCAAAGTTTTCAGATAACTATTGGAGGTAACTTAAAAAGGTCATGAGAATGGTCTTTCTTTACTATCTTGTAACCTAAATTCATATCCATACATGGTACACTATTCAACCTGCTAGATTGAAAGAATTTATGTGCAATAACTCTCACTGCAAATGTAATTAGGGGATTAGTAATTATGTTTAAAGTCATCCCTCTCTTGTTCCATAGTACCCCTGTATTCTTCTCAATTATCTCTTTTGCATCACTCCTCATAGTCTTTGGCCTATCTAGGGTTGGACATGTCACTCTGTGAATAATCCTCTTATTTATTTTGATAGAGCCATCCTCCAACCATACAAATTTGTCATGTATTCTACTAAGCACAATCTTAATCCACTTTGTCTTGAATACACTTAGAAAATCTAGGGCATAGGTTAAACCCTTTTCTATCTACAACCTTTTATTCCTCTTTCAATACTCCATTCTCACACAATTTTTCATATAAGTCTCTTATTTCCATGTCTTAAATGCTTCCAACCTTACAAGAGTAGCAACACCTTACATCTTGTATCATTAAGACTTGTTGTGGTATCATAGATAATGCACCAGATAAGTCTCCTTTATATGCAATGTTAGGAATATCTCTAAAAGCTAGTTGTTTGATCTCATTGCTTATCAATTGAACATTTAGAACTTCTTTTCCTTCCTTAACCATAGTAGTAGAAGAGCTAGACACTGTAACAATTAACTGGGGTTTTCATTAATTTAAATAGTGTAGCTTGGCACATGACAAATACCTTGAAAAATCTAATGACTAGTCTTGAGTAGCGATTGAATTTAGTTGCAAATACTTGAATTTATTTCTCCAATTTTCTTTCATCTCTTTGCGATCTCTTCAATCTCAAATAATTGCAAATGAGTCAAAAATTAACCATATATCTCTTGAAACTTCACAATAAATGCTCAAAGCTTACACAATTGTAAGCTTAGCTCCAACAACAATTTTGACTCACTCAACTTCCATGTTATTCCTACTACACTTAGAAACCATAAGAAGCTCAACCAACACTATCACCTTTGATAGCTTGGAAACCACTAAATTGTCACTTGAAAACAATAATGAAACTTTTCATACTCAGTAGTGACATGAAAACTTATAGATTTCTTCTAAGTTCTAACCAATAATTTGCATGTTACTTCATGCTTATATGATATTTTTAGAATTAAATCCTTGGAACTAATGTAAAATTGAACTTTGAAATATCAGTCCCACACATACATTTTTATTGCTTAATTGGGGGTGGTGTGATCACCTAATCTATTGGATGAAGTGATCCCATCTGAACTTGATGTGTTACAATCTTCTTTTTTCTTCCATGTCTTGTTCATCTGCATTCTAACTTCTTCAACATCAACCTTTCCTTTTCCTTTGTTGAATTCACTACTAGGTGCTTTTGACCTTGTTGGACAATTTTTGCTTATGTGACCAATCTTCAAATAGCTAAAACATGTAGTATGACTCAACCATCTACAGTAATCACTTCTGAAATGTATTCTAATGCAATTTTCAGCAACATGTCCCTACTCTTGACAATAGGGACAACTATACCTTGTATTGTAATCCCAATTGTAGGATCTATCAATATGGTTTACCTTGGCTTGCTTGTTTGATGACCAGTTAGGTTTTGATCTGCACTCATATGCTCTATGTCCATACTTCTTATAGTTGTAGCAATAACCCTCAAATTTTTTTGTGCTTGATGTCTTGGTCTTTCATTCATGTGCCTGATGTCCTTGATTATTTTACTTGTGGTAGTTACCCATGAATTTCTTCTTAGGGTTCTAATTTAGATTTTTTCTCCTGTAAACATTTGTTATATGACCTATCTTTCCATAATTATGACAAGTGGGTTTGTAGTTCTTACCTTTGTTGCTTCTTTTTTCACCACTTTTAGATGATTCTCCTTATTTAGTGTAGGTGTAACCCAATCTAGTAGTATCACTATTAGATCTATGAGATCTCATCAATTGCTCAAAATACTTGATGGCTTCACTAGGTCTATTAAAACTTTCAGCAAAAAGTTATTTTCTCTTTTCAAATAATTTCTTAGTTGTTCATTATGCAACTTCGTTGTTGTGATCTCAATATCATTTCCATTCAATTCATGATTGGAAATCATCATTTGATTCAATTTTTCCAGATGCATGTGGGAAATCATATTAATCTCTGATGTCTTCTCTTCCAGTTTGTTGGTCACTATCCTTTTGTCATCCTCAATCATGAGTTTGTCTTCTTCAACTTTCTTTTTCTATTTGATCATCTCACATAGAAATACTGATTGGACTTCTTATTCTATCTTAATATTTTGGACCTCTTTAGTTAGGGCACCATTCTTTTCCATCAGATCTACAACTGTTGCATCAAATTCTCTTGAGTTTCCATCTACAAACAATTCAATAGTGTCAATCTCTTGGTAATGTGTGTCATTCTCTTCAAGAGCTATCTCTTTCCCTTTCAACTCATCACTTTCTTCATTTAGATGATGTAGGGAAAGCTAGATTTTAATCACCTAATTATCAATAACCTTTCCCAACTTATAGACTTCCATCTTCAAGATCTTTCCTCAAAGATGCAAAGATTTCCTTTCTAGAGAACCAATACTCTGATATTGATTGTTGGAAATACAATAGGGAAAGTAAAATTTGAGAGGGTGGGGGGGTGTTTAATCAATCCTTCAAAACTTTAACCATAAAATCATTCACCACACATCCATCTCACAGCCAAAAACCCTCTAATGAGAAGGTAAAACTGTAGACTTTAGAGTCATGTTTGTTATTAGTGACACACACTATTTAGATTGATAATATCTACCAAACTTATTATACATTTAGCATTTTTAACCATGAATTTTAGGCTTTATTGAGTTTTGCAGTTGCTACTAAGTTCAAGGAATAGTATTTAGTTTGTGTCGAGTAGTTTCTACCAAGTTGGTGATTAGCAGTGTAAATTGAGCATCTTAGTGTATGCTGAGTTCCTCAGTGCAACCCAAGTTCATCAGTGCTTATTGAGTTCATAGTTACAATAATTTGAATCCAGTGTTAACTAAGCCACTTAGTGTTTACCAAGTGATTTTGTTTATATTGAGCTTGTTGTGATAGCATCGACTGAGCTATGTAGTGTGAATCAAGTGATCTAGTTTATATGCCGAGTTTCATAGTATTCACTAAGTCACCAGTGCAAACTAAGTTCAAACTACTTGGAATTGATCAGTATGGACCAATCTTCTACATCTATTGAATGTATGATGATGCTGAGCATTGAGAGTAGATGCCAAGTATCAGAGCCTCACCAAGCTAGTCTTTAGAACCTAAGTTCTTGTAGTTGGGTTAGCCTTTTGTATTTTGTGTAAACTTGGATTGTAGCCGACTTTGTTGAATTGTAATTTGGATTGGTATATATGTAATGTATTGTATCACATCCAAAGGAATGAGATATAGTATGGAAGTAATATAACTAGAACAGAATAACATAAGTGCAAAGTACAAAGGCTACAATAGTATAAGGAGCAACAAAGATTTATCTATCACAGTAAGGTGATCATTACACTCAAAGGAATCTCACTTAGCAAACCAAGTTTTAGATTAGAGATCAACCACTATTTCATCCTAATAGGTGGATCAACTAAATCCTTTCACAAGGTAGACTTAATAGTCTTTTGTAAATCTCTTTATCAAGTGCATACTTATTTGTATGTTTGTAAATCCTTTTGCAAGGTGGACATAGTACTACTTATTGCTCCTAACAAGAAAATCATCATAAGTGATCATTGTAAGCCTCAATAGGCCAACTTTATACTACAATACTAAAGCTTGTGGGTATCATCCCTACCCTAGTTTTACTTTCTATTTGAAAGGTTTTTAGGTCACCATATTGTGTGTTAAAATTGTTATGTATGTTTTAATGCTCTTAGTTTTTCATTCATGTAATTAAATCAAAATACACAAGAAGGATTAATTTCTAATAAAGGATTAAGTTTTATAGGTTATTGATTCACCCAACCCCTCTTAGTAACTTATCCTATCACATATATTTCCAACAATTGGTATTAGAGCTTTATGGTTCTCAGGAAAGAAATTTAAAAACTTGAGAAAAGATTAGAGGCTATAGATGTATTAAGACTTGATAAGGCTATTGGCAATGGGAAGCTAGATTTGGAATTGGCTATTGGACAACTCAAGAAAGCAAAGGAACAATTCTCTCAATCCTTGAAACGAAGAAAAGATCTTGCAATCCAGATGAATGAAAAACTCTACATTGAAGAAAGAATTGAAGACATCCATTTAGACAATTCACATGAAGTTAATGAAGCAATCAAAGAGATATTAGAGAAAAATGGTAACCTTCAAGAAGAAGTAAGAAAATTAAGAAGAGAGAAAGAAATTCAGTAAGTAAGATTGTGTGAAGTCATGGAAGAGAAAAACAAGACAAAAGAAGAGATAGAAGGAAAGAAAAATAAAATTTAGTACCTATCCCTTTAGCAGGCAAACTTCATTAATCAGCTCATCAATGCAAATGAAGAAATCATGAATCTAAGATCAAAAAATGAAAGATTGTTGAATGGACTAAACACTAAAAAGAAAATCAATGAGAGGATGATGAAATCTTGAGTAGATATGGATCAATTAAAGGAGCAAAGTTATTATAGACAAAAAGGAAAAGTAGGAATTGGATATACAAAAGAAGGTGAATCATCCAAACAAGGAGCTCAAAAGAATCAAAGACCTACTTGCAGTCACTATGGTAAGATAGGCCATACATCAAACAAATGTTGGAGCAATAGGGAAGTTAAATTCAATGGAAAATGTTACAATTACAATCAACATGGTCATAGAGCTAATGAACGCAAAGAAAAACATAAATTTGAAAGAAAATGTCACAAATGTAAGAAGCATGAGCACAAATCTTCAGAATGGAAAACTAAGATATTAAACCCAACATGACAGATTGTGAAAGTTATATTTGATTGGGACTATAACCCTTGGTGCAGATGTCATTTCTATGGCAAATTTGGACATATTGGAATGAATTGTGTAAAACATTACATGAGGACAAGATACACTACCATAAGAAGTTTTATTTTTACAAAACTTGGTCATCTTGCCAAGAACTGTATGAATACTAGAAGAATTGATGATTAAAAGAAAGCAAAGGCTGATAACATCAGAAAGCAAATGAGATAGAAATAGATTCCAAAATCTTCTAAGAATGCAAGTTTGAGCAATGATGATCATGTCACTCAAGAATTTCCACTTAATCTCTTGCAAGGAGAACTAGAACTAGGATTCTAAAGAAGACATCTTACATCAATTCCAATAAGCAGAATGAAAGATCTATATCAGCATTGAAGATGCAAAGGGATCATTGCATGTTCAAAAAAATGCTAGTCTTTACCGAGCAAGGTTGAGTTACAAACCCTATCAAGCATAGTTAGGAGTTACTAAGATTGTTGTGTGCACACATGTCAAGGATGACTCTACTGAGAATTTAATTCAAGCTGAGTGGAAGATAGTTTATCATTGGCAAAGCTATTGTACCAAGCATTTATGGAGATTGTAAGGTAAATTTTGATAAAAATGGTAAAAATTAAATTCATTTTCTCATCGTAATTTTTTCAGAGCTAATTGTTTAGAGCATTCTTAGTGCATATGAACAATCTGTGCAAATTACTATTAAATTTCTTTCATGTTCTCTCAAAACCTACTAAGAAAAATGGAATCCACTAGTAGCAAATCAAAGAAAGGATCTGATATGTTGGTTTGAGTGTGGAATGGAAGGCACCAGACTTCAAGCTGAGTCCAGTTGTTGAAGAAACCCTAGATCTGAGTGGAGCACAATCTCAAATTCCATCAAAGGTACTATTGATAAATGATATTTGTTCACATTTTTGGTGTGCTATTCAAGATATTGGAACTCTTGAAATGGATGAAACCTTGGAGAAGCTATGTGTGAATGACGTACTAAAACTAGAACATTAACACATTGAAGCCAAAGGTTTGACTCATATCCCACACATTCCACGAGATTTTTAGATCAAATGGATAAGATTTATCCTTAGCCATGTGCATAATGGTCAGATGTGGTTGGAGCAACCCATTATGATAACAAAGAAAATGATCTATAGGATCACTAGTCTTCCAATACTGGCAAAAGAAAAAAGACCAAAACCCTAAGTTAGGTCAAACTAGAAAAGAAAACCCTTGCCGAGTGGGATGGAAGGGGAATGAAGATTAGTTGTGTTATGGACATGGAATTAAAGTTTGGAATATATGTCATCATGCAAAAAATATATAGATCAAATAGACTCAACAATGTATCATGCAAAGTAGAGGATCTCGCATACAAAGTGGTCAAAAATAACTTGTCACTTGACCTTGCCGAGTTGATGTTCTCAATTCAAAAAAAATACAGAGAGTATAAGATCCTTGTAAGTTCAATTCACTCTTAACTTGTCTATTTTTCTATGTGCAAATGTTTTTCCTATCTAAAGGTATTTTCATATGGAGGAAGGATGTACCTGTTATTTATTAGATCAATGAATATATGGATAAAATGAGAGAAAACTATAATAGTATTATGGATAACTACTTTGATGCATTTAGGGAAAAGATGAATAACATATTCAGGATACTAAAGAAACTTGTTGATGATTTGTTGCCCCACTTTTTATCCTATACCCATTTTGCAAAGTTGAAAATGATCTTGTGTCTTAGTTTGGTCTGGGTATGTCCAAGTATAGTTCTTTCCCCTCAAGCAAAAAGTTTCTCCATCAAGTTTTTCACCTTTTCTCTCCTCTTGCATTACATAACCGTGGGTTTTCCTTGTTGTCATGAATTTGTGGGTAGTCTAGAACCTAATTCAATGGAGAATCTTATGTCATATAATGATTTTCACAAAGTTATTTTTGAGGATGAACTTGTTCATGGTTTATCATAGTTTTCACATGAAAAAAAATGAAGCTTGTGGAGATTCCAACATTGCCTTCTCCTTGGCAAATTTTTGACTCGTGAAGGTGATTTCACACAGAGATCAATAAATAAGGTTTACAGGCTAAAGCAAGAAGGAAAAGAGTTATTTTATGGATATATCATCCCTACATTACAATATTATCCCTTGGGAGTGATGGGATTCATTATAGTGCTCAGAATCACATTTAGCAGAAAACTCTGAAGTAACTTCTCCACAGCAAGCTTTTGACCCATAAAGTCAATTTTCTGATAAAGGCATTTGTGAGAGAGAAAATCAAGTAAGTGGATTTATTTTTCACTTTTACAGCCCTTTTGAGATTTTCCAAATCTTAGAGGCACATCGACTTAAAGGCTAAAGCAAAAATAAAGGCAAGGGTAGAAAAACAAAAGTTGCTTTCTCCTTGGTGGGTTTCCAACCCTGGAAGGCAATTTTCTGTATCTATTGAAAAATCAATTTTGCAAGCATGTTAGGAACATAAATTGATTACAAGATACCTAAAAATGGTAATGGAAACAAGTTAATAACATTCAAAAAGGTATCTTGAGTAGAATCTAGCTGAGGAGATATTTCCTTACGGAGTACTCCATTCTTAATTCTCTAGAACTTGGTGAAAAATGAGAAAGTAAGTATGTAATAAAAGAAAGTTATCATTGGACCAATGGAAATAGTGAAAAGATATTGAAAAATATTTTGGAAACCACAAAATTTACTAATCTAATGGATTTATCCTTTTGTTCACTCGTGTGGCACGGATCTTGAAGATTAACGGGTGAATTAGGATTTCTATATAGAGATGAACATAATAGATTTTCAAATCACCACTTTCTTTATTGAACTATTATGTTGTTGAATTTTATAGCATTTTCAAAGCTCATATTCTTGCAAAATTCCACTCTCTGTGCTGCTTCCAATTTTAAGGTTTCAATTCATCTCTAGCTCAGATAAAATGGAACCTAGATTTGCTGGTTTCAATGGGTTGAATGGAATTAACTCAAACTTATAGAATGTTACAAATACCTCACTCCATTTCTTTGACATGAAAGATTTTCAAAGGAGGTTGAGGACAAAGCCAATTCACCCTATAATAAAGAAACTCTAAGAAAGTGAGCTAGTGGAAGCAGTTGGATTTCAAGTGGCAGTTCAAGCTCCTAAGCTGATTGTCAAATGTATAAATAACTACAAATTGAACACCAGAAAAATTTTGTTTCCTGACCATACATTTTTAATCTCAATTGATAGGAAAATTGTAGTACTTTTCCTCTGGGTTCTAGGGCGAGAAGAATTTTCTAAGTTGATAGTAGGAGGAGCCACGTTTGAGTTCTCTTTGAAGAAAATGGTATGGTGAAAGGAAATTATGAGATCCTAGTTCCAAAATCCATGGGGAGCTAAAAGTAAGGTTCCTAAGACCCTATTCGGCAATGATCTCAAGATTAAGATCATAGACATTTTGGTTTGTTTACATCGATTGAAAGGTGAGGTAGAAGCACTCAATTTTGATGAACAATATTTCTTTTTGGTACAATTCATCTATTCATATACACATTATGTTGATTGGGCATATGAGGTAAGCAAGCATCTATCTAGAACCCTCAGTGCCACAAAGTTTTACAATACCTTCTACATGTCTTCTTTCCTAATTTATATGTTATCTTATCTAAAATTGTGGCTAGGCCTTCACAGAATAGAAAACGTCCCTAATGATGTGAAAAGTTATGAATTTTATCTATGCTTGCAATTATAGAATAGCTATGTAGAATATGTCAGAGTTAATGACTCATTTACAATAAGGATTTCTAGGGAACTCCAAAGATGCCTAGAGAGGAGGTTCAACCTAGAAGCAATGGTGGTCATCAGTCAGTTTGGTAGCTACTTTATTCGGTTCTCATCCTTTTTGTATTTGTGTCTTGTATATTTTGACAAATTTCCTTTGAAGCTACCCAGATACCCAAGTGATCTGATTGTGCTGATAAAGATTGTGAGACAAGAAATCTAGGGGAATGTGCTGAGTTCCAACTTGAAGAAGAAATGGTATGAATTCCCTTTGAAGGTTGGAGCTTATAGTTATGAGTCTTGGTCTGATGCCAAAAATATGCTCAAGGCATTCAAGGCTAAGTATAAGTTGGAAGAATATAAGGTTGTGAGAGCAATGTTCGATCCAAATGGATATGCAAGAGATGTTCTACAAATTGGGAGTGTGATCAAGCATGTCACCAGTGTAGAAGATTATTGGATTGATTGCAAGGATGAGCTAGAGAGTCGAGATCATTCTTTTTCCAAGCTCACAGTGGAACAAGTGAAGACATATGGTATTGATCTTATGCTGAAGGATTGGAGGATGATGGTCAAAATATGTATAACAATACTTATTTGACTATTTTAAGGGGGATTCCAATTAGTTTTGAGCCATATGTGGATGTGGAAGAGAATCTTGATATCATGATGGCTAGGATCATCAAGAGAATGGGGAAAAGGGTTAAGTGGACAACCAAAAAGAGCTAGAGGAAGGGTGCAGCCACTCAAGCTTCTCCAGCTATTGCAATGCCTACTTCATCCCAGAGTGCTACACTAGGTGTGACCATATCTTCCAATCAAGGATCAGCTCAACCTTCAGGTAGAGGTGATAAACCTTTGGACAAGAAAGTCCCTATAGCCTAGATCTATCATGACAGTTCTCTCCTAGTTATAGGAACCCAGGCTAGTATTGAGGAGAAGAAAATAGAGGAACCAAAGGATAGTGTCTCCACTCTAGTCCCATCCCCTCATACTACTCTAGTTCCATCTCCCCACACTACCCCTATTCCTTCTCCACATACCACCCCAATCCCATCTCCTCATCATAGCCCCATTCCATTAGTAAGTGCTTCACTTTAGAGGCCAAGTGGTTCCCCTATACAGATAGTAGACTTAGGGGATGGAAAAAGTAGTAGCAATGAGTCTACTGAGTTAGATGAGGAAAGGAAGACAAAAGAGGAGAAGGTGCAGACTTCTTCAAGGTTCATCTCTCAAGATCCAAAAAATCCTTTTTCTTCAACTGTTGTAACACCTAACCCCAGTTAAGAAAAAGATGTTCTGTATTGAATTAGTTGGAATTGCTTCCAAAGTGATAGGAACAGATTCTTGGTTGGAAGATACTTTAGAAAGGAAGAGAAAGAGAAATGATGAAGATGTTTCCACAAAAGATACTATATCTCTCATAGTTCATTCTAGAACTACCTGTACAAAAGTTAAGAAGCAAATGACTTTGTCAATACTTTGGAAAAATCAAGAAATAGGACATTTGACAATGAAAATAGCCAAGCCAAATAAAGGAGGGAGAATCAAGGACATGACAAGTAATGATTTCACTCTAAATTCAATTGATCTTGGAGAGGCTAGACATGACAAAAAGGTTGGCCTATGGAGGTAAAGTAATGAAGTTATAGAAGGACAATTGGAAAGCCTTAAGTTATCAAAGATTAGAATAAAAGCAGAGATAGAAGAGTTGAACAAGTTCATTAGGCAATTGGTCATCCCGCTGGCAACTATCTCTGGTGTGTTAGTAACCCAGAATCCTACTGCTGCTAAAGTACAAGCTCTCATCTCTCAACTGTAGGAGGATAGACACTTCGGTCAGATTGGAAAAGAATGGATTGAGAGACTCAAATCATAAGGAGTTTCTCTCATAGATCAAATTGGTAATGTTATCCTTTAACTAGAAATAGTAAAGGAAAACATCATGTCTAATAGTAATACTCTGGCCGAAGAAAGGGTCAAATGTGATGACTACATCTCTCTTCTAAAGATGATCATCCAAATGAAAGTGAAAGAAGTAGTTGATGCAATGATTTTGAAGAAATGAAATGACCCTTTATTTGAATGGCTCCAAAGTATGCAATTCAAGTAGAAATGATCCAACTAGCTGAGAAGGGACTCAAGGAAATAAAGGATAAAGCAAAGAAGACTCAAGATAGAGGATTCAAAGTTATGAAAGCGTTACACACTGATTCACAAAAAAGTGGTCAAGGAAAGGCTCTCATTAGAGTAGATGTAATGAAAAACAAATTTTCTACATTTTTGGATAATCTGTTCGAAGTGACTTCTAGGTGTCAAAACAAAATTTCAAAACTCTAGACACTCAGCAATTGTATACACATGGTTGTGGAGGAGTTTCCAAATTAGTTGAATGCAATAAAGGAGCTAGCAAGTGAACATTCAAAATGGCTCTTGAGATTCACCAATATACATGTGCCCAACCATGAGGAGCTAATTCTAGTAATAGTTGCTACTAAGGCATATAGGGTGAAAATAGAAAAGGGGAAGAAGTCTAAATGATTCATATTATGCCCTCTTTTCATTTTATTTTGTAATTTTGTAATACGAAAAATTGAAATCTTTCCATTTGTCATTTTTAGAAGCTGAACCAATTAAGCTTCCATTGTAATGGTCATCTCCAAACTCTATATGTATGAAATTGAAAGATTAATGAAAGGTTAGAAGATTTTTAGTGTGAAGTACTTTTTGTTGTAGAGACAATTGAATGGTATTTTATGTCAATCATTTTCTGTTCTAGTTGGTGTTGTATTTAGTTTACATTTTCTCTTTTGTTTGAATCAAAATGAGGGAAAAATAGAGTTTCACTTACCCTGTTTTGAAGCAACGAATGAATGCAATACTTGTTGTTATTGTTCATTCAAAGGGAAATTCTTTCAGCATTTTCAATTTATTAATCACAATTCAATTTCTAATTTTCTTACTTCAGTATTAGCTATTATTTACATAAGTTTTATGAATTCATAAGATGTGTGAATGCAAAAAACTATTTTGGTATTCAAAAACTTCTATTCACCTAAGTTAGATTCTATTTAGGTCTAGCTTGGTTATACTTCTTCTGTTCTCAGGTTAAGAACATATCCACAAAGTAAATTAGGAAGAAAACATAATTCATTGGAAATCCATTTTAGGGAGTTGTACCTACCAATTTAGAGGGAAGCCAATTCATCCACAAGTGGCTTTCCAACTATTTGTGATAAGATATTGTTCCAAGTTGGGCATTTAAGAGTTATAATTTGAAAGAAAAATATATTTACCAATAGATTTTTGGTGACTCTGTTGGGAAAATGAACAGTCACTTGACTAAAAAGCCTCTATCATGAGGGAAAATGGTAGTACCTCATGAAAACATTATTCCAGTGCTCCAACCTAATCTTGGTTTTCAAGACGACCAAGAAGACATAATTTTATCCCTCAACATATTTTTTTGGAGACATAGGAGGAACTTTAAACATTACAAGAATGCTAACTAGGTATTGGAGGAAGAAGAAAGAAGAGCTGAAGCCTTAGAGAGAGCTACTCAAAGGATAAACATCTGAAGAGTAGAAAGATAATTGAGACAAGAAGCTCAAAGATAAACCTAACCCAACATCCTAGAACATTTAGGTTCCTCAGAAGTACCAAGGAACAGGGTGGGCAAGACCCTATCTTTGATAAGCTTACAAAGCTTGGTTTACCTATCTTGGACATTCCAAAGTGGAAAAGTGAAAATAAAAGATAGGGTAGGTCACTTTCCCCTATTAGGAATCAAGACACCAACACTTCATATTCTACCTGTCATGTATTGGCTTTACACAAAGTTATTGCTCCTCCAGTCGTTAATTTCCTACCAAATACTGCCAGGACAATCATGGCTACTCCATGGGCTGCAACAACGAGGTCATTAGCATTAAATTCTTATCATCCACTCTCAGATGGTTCTAGGAAGAATTTCCCTAAATTCTTAGGTGATGGAAAAGTTACCATAGGTGAACACATTAAAATTTTCTTTGTAGCTACTCATATATTAGGGTTTGGACATGAAGATGTTGTTGTAAGGTTGTTCGTAGAGACTCTAACGGATAGTGCAATAGACTAGTTTTATCATCTAGCTGATGGCTCAATAACTAATTGGGATACATTGAGAACAACCTTTAAGACAAGATTCAAGATTGTGGAAGACAAACATGCCTTGCTAACATAGCTGAATTTAATTAAGAAGTAACCCACTATGAGTATGAGAGATTTTGTTGCCAAGTTCAATAATATTACAGTAGAATTCCAACCGCTGAAAGACCCACAACTTGTAATTTGAAAACTTTGTTCATTAGTGCGATGCCTGTAGATGTCAACTATGATTTAAGTAGAGTACATCCCATGGATCTAGCTAACGCACAAAAGAAAGTGATAAAATGTGCAGATGATTTGATTTCTACAAGAAAATGGAAACAAGAAATTTAAACTAAAGGAAGTTCTAGTAATTAATGCAATCAGATTTCCATAATCCATGATTTATAATGCTGAGTTTCTAGAATAGATTGTGTAGAGATTTTTCATCAATGTTTCAAATCACACTACGTGATCCATCATCAGGAAGAGATCACGTAGTGTGATTCGAAATGTTGATGAAAAATCTCTACACAATCTATTCTAGAAACTCAGCATTATAAGTTCTAGTAATACCACATCGTCCAAGGAGATGATTTAGAAATTGTCAAATTAGCTAGTAGCAATAAAGAAGGAATTGCCCAAATTCAATAATTCTTATCAACAAAATTATCAAAACTCACTAGGAATGAACAACATCGGTAGATTCCTAGAGCTGATAGGTTCACAACCTAGGATGCAAATTGAAGTAGTACGAAATAAGGGAAATATGTGCATCTTTCACTTGACCACAGATAATGATAGTGAGAGTTGTCTAGAGACTGCCTATATGATGTAGTTGTTATCTACTAATGAATTAAACATTGCAACTCCTTTTTCAGAGCTCGATTCCTATTAAAATGGTGGCTCTGGAAACTTATTTTTAGAATACAAATCAGATTTTGAACCAAAAGGTGAATGCTATGCAATCATCGATGGAACTTCATACACGGTGCTTACCTGGGGCCAAAGGTTGAAGAATCAATCTTCTAGTCACACTCACAAAAATTACTCTAGTCCTTTGATGAGTCATGTACATACTAATCAAGGAGCATATACTTCACAAACGGGTAAGGAAAAAACACCCTTTGATTTCATTCAATTCTGTTAAGAATCAAAATTTCAAATTTCCCCTATAGTTTATTTGAGGTCACACCTTTTTGAGCTAAAAAGACTAGTAGATCGATGTAAAGGAAACACATCAGATTTGAATTATAGTGTGACTGTTGAAAAAGAAGATGAAACCTTGACATCTTGTCTATTTAATCAAGAAGATTCTATAGTCTTAGCATCATCTCTAGGGAAAAAGTTTGACCCTTTTTATATCTCATTGTATATCAATGGATGTAAACTCAACAATTGTATAATAGATTCAGGTGCATCAGATAATGTTATGCCTTATTCTATAGCCAAAGCCTGGGGTCTCAATCTCACTAAAGTGCATGGGAGATGTTATTCAATGGATGCTAAACAAGTTCCCTTACTTGGGTAGATTAAAGATGCTCAGGTAGCCTTAGCTTCACATCCAAAAAATAAGCTCTTATTGATCATTCTAGTGGTTGACATTCCAGCGAGCTATGGACTACTTTTAATTAGAAGTTTCTATCAAGACTTAGGAGGACAAATAAATCTAGACTGGCCTCAGATAGTGATACCTATTGGGAATAAGAAAGTCAAATTAGAACCTAAAGAAAATTTTTACAGTCTTGAAATTAGATGATCCTAAAGCTCAGGTTCTATATCAAGAATTGGAATTTGGCAACTACATGTTGTTTACTAAAGAGGCTCTGGATGAATAGAGAGATGAAAATCAAAGTGAGAGAGTTTCTAATGAAAATAAAGATGCATCAAGCATATGGACACTTGAATTTTATGGAAGTTGTGCCTCTTAAAGATCTAGAGTAGGTGTGGTGTCAATATCCCTAGAAGGAGAACCTAAACCCATGGCTTTCAAATTAGAATTTGGGAATACAAATAACATTGTAGAGTATGAGGCCTTATTATTGGGGGTAATAACAAAAAAAGAAAGAGGGATAAAGATCCTAAAATCTCAAGGTGATGTAGAGCTTATTGTGAAACAAGTAATAGGACAATATTCTGTGAAAATCACAAGCTGAAGAATCACAGAAAGAGAGTTTGGGACGAGATAGAAGGCATAGACACCTTCTCTATTGAAGAAGTTCCAAGGGAGATGAACACTAAAGTTGATTCCCTTGTAGTCTCTGCCTCCCTATTACATCATCATCCAGACTTCAAAGATAAAAGATATCAGATTAAAATTGTGTACCGATCCTCCATTCTATACAATGTAGAATCCTGGCAAGTCTTCAATGGTGATAAGAGTTTGTAGCTATTTTTGGAAAATGATAAGTCTAGTTTTGAACATGAATCTAGTGGAAGTGATCATGAAATCTCTGATGTTAATAGGAAACATAATCAAAATGGAGAAGTTCAATGGAAAGGTAGCATTTTTCCCTTATATTTTGTGGTTTTGGAAAAACTAATTAATAGACATGATGCTTACATAAAGCAAAAGAGAGCAGAAGAGGGGCCTACTATGTGTGAATATGAGGGCGTAAACATTGGAGATATTCATAATTCTAGAATGATTAATAATGGGAAATGCTATTCGACTAAAGAGAAAGAAGCTGCAAGAAATTTATTCATAGAATATAGAGATGTTTTTGCCTGGAGTTATGAAGATTTGTAAAGCTACAGAGATGGGAATGTAAAACATCAAATTCCACTTAAGCTTGATGTAGTTCCTTTCTAGTAGAAACAAGGCAATTACAATCCTAAAGTCATAGATGCCATTTTCAAGGAGGTAGATAAAATGCTAAAGGTGAGGATCATCTATCCCATTCATCATTCTACCTGGATAGCCAATATAATACCCATTAGAAAGAAGAATGGAGAGATAAGAATCTGTGTTGATTTTTGCAACCTGAACTAAGCATCTCTGAAAGATAACTTCGCTCTTCCTAATATGTATTACTT
Organism: Cupressus sempervirens; assembly: GCA_028749045.1. Lineage (NCBI taxonomy): Eukaryota > Viridiplantae > Streptophyta > Pinopsida > Cupressales > Cupressaceae > Cupressus > Cupressus sempervirens. The sequence continues at coordinate 178,680,617 of CM053785.1, read as the reverse complement.
ACAACAAATGGTGGCAAGATCTAAACTGATGTCTATGCTCGATGGGTTCTCACGTTACAACCAGGTCAAAGTAGAAGAGAAGGATTAGCATAAGATGATGTTCACTACTCCATGAGGTACATTTGTGTATCACAAAATTCCCTTTAGGCTTATCAATGTTGGTGCTACATTCCAAAGATGTATGAGCATGACATTCACTGATCTAAAGGACTGAATCATAGTTATCTACTTGGATGACCTCACTGTATTCTCAAAAAAAGGAAATATCGTATGGAAGATTTGAGAAAAGTTTTACAAAGATGTTAAGAGCATGGGATCTCTCTCAATCCCAAGAAATTGGTTTTCTGTGTGACAGAAGGAAAACTCCCAGGTCATATAGTGTTCCAAGAAGGCATTAGAATTGACCCTAAATAGGTGGAAGCTATTCAAAAATTAAGCATGCCTTCAAATAAAATAGGAGTTAAATTTCTCTTCAGGCAAGCAAATTTCCTCAGAAAGTTTGTGCTTGATTTCATGGAAACCACTAAGCATATAGTCGATATGATGAAAGGGAATTCAAATTTCAAATGTAATGAGGTGAGAAAGTGGACCTTTCAGGATATAAAGATTGCTATTACTGATGCCCAAATTTTATGTCACCCAAATTATAAACAAGATTTTATCATCTATTATTATGCTTTTGAACATACTGTATTGGTGATACTTATGCAAGAAAATGATGAAGGGGTACAAGCCCCAATAGCTTTCATGAGCATACCTTTGAAGAATGATGAACTGAAATATTCATAGATTGAAAAGCATGCTTTTTTGGTAGTTAAGGAACTCAATTTTTTTTTGATTCTATATCCTGCATTCACATTCTATAGTCTTTGTCCCAGATGTAGCAGTAAAGAGTGTGTTGACATATAAGAATGTAGGTTGTAATGTCAGAGGAGCATGGGTAGAAAAAATATAGGAGTATGATATAGAAATCAAGCCTACTAAGCTAATAAGGGGAAATTCTCTATGTAAGACAATTGCAAAAAACAAGATCACTGAAGAATCAGAAGAATCGAGGGAGAAGCAATTGGTGTTAGTTGTAGGTCTCTTTGATTCATGGTTTGAGAATATTTCTTATCTACTAACATATGGTGAATGTCTAGAAGGCCTAACTACAAAAAAAAGAAGAGATCTTAAACACAAAGTAGCTAAGTATGTGATTTGGGATGGTAAATTATTCAAAAAAGCCATTGATGGCACTTTCCTTAGGTGCGTAGACAAACAATAGCAAGAAAAGTTATTGAGAACATTTCACGATGAAGCTTGCAGAGGACATTTCTTATCATTAGTCAAAAATTTTAAAATATTAAGGCAGTGCTATTACTGGCCTAGAATGTTTAAAGATGCCTATGCCTGGGTAGCAAAATGTGAGAAGTGCAAGATGTTCTCTGGACGCCATCAATTAGTTTCTCTACCATTAAGACCTGTCATCATTGAAGGACCTTTTCCACAATAGGGTCTCAATTTCATTGGTCTGATTAGTCTTGCATCTAGTGTAGGTCACCAGTACATGATAACTATAGTTGAATACTTCACTAAGTGGGTAGAAGCTAAAGCTACTAAGAAGACTACTTTTGAGGTGGTATGTGAATTAATGAAGGAGAACATATTGGTTAGGTTCGGCATTCCTATTAAATTAGAGATGGAAAATGCATCTTATTTCTCTTCCATTGAAGTTACCAATTTTTTCTTTGAGTATGGGATCACTGTCGGTTATTCAACTGATTATTTCCCTCAAGGAAAGGGTCAAGCTGAGTCTAGTAACAAGAATTTATTGAATATCATTAAGAAATTGGTTTTAGATAATCATAAGACTTGGCACAAAAAGATTCATGAAGCACTTTGGGTAGATAGAGTGAAACCAAAAAGGGAAATTAGCATATCTCCTTTTGAATTGGTTTACAAGACTAAAGCTAATCTCTCCTTACCTTTAAAATTAGCCATGAATAAACTCAGAACAATGACTGAAGATGATGTTTATAAAGATGGTCTAGAGAAGAGAATTCTATACCTGAGAAAACTTGAAGAGGAAAGAGAAGAAATTGTAGATCACATCACACATCACTAGATGTGAGTAAAGGAAATATTTGATAAGAAAGTAAGACCATGGAAATTTATGGTAGGAGACAGTGTGCTACTTTGGTATAAGCAAAGTGCTCCAAAAGGTATGCATAAGAAGTTTGACACTTTATGAAAAGGACCATTTAGAATTCATCAAGCATTTGAAAATAATTCTTTCAAGTTGGTGTATGAAGATGGCAAAGTAAGACCCCTGACCTATAATGGTTAGGATCTAAAGCTTTATCAAATTATAAATTGAGAACAAGTAACCCCTATATGTATTATAGTTAGGTTTAGCTTCTTTTTTGTTTTTTAGTTAGTCTTTTTCCCTTGCTTTTGTTTTCCTATTCTTTGCCTCATTTGTGTTTTGTTGTGCTGCCACCTTTTATCTTCTTTGTGAAACCATAGATTTTGAGTTCCTTGCTTGGGTATGCTCAACCCAAGTCCCTAGTCAGAACCAATTATTGCCCCACTTTTCATCCTATACCCATTTTGCAAAGTGGAAAATGATCTTGTGTCTTAGTTTGGTCCAGGTATGTCCAAGTCTAGTTCTTTCCCCTCAATTGAAAAGTTTCTCCATTGGGTTTTTCACCTTTTCTCACCTCCCACATTACATAACCAGGTGGGTTTTCCTTGTTGTCATGAGTTTGTGGGTAGTCTAGAATCTAATTCAATGGAGAATCTTGTGTCATTTAATGATTTTCATGAATTTATTTCTAAGGATGAACTTGTTCGTAACTTATCATAGTTTGCACATAAAGAAAATGAAGCTTGCAGGAAATCCAACATTGCCTTCTCCTTCGCAGATTTTTGATCCGTGAAGGCTATTTCCCACAGAGATCAAAAAATGAGTTTATAGGCTAAAGCAAGAAGGAAATGAGTTGTTTTATGGATAGATCTACATTAAAATATTCTCCCTTGGGAGTCACTCAAGATTCATTATGTGCTTAGAATCACATTTAGCAGAAAACTCTAAAGTAACTTCTCCACAGCAGGATTTCAACCCATGAAGTCAATTTTTTGATAAAGGCATTTGTGAGAGAGAAAAGCAAGTGGATTTATTTTTCACTTTCATAGCCCTTTTGAGATTTTCCAAAGCTTGGAGGTACATTGACTTAAAGGGTAAATCAAAAATAACGGCAAGGGCGGAAAAACAAAAGTTGCTTTCTCCTCGATGGGTTTCCAACCCTGGAAGGTGATTTTTTGCATCTATTAAAAACTCAATTTTGAAAGAATTTAAAACACATGAATTGATTACAATATACTTTAAAATGGTAATGGAAAAAATTTAATCACATTTGGAAAGGTATCTTGAGTAGAATCTAGCTAAGCAAATATTTCCTTATGGAGTACTCCATTCTTAATTCCCCTGAACTTGGTGAAAAATGGGAAAATAAGTATGTAATAAAAGAAAGTTATCTTTGGGCCAATAGAAACAATGAAAAGACATGGAAAAATCCATTAGAAACCCCTACATTTTCTAATATAATGAATTTATCCTTTAATTCACTCGTGTGGTGCAGATCTTGAAGATTAACGGGTGAATTAGAATTTCTAAATAGAGATGAACATAACATATTTTCAAATTACCACTTTCTTTATTGAAATATTATGTTGTTGAATTGTGTAGAATTTTCAAAGCTCATATTCTTGCAAAATTCCACTCTTTACGCTGCTTCCAATTTTAAGGTTTCAATTCATCTCTATCTTAGATAAAATGGCAACTAGATTCGCTAGTGTCAATGGGTTGAATGGAATTAATTCAACCTTGTAGAATGTTATAAAAACCTCACTCCATTTCTTTGACATGTAAGATTTTCAAAGAAGGCTGAGGATAGAGCCAATTCACCCTATAATAGAGAAACTCTAGGAAAGTGGGCTAGTGGAAGCAATTAGATTTCTAGTGGTAATTCAAGCTCTTGAGCTGATTGTCAAATGTATAAAGCACTACAATCTAGACACCAAATAAATTTTGTTGCCTGACCATATAGTTTTAATCTCAATTGACAATCAAACTATAGTAAATTGCCTCCAGGTCCCAGAGCAAGAAGAATTTTCTGAGTTGATAGTAGGAGGAGCCATGTCCGACTTCTCTTTGAAGAAAATGGTGTGGTGAAAGAAAATTATGAGGTCCTGGTTCCAAAAGCCATAGGGAGCTAAAAGAAAGGTTCCTATGAACCTATTTAGCACTGATCTCAAGCCCAAGATCATAGAAATTCTAGTTCTTCTACATCGATTGAAAGGTGAGGTAGAATCACTCAATTTTGTTGAATAGTATTTCTTTTTGGTACACATCATTTGTTCAGATACACATTATGTTGATTGGGCATATGAGGTAAGTGAGTATCTGTCCAAAGCCCTTAGTGTCACAAATTTTTACAATACCTTCTACATTTCTTCTTTCCCTATTTATATGTTAGCTTCTATACAACCATGGCTAGGCCTTCCTAGAATAGAGAACTTCCCTGATCATGTGAAAAGATATGAATTTTATCCATGCTTGCAATTATAGAATAGCTATGTAGGATATGTCAGAGTTATTGACTCATTTACAATGAGGATTTGTAGGGAACTCCAAGGATTCCCAGAGAGGAGGTTCAACCCAGAAGCAATGGGGGCCATTAGTCAGTTTGGTAGCTACTTTATTAAGTTCTCATCCTTTTTGTATTTGCATCTTGTAGCTTTCAAAAAAAATTCTTTGAAGCTGCCCAAATACCAAAGTGATCTAATTGTGTTGATAGAGATTGTGAGACAAGCAATCCAGGTGAACTTGCTGAGTGTGAGCTTGAAGAAGAAAGGGTATGAATTCCCTATGAATGTTGGAGCCTATAGTTATGAGTCTTAGTTTGGTGCCAAAAATATTCTCAAGGCATTCGAGACTAAATATAAGTTGGAAGAATATGAGGTTGTGAGACCTATGTTCAATCTAGATGGATAGACAAGAGATGTGCTACAAATTGGTAGTGTGATCAAGGATGTCACCACTATAGAAGGTTATTGGGTAGATTGCAAGGATGAGCTGGAGAGCTAAGATTGTGCTTTCACCAAGCTCATGATGGAACAAGTGAAGACATATGGTATTGATGTTAATGTTGAAGGATTGGAGCATGATGGTCAAAATATGTATAGCAATACTTATTTGACTAAGTTGAGGGGGATTTCCATTGGTTCTGAACCATATGTGGATGTGGAAGAGAATCTTGATATCATGATGGCTAGGATCATCAAGAGAACAAGGAAAAGGGTTGACTGGACAACCAAAAAGAGCTAGAATAAGGGTGTAGCCATTCAAGCTTTTCCAATAGCTACAATGCCTACTTCATCCTAGAGTGATACACGAGGTGTGACCATAGCTTCCACTTTAGGACTATCTCAACCTTCAGGTGGAGGTGATCAACCATCGAACAAGAATGTCCCTATAGCCAAGACCTGTCACGATGGTTCTCTCCCAGTTATAGGAACCTAGGCTGGTATTGAGGAGAAGAAAATAGAGGAACCAAAGGATAGTGTCTCCACTCTAGTCGCATCCCCTCATACTATTCTATTTCCATCTCCCCACACTACCCCTGTTCCTTCTCTGCATACCACCCCAATCCCATCTCCTCATCATAGCCCTATTCCATCAATAGGAGCTTCACTTTTGAGGCCAAGTGGTTCCGCTATACATATAGTAGACATAGGGGATGGAAAAAGTAGCAGTAGCAAGTCTACTAAGTTAGATGAGGCAATGAAGAAGACTCTAGAAGTGGAGAAGGGGCAGACTTCTTCAAGGTTCATCTCTCAAGATTTGAAAAATCCTTTTTCTTCAACTACTAATCCCAGTTAAGAAAAATATGTTCAGTATTGAATCACTTGGAATGACTTCCAAAGTGATAGGAAGAGATTCCTAGTTAGAAGATACTTTTGAAAGGAAGAGAAACAGAAAGGATGAAGGTGTTTCCACAAAAGATACTGTATCTCTTGCAATTCATTTTGAAATTACCTTGACAAAAGTTAAGAAGCAAAAGACTTTGTCAATACTTGGGCAAGATCCAGAAATAGGGCATTAGAAAATGGAAATAGCCAAGCCAAATAAAGGAGGGATAATTGAGCACATGACGGCTAATGATTTCACTATGCATTCAATTGATCTTTGAGAGGCCAGACATGACACAAAGGTTGGCCTGTGGAGGTCAAGTAATGAAGTTATAGAAGGACAATTGGAAAGCCTTAAGTTATCAAAGATCAGAGTGAAAGCTAAGGTAGAAGAGTTGAACAAATTCATCAAGCAACTGGTCACCCCAGTGGAAACTATCTCTGGTGTGTTAGTAACCTAGAATCTTACTGCTATTGAAGTACAAGCTCTCATCTTTCAACTTCAAGAGGATAGAAACTTCAGTCAGATTGGAAAAGAATGGATTAAGAGACTCAAATTAGAAGGAGTTTCTCTCATAGATCAAATTGGTAGTGTTATCCTCTGACTGGAAACATAAAAGGACAACATGTCTAATAGTAATACTTTGGCTATAGAAAGGGTCAAATGTGATAACTGCATCTCTCTTCTAAAGATGATCATCTAGATGAAAGAAAAAGAAGCAATTGAAGCAATGATTTTGAAGAAAGAAAATGAACCTTTGTTCAAATCTCTCTAAAGTATGTAGTTCAAGCTAAAAATGATCCAATTAGCTGAGAAGGGACTCAAGGAAATAGAGGATAAAGAGAAGAAGATTGAAGATAGAGGATTTGAACTTATGAAAGAGTTACACATTGCTTCACAAACTAGTGGTCAAGGAAAAGATCTCATTGGAGTAGATGTAATGAAAAATAACTTTTCTACATTTTTGGATAATCTGTCTAGAGTGACTTCCAATAGTCAGGATAGAGTTGCAGAACTCTAGACACTGAGTGGTTGTATACACATGGCCATGGAGTAGTTGCCAAATCAATTGAATGTTGCAAAGGAGCTAGCAAGGGAACATTCAAAATGGCTCTTGAGATTCATTAATATACATGTGCCCAACCATGAGGAGCTAATTCCAGTAATAGGTGCTACTAAGGCATATAGGGGGAAACCAAAAAAGGGGAAGAAGTCTAAATGATTTATATTATGCCCTCTTTTCATTTTCTTTTGTAATTTTGTAATACGAAAAATTAGCATCTTGCCATTTGTCATTTTCAAAAGATGAACCAATTAAGCTTCCATTGTAATGGTCATCTCAAAACTCTATCTATATGAAATTGAAATATTAATGAAAGGTTAGAAATTTTTTGGTGTGAAGTACTTTTTGTTGCAGAGACAATTGAATGGTATTTTATGTCAATCATTTTCTGTTCTAGTTGTTGTTATATCTAGTTTACATTTTCTCTTTTGCTTGAGTCGAAACGAGAGAAAGAAAGAGTTTCACTTCCCCTATTTTGAAGCAACAAATGAATGTAATAGGTGTTGTTATTGTTCATTCAAAGGGAAATTATTTCATTTTTTTCAATTTATTAATCACAATTCAGTTTTTAATTTCCTTAGGTCAGTATTAGCTATTATTTACATAATTTTTATGAATTCATAAGATGTGTGAATGCATAAAATCATTTTGGTATTCAAAAACTTCTATTTGCATGAGTTAGATTCCATTTAGGTCTAACTTGGTTATACCTCTTCTGTTCTCAGGTTAAGAAAATACCCCCAATGTAATTTAGGAAGAAAAAATAATTCATTGCAAATCCATTTTAGGGAGTTGTACTTACCAATTTAGACGGAAGCCAATTCATGCACAAGTGGTTTTCCAACTATTTTTGATCAAATATTTTTGTAAGTTTGGCATTTAAGAGTTATAATTTGAAAGAAAAAATCTATTTACCAATAGATTTTTGGTGACTCTGCTAGGGAAACAAATAGTCGCTTGACTAAAAATCCTATATCATGAGGGAAAATGGTACTCCTCATGAAAATATTTTTCTAGTGCTCCAACCTAATCTTGGTTTTCAAGATGGCCAAGAAGACATAATTTCATCCCTCAACACATTCATTTGGAGACATAGGAGGAATGCTAAACATTACAAGAACGTTAACCAAGTATTGGAGGAAGAAGAAAGAAGAGTTGAAGCCTTAGAGAGAGCTATTCAAAGGAGAAACATCTAAAGAGTAGAAAGATAATTGAGACAAGAAGCTTAGAGATAAACCTAACCCAGCATCCTAGAACAAATTAGGTTCCTTGGAAGTACTAGGGAATAGGGTGGGCAAGACCATATATTTGATAAGCTTATAGAGCTTGGTTTTCCTATCTCGAACGTTCCAAGGTAGAAAAGTGAAAATAAAAGCTAGAGTAGGCCACCTTCCCCTATTAGGAATCAAGACACCAACACTTCACATTATACCTATCAAGTATTGGCTTTACATGGAGTTACTACTCCTCCAATTGTTAATTTCCTACCATATACTGCCAGGATAATCATGGTTGTTCCATGGGCTATAGAAATGGGGTCATTAGCATTAAACACTTATCATACACTCCTAGCTAGTTCCAGGAAGAATTTCCCTAAATTCTTAGGTGATGGAAAAGTTACCATAGATGAACACATTAAAGCTTTCTTTATAGATACTCATATCATAGGGTTTGGATATGAAGATGTTGCTGTAAGGTTGTTCATAAAGACCCTCATAGATAGTTCAATAGACTAGTTTTATCATGTAGCTGATGGCTCAATAACTGATTGGGATACATTGAGAACATCATTTAAGACAAGATTCAAGACTGTGGAAGACGAACATGCCCTACTAACACAGTTGAATTAATCAAGAAGAAACCCACTATGAGTATGAGAGATTTTGTTGCCAAGTTCAATAAGATTATCAATAGAATTCCAACCTCTGATAGACCCACAACTAGGAATTTGAAAACTTTCTTTATTAGTGGGATGCCACTAGATGTCAACTATGATTTAAGGAGAGCACATCCCATGGATCTAGCTAATGCACAAAAGAAAATAATCGAATGTGAGGATGATTTGATTTCAATAGGAAAATGGAAATGAGAACTTCAAACTAAAGGAAGTTCTAGTAATACCACATCATCTAAGGAGATGATTCAAAAATTGCCAAATGAGCTGGTAGTAGTAAAGCAACAGTTACCCAGATTCAATAATTCTTATCAATGGAATTATCAAAACTCACCAGGAAGGAACAAAAAAGGTAGATTCCCATAGCTCATAGGTTCACAACCTAGGTTACAAATTGAATTGGCACCAAAGAAGGTAAATATGTGTGTCTTTCACTTGACCATAGATCATGATAGTAAGAGTTGTCTAGAGACCATCTGTATGATGCAATTGTTATCGACTAATGAATTGAATATTGTAACTCCTTGTTCAAAGCCTAATTCCTATTCAAATGGCGATTCTAGAAACTTATTTTTAGAATAAAAATCATATTCTAAACGAAAAGGTGAATGCTATGCAACCATCGATGGAACTTCATACACGATGCTTACTTGAGGCCAAAGGTTTAAGAATCAATCTTCTAGTCATGCTCACAAAAATGACTTGAGTCCTTCGACGAGTAATTTACATACTGATCAAGAAGTATATAATTCACAAATGGGTAAGGAAAAAACACCCTTTGATTTCATTTAATTTTGTGAAGAATGAAAAAATTCAAATTTCCCCTATAGATTATTTGAAGTCACACCCCTCTGAGCTAAAAGGACTAGTAGACTGGTGTAAAGGAAACACATCAAATTTGAGTTATAGTGTGACTATTGAAAAAGAAGATGAAACCTTGACATCTTGTCTGTTTAATCAAGAAGATTCTACAATCTTAGCAACATCACTAGGGAAAAATCCTGACCCTTTTTATATCTCATTGAATATCAATGGATGTAAAATCAACAATTGTATAATAGATTTGGGTGCATCAGATAATGCTATGCCTTATTCTATAGCCAAAGCCTTGGGTCTCAATATCACTAAAGTGCATGGAAGATGTTATTCAATGGCTACTGAACAAGTTCCCTTACTTGGGTAGATTAAAGATGCTCAGGTAGGCTTAGCTTCACATCTAGAAAAGAAGCTCTTATTGACCATTCTAGTGGTTGACATTCTAGTAAGCTATGGAATACTTTTAAGTAGAAGTTTCTATCGAGAATTAGAAGGAGAAATAAATCTAGACCAGTCTTACGCAGTGATACCTATTGGGAATAAGAAAGTCAAGTTAGAACTTGAAGAAAAGGAAAAGTTTGTAGTCTTGAAATAAGATGATCCTAAAGGTCAAATTCTATATCAAGAATTGAAATTTGGCAACTACATGTTGTTTACTGAAGAGGCTCTAGATTAACAAAGAGAATTTATAATGAAAATAAAGATGCATCAGATATATAGACACTTGAATTTGATGGAAGCTATGCCTCTTTAGGATCTAAAGTAGGTGTGGTGTTGATATCCCTAGAAGGAGAACTTGAACCCATGGCTTTCAAATTAGAATTTGGGAATATGAATAACACTATAGAGTATGAGGCCTTATTACTGGGGATAATAATAGCAAAAGAAATAGGGATAAAGATCCTAAAAGCTCAAGGTGATGTAGAGCTTATTGTAAAATAAGTAAAAAGACAATATTCTGTGAAAAATTACAAACTGAAGAGTTACAGAAATAGAGTTTGGGATGAGATAGAAGGTATAGACACCTTCTCTATTGAAGTAGTTCTGAGGGAGATGAACACTAAAGCTAGTTCCCTTGTAGTCTCTACCTCCCTATTAGTTCCTCATCTGAACTTCAAAGATAAAAGATATCAGACTGAAATTGTGTACCAATCCTCCATTCTAGACAACGTAGAATCTTGGAAATTCTTCAATGATGATAAGAGTTTGTAGCTATTTTTGGAAAATGATAAGTCTAGTTTTGAACATGAATCTAGCGAAAGTGCTCATGAAAGATCTGATGTTAATAGGAAATAGAATCAAAATGGAGAAGTTTAGTCAAAAGATAGTATTATTCCCCTGTATTTTGTGGCTTTGGAAAAACTATTTAATAGACATTATGCTTACATAAAGAAAAAGGGAGAAAAAATGGGGCCTACTATGCGTGAATATGAGGGAGTAAAAATTGGAGATATTCATAATCCCAGGATGATTAATATTGGGAAATGGTGTTCAACTAAAGAGAAAGAAGCTACATGAAATTTATTCATAGAATATAGAGATGTTTTTGGCTGGAGTTATGAAGATTTGAAAATCTATAGAGATGGGAAGGTAAAACATCAAATTCCACTTAAGCCTGATGTAGTTCCTTTCTAGTAGAAACAAAGGAATTACAATCCTAAAGTGGCAGATGACATTTTCCAAGAGGTAAAGGCAAGGATTACCTATCCCATTCATCATTCCACTTGGATAGCCAATATAGTACCCATCAGAAAGAAGAATAGAGAGATAATAATCTATTTTGATTTTTGCAACCTAAACCAAGTGTCTCTAAAAGATAACTTCACTCTTCCTAATATGGATTACTTACTACAAATGGTGGTGGGATTTGAAATGATGTCTATGCTCGACGGGTTCTTAGGCTACAACTAGGTCAAAGTAGAAGAGAAGGATCAACCTAAGATGATGTTCACTACTCCTTGGGGTACATTTTTGTATTGCAGAATGCCCTTTGGGTTTATCAATGCTGGTGTTACATTCCAAAGATGTATGAGCAAGACATTCACGGATTTGAAGGACTAAATCATAGTTATATACCTAGATGACCTCACCGTATTCTCAAAAAAGAGGAAAAATCATATGGAAGATTTGAGAAAAGTTTTACAAAGATCCTAAGAGCATGGGATCTCTCTCAATCCCAAGAAATTAGTTTTTTGTGTGACAGAAGGAAAACTGATAGGTCATATAGTGTCCTAGGAAGGCATTAGAATTGACCTTGAATGAGTGGAAGCTATTCAAAGATTAAGCTTGCCTTCAAATAAAATAGGAGTTAAATCTTTCTTTAGGAAAGTGAATTTCCTCAGAAGGTTTTTGCATAATTTCATAGAAACCACTAAGCATATAGTGGATATGATGAAAGGGAATTCAAATTTTAAATGGAATGAGGTGGGAAAGTAGGCCTTTCAGGATATAAAGACTGCTATTGCTAATTTCCCAATTTTATGTCACGCAAATTATAAACGATATTTTATCATCTATTGTTATGCTTCTAAACATAGTCTATTAGTGATACTTATGCAAGAAAATGATGAAGGGGTACAAGCCCCAATACCTTTCATGAGCATACCTTTGAAGAATCATGAACTAAAATATTTACAAAGTGAAAAGAACACTTTTGTGATGTTTAAGGCACTCAAAAAAATTTGATTCTATATCTTGCATTCACATTCTGTAGTCTTTGTCCTAGATGTAGTAGTAAAGAGTGTGTTGACATAGCAAGATGTAGGTTGTAATGTCATAGGAGCATGGGTAGAAAAAATATATGAGTATGATATAGAAATTAAGCCTACAAAGCTAATAAGGGGAAATGCTCTATGCAAGGTGATTGCAAAAAACAAGATCACTGAAGAATCAGAAGAGTTGAGGGAAAAGCAGTTTGTGTTAGCTGTAGGTCTCTATGATTCATGGTTGGAGAATATTTCTTATCTACTAACATATGGTGAATGTTTAGAAGGCCTAATTGCAAAATAAAGAAGAGATGTTAAATGCAAAGCAGCTAAGTATGTGATTTGGGATGGTAAATTATTCAAAAAACCCATTGATGGTACTTTCCTTAGGTGTGTAGACAAACAACAGCAAGAAAAGCTATTGAAAACATTTCATGATGAAGCTTGTGGAGGACGTTTCTCATCTTTAGTCACAAATTTTAAAATACTAAGGCACTACTATTAGTAGCCTAGAATGTTTAAAGATGCCTATGCCTAGGTAGCAAAATGTGAGAAGTGCAAGATGTTCTCTAGATGCCCTTAATTAGCTGCTCTACTATTGAGACCTATCATCACTGAAGGACCTTTTCAACAATGGGGTCTCAATTTCATTGGTCCGATTAGTCCTACATCTAGTGTAGATCACCAGTACATGATAATTGCAACTGACTACATCACTAAGTGGGTAGAAGCTAAAGCTACTAAGAAGACTACTTCTAAGGTAGTATGCAAATTTGTGAAGAAAATATTGGTTAGGTTCGACATTCCTATTAAACTAGTGATGGACAATGCATCTTATTTCTCCTCAATTGAAGTTACCAATTTTTGCTTTGAGTATGGGATCACCGTAGGTCATTCATCCGGTTATTTCCCTCAAGGAAATGGTCAATCCAAGTCTAGTAAGAAGAATGTAATGAATATCGTTAAGAAATTGGTTTTAGATAATCAAAAGACTTGGCACAAAAAGATTCATGAAGCACTTTGGGCAGATAGAGTGACACCTAAAAGGGCAATTGGCATATATCCTTTTGAATTGGTTTACGAGACTAAAGATAATCTCCCCTAACCTTTGGAATTAGCCATGAAAAAACTAAGAATAGTGATTGAAGATGATGTTTATAAAGATGGTCTAGAGAAGAGAATTATGTACTTGAGAAAACTTGAATAGGAAAGAGAAGGAAATTGTAGATTACATCACACATCACCAAATGTGAGTAAAGGAACTTTTTGATAAGAAAGAAAGACCATGAAAATTTATGGTAGGAGATAGTGTGATACTCTGGGATAAGCAAAGTACTTCAAAAGGTATGCATAAGAATTTTGACACTTTATGGAAAGGTCCATTTAGAATTCATCAAGCATTTGAAAATAATTCTTTCAAGTTGGCATATGAAGATGGAAAAGTACTACCCCTAACCTATAATGGTTAGGATCTGAAGCTTTATCAAATTACAAATTGAGAATAGGTAACCACTATATTTTATTATAGTTAGGTTTAGCTTCTTTTGTGTTTCTTAGTTAGTCTTTCTCCCTTGCTTTTATTTTCTTGTTCTTTGCCTCATTTGTGTGTTGTTGTGTTTCCACCTTTTATCTTCTTTGTGAAACCAAAGATTTTGAGTTCCTTGCTTGGGTATGCTCAACCCAAGTCCCCAATTAGAGCTAGTTGTTGTCCCACTTTTCATCCTGTACCCATTTTGCAAAGTGGAAAATGATCTTGTGTCTTAGTTTGGTCTAGGTATGTCCAAGTCTAGTGCTTTCCCCTCAAGAAGAATTTTCCAAGTTGATAGTAGGAGGAGCCATGACTGAGTTCTCTTTGAGAAAAATGGTGTGGCAAAATGAAATTATGAGGTCCTAGTTCCAAAAGCCACAAGGAGCTAAAAGTAAGGTTCCTAAGACCCTATTCGGTACCGATGTCAAGCTCAAGATCATACACATTCTAGTTCTTTTACATCAATTGAAAGGTGAGGTAGAAGCACTTAGTTTTGCTGAATAGTACTTCTTTTTGGTACAAATAATCTATTTAGATAAACATTATGTTGATTGGGCATATGAGGTAAGCGAGCATTTGTCCAGAGCCCTCAGTGCTGCAAAGTTTTACAATACCTTCTACATGTCTTCTTTCCTTATTTATATGTTAGCTTCTCTACAACTTTGGCTAGGCCTTCCCATAATAGAGAACTTTCCTAATGATGTGAAAAGTTATGAATTTTATCCATGCTTGCAATTACAGAATAGCTATGTAGAATATTTCAGAGTTAATGACTCATTTACAATGAGGATTTCCACGGAACTCCAAGGATGCCCAGAGAGGAGGTTCAGCCCAAAAGTAATGGTAGCCATCAGTAAGTTTGATAGCTACTTTATTTAGTTCTCATCCTTTTTCGTATTTGCATCTTGCAACTTTCAATGAATTTCCTTTAATGTTTCCTAGATACCCAAGTGATCTAATTGTGTTGATAGAGATTGTGAGACAAGCAATCCAAGTGAACTTGTTGAGTGTGATCTTGAAGAAGAAAAGGTATGAATTCTCTATGAAGGTTGGAGTTTATAGTTGTGAGTCTCGGTCTGATGCCAAAAATATTCTCAAGGCATTCGAGACTAAATATAAGTTGGAAGAATATGAGGTTGTGAGACCTATGTTTGATTCGAATGGATATGCAAGAAATGTGCTACAAATTGGGACTATGATCAAGCATGTCACCACTATAGAAGATTATTGTGAAGATTGCAAGGATAAGCCGGAGAGTCAAGATTGTGCTTTCACTAGGCTCATGGTGGAACAAGTGAAGACATATGGTATTGATGTTAACGTTGAAGGATTGGAGGATGATGGTCAAAATATGTATAGCAATACTTATTTGACTATGTTGAGGGGGATTCCCATTAGTTTCGAACCATATGTGGATGTGGAAGAGAATCTTGATATCATGATGGCTAGGATATTCAAAAGAATGAGGAAAAGGGTTGAGTGGACAACAAAAAAGAGCCAAAGTAAGGGTACAACCACTCAAGCTTCTCTAGTAGCTACAACACCTACTTCATTCTAGAGTACGATAGCTTCCACTCAAGGACAAGCTCAACCTTCAAGTAGAGGTGATCAACCTCTAAACAAGAATTTCCCTATAGCCTAGAATTTTCATGATAGTTCTCTCATAGTTATAAGAACCCAGGTTGGTACTAAGCAGAAGAAAATAGAGGAACCAAAGGATAGTTTCTCCACTCCAGTCCCATACCATCATACTACTTCAGTTCTATCTCCCCACACTACCCATGGTCCTTCTACGCATACCACCCCAATTCCATCTCCTCATCATAGCCCAGTTCTATTAGTAAGTGCTTCACTTTTGAGGCCAAGTGGTTCCCCTATACAGATAGTAAACTTAGGGGATAAAAAAAGTAGTAGCAACGAGTCTACTGAGTCAGATAAGGCAATGAAGAAGACTCCAAAAGTGGAGAAGGGGTAGAATTCTTCAAGGTTCATCTCTTAAGATCTATAAAATCCTTTTTCTTCAACTATTGTAACAATAACCCCAGTTAAGAAAAAGATGTTTAGTATTTAATCACTTGGAATGGCTTCCAAAGTGATAGGAATAGATTCTTGGTTGGAAGATACTTTGGAAAGGAAGAGAAAGAGAAAGGATGAAGGTGTTTCCACAAAAGATACTGTATCTCTTGCAATTCACTCTAGAACTACCTTGACAAAAATTAAGAAGAAAAAGACTTTGTTAATACTTGGGAAAGATCTAGAAACAGGGCATTTGACAATGGAAATAGCTGCACCAAATAAAGGAGGGAGAATCGAGGACATGATGGTTGATGATTTCACTCTACATTCAATTGATCTTGGAGAGGCTAGACATGACACAAAGGTTGGCCTGTGGAGGTCAAGTAATGAAATTATAGAAGAACAATTGGAAAGCCTTAAGTTATTAAAGATCAGAATGAAAGTTGAGATAGAAGAGTTGAACAAATTCTTCAGGCAACTGGTCACCTCGTTGGCAACTATCTCTAGTGTGTCAGTAACCCAGAATCCCACTGCTACTAAAGTACAAGCTCTCATCTCTCAACTTTAGGAGGATAGACACTTCAATCAGATTGGAAAAGAATGGATTGAGAGACTCAAATAAGAAGGAGTTTCTCTCATAGATCAAATTGGTAATGTTATCCTCTAACTAGAAATAGAAAAGGACAACATCATGTCTAATATTAATACTTTGGCTAGAGAAAGGGTCAAATGTGATGACTACATCTCTCTTCTAAAGATGATCATCTAGATGAAAGAGAAAGAAGCAGTTGGAGCAATAATTTTGAAGAATGGAAATGAACCTTTGTTTGAATAGCTCCAAAGTATGCAGTTCAAGTTAGAAATGATCTAGTTAGCTGAGAAGGGACTCAAGGAAATAGAGAATAAAGCAAAGAAGACTCAAGATAGAGGATTTGAACTTATGAAAGGGTTACACAATGATTCACAAACTAGTGGTCAAGGAAAGGCTCTGATTGGAGTAGATGTAATGAAAAATAACTTTTCTTCATTTTTGAATAATCTATTCAAAGTGACTTCCAATAGTCAAAACAAAATTATAGAACTCCAGACACTCTATGGTTGTATACACATGGCCGTGAAGGAGTTGGAAAATTAGTTAAATGATGTAAAGTAGTTGGCAAGGGAACATTCAAAATGGCTCTTGAGATTCACCAATATACATGTGAACAACCATGAGGAGCTAATTCTAGTAATAGTTGCTGCTAAGGCATATAGGGCAAAAACAAAAAAAGGGGAAGAAGTCTAACTGATTCATATTATGCCCTCTTTTTGTTTTATTTTGAAATTTTGTAATATGACAAATTGGTATCTTGCCATTTGCTATTTTTAGAAGATAAAATAATTAAGCTTCCATTGCAATGGTCATCTCAAAACTCTATATGTATGAAATTGAAAGATTAATGAAAGGTTGGAAATTTTTTGATGTGAAGTACTTTTTTTTGTAGAGCCAATTGAATGGTATTTTATGTCAATCATTTTCTGTTCCAGTTGTTGTTATATTTAGTTTACATTTTCTCTTTTGTTTGAGTCAAAATGAGGGAAAAACAAAGTTTCACTTCCCCTATTTTGAAGCAATGAATGAATGTAATATGTGTTGTTATTGTTCTTTCAAAGGGAAATTGTTTCAACATTTTCAATTTATTAATCACAATTCAGGTTCTAATTTGCTTAGTTAAGTATTAGCTATTATTTACATAATTTTTATGAATTCTTAAGATGTGTGAATGCATAAAACCATTTTGGTATTTAGAAACTTCTATTCACCTAAGTTAGATTTTGTTTAGGTCTAGCTTGGTTATACCTCTTCTATTCTCAGATTAAGAACATACACCCAACGTAATTTAGGAAGAAAACATAATTCATTGCAAATCCATTTTAGGGAGTTGTACCTACAAATTTAGAGGGAAGCCAATTCATCCACAAGTGGCTTTCCAACTATTTATGATCAGCTATTGTTCTGATTTGGGCATTTAAGAGTTATAATTTGAAAGAAAAAATTTGTTTACCAACATGATTACAAAGATGATGTTTGTTTTATGGTTGATTGTGATAAAGTATACATGCAAGTAGTTAGGTTGAGAATAGGTAATGAGGTAAACATTTATGAAAAAAAGGGCATTATTGAAGCACTATTGAATGAGCTTGTTGAGCCAAAAGCTACATACTTTGGGACCTATGATGAAGAAAAGGCAAGAATAGATCTTGAAACAAAACTCCCTTAGGAAGTCAACAAAGGAAAGAAGAGAATTGCAAAATTGAAAACCAACTCTACTCTTCTATTGACTAAAGAAAAAGGAGATGACATTGAGGATGAAGAAGCAGAAGGTGAAGAAAAGTTAGAAGAAGTAGAGCCTATAAAGAAGAAAGGTAAGGTTATTATAACCAAACCTACCAAACCATCTACTATTGTGTTCACAAGGAGGGCATCTAGGAAGAAA
Organism: Cupressus sempervirens; assembly: GCA_028749045.1. Classification (NCBI taxonomy): domain Eukaryota; kingdom Viridiplantae; phylum Streptophyta; class Pinopsida; order Cupressales; family Cupressaceae; genus Cupressus; species Cupressus sempervirens. The sequence goes on along the minus strand of CM053785.1, from coordinate 178,662,162 downwards.
TAGTAGAGATGTAATCTTCAAAAAACCACAACCCTCTTTGCAAGGAAAGTTGAAAGAAATTGACATTGGAGCCAATATGGAAAAATTCAAAGCATTTAAGGTAGGAAACTAGAACTATAGAGGAGTAGAAGAAAATTGAAGACATGGTTATATCTAAGCTAGGAAAATGTAAATATTCTCTAGATCAACTTATTCAACAAATTCCAAGTGAATTAATGGAGAAGATAAAGCTAAGATGGGAGCATGCAAGGAAAATTGCTAAATACATAAATGAGTAGACCCTGAGGCAACCCATGACGAGTTTAAGTGACAAGGAAGTAAATAAAATCTTTGAAGAAGAATGAAGAAAAGCTTACCTTGAAGTTTAACACTTGTCTAATTTTGATCAATAACATTAAACATTTAGTGAAGAATGCTACAAACACATGGAAAAATATCTATAATATACATAAGAAGAGTGATTTTGTTGTCAATGTCAATGACAAGGAAGATGATGGTCAACATGAAAAATATGAGAAAATTGATGATGAATAAGTGACACATTATGATAACATAGATGATGAGGAATAGGAAAAAGGACAGGAAGCTACCGAGGAATATTTACTTAAAGTTTAGAATATATAGGAGACTGACCTAGAGAAAATTGCAGCAATGGTCATAGCCTCACTTCCTTATTCTCTGAGTGGAGTATTGAAAACATAAAGCCTAGAGAAAGCTACTACAAGATTGATTGTGTCAAACATTGCAAGTACCAACACTCAATCAATTTTTGCACTTGTTTAGCTCAGTAGTTCATTGACAGAAGTGACAAGCACTTCATGTACCAAGCAATCAACACTTCCTCTTTCATCAGTTTTGATTACATAAGGTATTTTGTCAATAAGTATAATATCTATTTTTTTAGCTAGTCCTACTATTTCTACCACTATTTCCATTCCTAGCATGCAAATAATAAGTGTAAGGACAATTGAGACAAAGCCTTAACCAAGTACAAAATTCTTTAATAAAGACAAAGAAAAAGAAGAGGAAATTGATCTTGATGAGGAGACTATTATTTTGAATTGGGACATATCCAATCTCAATCATGATCAAATGCATATATTTGGAGAGCTACTTTAGAAGAAAGCTAAGTAGCAGAGGCTTAGAGAAGAAAGAAATAAGGAATTTCAAGTGTTTGAAGATGTAAAGAATATTCTAGTAGAGGCACTCAACATAGAGGTTGACACTTCTCAACCAATTTTGGATTAGTCAGTAGAGGTAGTCCAGAAATTTAATGAAGACTTAAATGGATAGGAGAAATTGTTGTAGAGAGCACATAATAAATTTGAGAATAAGGTTTTGGAGCTAATTGCACAAAATATTGCAATTCATCAAGTAGATTTATTTACTAGTCTAAGCTCATTGGAGACCTCTTGCAACAATGTAACTTCATTATTTGGTAAACTCTATGATACTTCAATTTTCACCAAGGAAATAAAAGATAAACTATCAAAGATTGATGAAGACCTAAAGGAAAGTGCACAACAATTGCAACTTGATTCAAGCTATATCTTTTCCCATTACACAAATATTAGATTTTTAACTGATATGTAGATAGAATTGCTAAGAGAAGCAGCTAGAATAAGAGCTACACTGGTAAATATATAGGGCATGATTCTCCCAAACATGGGTACATTGTAGAAACATACTACACATGCTAAAACCCTCATCCATGATAACAACTTCTCAATTGTAGATCGCATGATAGAACTTTCAACAAATGTTCAAGTTGCATTACACACATGCAAGGTGTTGCAAGAAAATTGGGACAAGACAATGGTGCTAGTTCTAAAGGTACATTCAAATTTCTTGTCACATTTTGGCATTATTGTATAGTATACAACATAAATCTTTGGCGTTAATGTCAAAAAGGGGGAGAAGATGTATATTGTAGAGAAGATGTAAATTGTAAAGAAGAGAAGATATGATATAAGATATAGTACCTATAAAAAGGGAGAAAATGTATATATCAGATGTGAAAAGATGTAAAGTATAGTGTATATATATATGTATGGGGGAGCATTATCATATCATATATGTACAGACACTTAGAGAAACATCTCTTACAAAAGAAATTTTGAAAAATCCCAAAAATGCAGTACTCTATCGAGTTGGAGGCACAAATGATGAATAAAAGGTTTTCTTGAACCTTTTGAATTCAATTTTGATTGATAAGTGTTTTTGTCACTAATGCCAAATGGGGAGATTGTTGACTTTACAATCATGTTTGTTATTAGTGATACACACTTATTCAGACAAATAGTATCTACCAAGCTTATTGTACAATTAACAGTGTTAACCAAGCATTTCGGGCTTTACCAAGTTCTATAGTTGCTACCAAGTTCAAGGAATAGTATTTAAATTGCATCGAGTAGTTTCTACCAAGTTGGTGATTAGTAGTGTAAACCAAGAATCTCAATGTATGCCAAGTTCCATAGTGCAAACCAAGTTCATCAATGCTTACCGAGTTCATAGTTATAGTGATGTGAATCCAGTGTTAGCTAAGCTACTTAGTGTTAACCAAGTGATTTAGTTTATAGTGAGCTTTTTGTGATAGCATTGACCAAGTTATGCAGTGTGAGTCAAGTGATTTAGTTTATATGCCAAGTTTCATAGTATTCACCTAGTCACTAGTGTAGACTAAGTTTAGACTACTTGAAAGTGATCATTATGGACCGAGGTTCTACTTCTATCGAATGCATGATGATGTCAACCATTGAAAATAGATGCCAACTATTAGAACCTCAGTGAGCTAGTCCTTAGAACCTAAAATCTTGCAATTGGACTGACTTTGTGTATTTTATGTAAACTTATATTGTAGCCAATTTTTTGAATTGTAACTTAGATTGGTATATATGTAATGTATTTTATCACATTCAAAGGAATGAGATATAGTAAGGAAGTAATATAACTAGAAGAGAAGAACAAAAATGTGAAGTACAAAGGCTACAATAGTGTAAGGAGAAAAAAATATTTATCTATCATAGCAAGATGATCATTACACTCAAAGGGATCTCACTTAACAAACCAAATTGTAGATTAGAGATCAACCATTATTTCATCCTAATAGGTGGATCAGTTAAATCCTTTCACAAGGTAGACTTAACAGTCTTTTTAAAATCTCTTTACCAAGTGCATACTTCATTGTATATTTTAAATCCTTTTGCAAGGTGGACCTAGAAGTCTTTATCGCTCCTAACAGGGTAGATCATCAGAAGTGATCATTGTAAGCCTTAACAGGACAAATTTATATTGTTGTACTAAATCTTGTGGGTATCATCCCCATTAAAGTTTTACTTTCTATTTGGAAGGTTTCCAGGTCACCATATTGTGTGTCAAAAGTGTTATGAATGTTTTGATGCTTTTAGTTTTTCATTCATACAATTAAATCAAAATACATAAGAAGGATTAGTTTTTAATAAAGGGTTAATTTTTATAGGTTACTAATTCACCCCTCTCTCTAAGCAACTTATCCTATCACATATATTTCCAACAAAAATTGGGGTGCAGATGATACTCAAAAATCTTCACTACTTCATTAATAAAGTGTATCTAATGAAGGCTACAATGTTTGATCATAAACTATGATCTATCCTATGAAAGGTCTACCCTGTTAAAGGCTTACAAGATTGTTAGATCTTACCCTGTTAAAGGATTTTAACACCCTATTAGAAGTGTGCTTGATTAAAGGACTTAAAACTTACAATGAAGTAAACACCCTCTTAAAGGATTTAAAACATCCTGTTAGGACTACTATATTGAAAGATTTAACTAATTCACCTGCTAGAATGTTTTAGTGTTAGGAATAAGGTGTCTCAACCTTGAATAATTCCTATTCTTATAATTTGTTTTAGAGATGTATTTTTTGAAAATAATATAATCAAGTGTGAGTGTACATGTCTAGTTGGCATGTTTATGTGTCACTCCACTTGCATGTGTCGACATCTTGAATTGTGTGTAAGGAAATCATGACTGAAATGGTTATGATGGATTCCTATGATGTGTAAGAGCTATTTTTGAAATATTTAATTGTGTGTCAGGAGATCATGACTAAAATGGTTACAATAGATTCCTATGATGCAGAAGAGCTATCTTTGGAAGATTTAATTGTGTGTAAGGAAATCATAACCAAAATGGTTATGATAGATTCCTATGATGCATAAGAGCTATCTTTGGAAGATGCCCTAAAAATGGAAATCACTTTAGATAAGCACTTTAAGGGTTGTAGATAGTGTGTGAGAGCATGCGTAGTGTATTGTTGGTTTCTATTGGATAAGTCTTACATTTCCTAAAAGAGCTTGTACTATAAGTGTGTTGTAATCTTTGAGTTGAAGATAATACATTGTACAAGTTTTGGAGAGGTGGGGTTGTTTTGCCAAAAGGTTTTACCCCACTGACATATCTTTGTGTTTATGTGTTATTATTTCTCTATCTATTTTCCATATTCATGCTTGATTGTAATATTTTTGTTTTTACCAAAAGTAAATCTAAAATTGTAAGGATTTAAAAAGAATTTGCACAATACTTTCCTTAAGATATTAGTGTAGGAAGCTATTTCCACACCTGAGTTTCCTTACAAGTGGTATTAGAGGTTGATCAAATTTTGATCCTAGTTGTTGGCTAGGTTTTTTTGAACTAATCTCCAGTTGAGTGGGAGTTTTGTGCAGAGCATTATGAATCTTATTTGCAAATTGAGATGGCGAGTTCATTATACAAAAAAATAGAGGTGGAGAAATTTAATGGCAATAATTTCTAGTTGTGGAAACTCAAGATGGAAGACTTGGTTGAAGATTGTGATCTATGGGAGGTGACTTCACTTGATGTGAAACCCACAACAATATCTCAAGAAAATTGGGATCTTAAGGATCAAAAAGCTAAGGGTCTCATTAGACAATGTCTAATTGATTTAGTTCTCCTAAATATTCTTGATGAGAAGATCACAAACAATTTGTGGACATGGCTTGGGTCTGTGTATCAAGCCAAATCTCTGGTGAACAAGTTGTTTTGAGGAAGAAGTTGTATTCTCTAAGAATGGAAGAAGGAGGGTCTATTATAGATCATCTAAATTCTTTTAATTTACTAATTGCATAGTTGACATCATTTGGTTTCAAGATAGAGGAGGATCAATGTATGACCCTATCATATTCCTTGCTAGATTCATGGGACCATCTTGTGATGTCTCTTGGAATTACTTTAGTCACTTTTAAAATGGATGATGTGGTGTATTTGTTGTTATCTAAGACAAGGAGAAAGTCATCAGATTCAGCTAAGAAAGCTCTTGTTGTTTGTAGTAGATCCAACGACAGAGGCAAGCAAAATGACAAGTCTGGAAAGGGTAGATCCAAATCTTGTGGAAAATCAAAGGTTCTTGGAAAGTCCAAAGAAAAATGTTGGAACTATGATAAGACTGGGAACTTCTATAAAGACTGTAAAGAGCCAAAGAAGAAGAAGAAAGCCTCAGATTTAGGTTCAAAAAAATCTCAAGAAGATGGCGATGCTTTAATTGTAGCCTTGGTAGTGCATGAATTTGATGATATGTGGTTGATAGACTTGGGTGCTTCTTTCCACATGACCTCTCATCAAAGCTAGTTCCCAAAATATGAAGTTTTTGATGGTGGAAAAGTGTACTTGGGTTATGATTCTCATCTAAAGATAGCTGGATGAGGATGGGTCACTATCAGATTCCTTGATGGATGAGTAAAGGGGATCAACGAGGTAATGCACATCCCTAGTTTGACACAAAACCTATTATCTGTAAATATGCTAAATTATGTAGGTGTGAAAGTTGTTTTTTCTAATGATGGATGCAAGATGATGAGAGGAGTTATGGTTCTTGCTAAGGGTACTAGGAGGGGTACTCTATTTTAGTTTGATGCATGCATTTCTTAGTGAAATAGTTCTTTTTCAAAGAAGAGAGCAACTATCATTTCATCCCCACCATCTAAACATGCATTAAAGAAGTGTGGTTATTGGTTCTAATGGTAGTGCAACATGTGTACCTAATGTTGCAAACACATTGGAAGGAAAGCTTCCTCTAGAAAAGAAAATGTTGTGGCATATGAGATTTGGCCACATTGGTGAAAAGGGTCTCAAAACCCTAAAGAAAAAGAACCTTGTTGAGGGGTTAAATGATTTCAATCTTGAGTTTGACTTCTGCAAACATTGTATCTATGATAAACAAAATCATATTCAATTTTACTCTAGTTCTCACAAATTTTCTAATGTTTTGGATCTTATTCATTCTAATGTATTTGGTCCTATAAAAGTTGCTTCAATCTCCAAGTCTATATTTTTTGTATCTTTCATAGATGGTTATAGGAGAAGGACATGGATTTATATCTTGAAAAGTAAGACAGAAGTCTTTAGTCAGTTCAAGGAATTTAAACCCCTTGTAGAGAATTAGACTAGTAAGAAGATTAAGTGTGTGAGAATTGACAATGGTGGTGAGTTTTTCTCATTAGATTTTGAATATTTCTATAAAGAATGAGGTATGAAGAGGCATAAGACAACTCCTTATACCCCATAGAAAAATGGAGTTGTAGAAAGAATGAACAAGACAATGATGGAGAAGGCTAGGAGCATGCTTAATGGAGTTGGTCTTGAACATTGGTTTTGGACTGAAGCTGTGGCCATTACTTTTTATTTGGTTAATAGATCTCCTACATCAGCTCTTGTTGGTAAGACCCCCATGGTAGTGTGGTTTGGTAAGAAGCCTTCGATTAGACATCTTTGTGTATTTGGTTGTGAAGCTTATGCACATGTTCCAAACGAGAAAAGATCTAAGTTGGAAAAAAAAGCTAGCAAATGTATTTTCATTAGATATGGTGTTGGTATGAAGACTAGTAAGGTGTTGTATAGAAAAAATGTTATTTTTAGAGAGCTAACATCTTCTCCTATTGTGCTACAATGAAATGAAAAAGAAAAGAAGGAAGATAGTGTTCAGTTGCCTCCTATCCCTGAGAAGACTAAACAGAAAGACCATGTTAGGTCTAATGATGAGGAGAGCTCTAGTAGCTCCAATAATTTAGAAGAGGAAGAACAACCTCAACCTTAGCTCTTGACAAGATCCATGAGAATAAGAAAGAAACCATAAACATTTGGTTATTCTATGTTAGATTCCAGTTGTATCTTTTCTTTGATTACTAACAATAATGAGCCTGGATCTGTCAAAGAGGTTTTGGATATGGAAGATGTAGGTTCCTAGATTGAGGCCATGGATGATGAGATGGCTTCATTGGATTTAAAAAAAACTTGGGACCTTGTACCATTGCCTAAAGGACAAAAACCTATTGGTAGCAAATGGGTGTTCAAAAAGAAATTTTGTGTAGATGGTAGTGTTGAAAGGTATAAAGCTAGATTGGTTGTGAAGGGTTATTCATAGGTAGAGGGAATAGATTATGGTGAAAAAAAATTTATCTCTTGCTACATCATATGATTTAGAGATAGAACAGATGGATGTGATGACAACTTTCCTTCATGATGATTTGGAGGAAGAGATTTATATGTCACAACTTGAGCACTACATTGTTAAAGGTAAAGAATCTTTGGTTTGTAGATTAAAGAAGTATCTGTGTGGTTTGAAACAATCTCTTAGGATGTGGTACCTTAAGTTTGATTCCTTTGTGTTGTCAATTGGACTTGTAAGATAAAAATTAGATCATTGTGTTTACTTTAGAGTTGAAAATGATTGCCTTTTTATTGTTGCATCATATGTTGATGATATGTTGCTATTTGGGAAGGGTAAGGGTATGATTTTTGATTTCAAATCTTAGTTGTCAGCACAATTTGAGATGAAAGATCTTGGGGTAGAAAGGTACATATTGGGTATGGAAATCAGTAGAGATAGGTCTAATAGAAAAATTTGGTTGAGTTAGAGTAAGTATGTGAAGTCTATGTTGGAAAGGTTCAACATGGCAGATTGTAGACCATTATGTGTTCTTGTTTCCATGGGAACAAAGTTATTTGTAGATGATTGTCCAAAATCTCCTAGTGAGGTAGAGGACATGAGTAGAGTACCTTAAGCTAGTGCACTTGGTAGTCTTATGTATGTTATGGTCTATACTAGACCATGCATTACCCAAGCAGTGGGAGTATTGAGCTAGTTTATGGCTAATCTTGAACAAGTACATTGGGTTGCAGTTAAGTGAGTATTTAGATATTTGAGGGGTACATCAGATTACTCCATTTGTTATCATGTTAACTCTTCTAGAGCTCCACATTCAATTTGTATTCATGGGTTTGTGGATTTAGATTGGGTGAGTGATATTGACAATAGAAGATCCATCGGTGCTTATGTGTTTACTATGTTTGGTGGTGCCATTAGTTGGATGATTAAGTGACAACATGTGGTTGCTTTGTCTATATAGAAGCTAAGTACATGGCTGCTACTCATGCTTGTAAGGAAGCCATTTGGCTTAGGAGATTATATTTTGATATTGGTGTTGATGTAGGACAAATTACTATTTTTTGTGATAGTCAGAGTGATCTTTTCGTTGCAAAGAATCCAACTTTACATGCCAAAATGAAGCACATTGATGTGTAGTTTCACTTTGTGAGAGATATGGTGGAAGATGGAAAGGTAAATTTGGAGAAGGTAGATACTATAAAGAATGTTACAAATGCATTGAAAAAACTAGTAGGCACAAATAAGTTTAGATGGTGTTCAGACTCTATGATCCTTTCAGCCTATAGCGGTTAGTTCTTGTTATGTTCCTATTACTCTTACAAGGTGTTTGACAAGTGGGAGAATGTTAGGAATAAGGTGTCTCAACCTTGGATAGTTCCTTTTTTTTTTTTTTTGTAAATGTATTTTTTGCAAATAATGTAATTAAGTGTGAGTGTACATGTCTAGTTGGCATGTTGATGTGTCACTCCACTTGCATGTGTCGACATCTTGAATTATGTGTAAGGAAATCATGATTGAAATGGTTATGATAGATTCCTATGACACATAAGAGCTATTTTTGGAATATTTAATTATGTGTAAGGAGATTATGACTAAAATGGTTATGACAGATTCCTATGACATGTAAGAGCTAGCTTTGGAAGATTTAATTGTGTAAGAAAATCATAACTAAATTTTTTATGACAGATTCCTATGATGCGTAAGAGCTATCTTTGGAAGATGCCCTAAAAATGGAAAGCACATTATATAAGAACTTTGAGGGTTGTTGATAGTGTGTAAGAGCATGAGTAGTGCATTGTTAGTTGCTACTAGATAAGTCTTCTGTGTCCTGAAAGAGCTTACACTGTAAGTGTGTTGTAATCTTTGAGTTAAAGATAATACATTGTATAGGTTTTGGAGAGGTGGGGTTATTTTATTGAAAGGTTTTTTCCCACCAGCATATCTTTGTGTTTATGTGTTATTATTTCTCTATCTATTTTCTATATTCATGGTTGATTACAATATTTTTGTTTTACCAAAAGTGAATGTGAAATTGTAAGGATTTAAAAAGAATTTGCACAATACTTTCCTTAAGAGATTAGTGTAGGAAGCTATTTCTGTCCCTGATTTTCCTTACATTTAGAAATGATCCTACAATTAGCATTCTACTACTTGATAACATATCACCTCTTTATTGATGTGTACTTGATTCTATCTAATCATATGTATCACTTTTGTCCTCTAATTCCTTTCCTATGTTCTCCTCTAATTGATTCTACAATGTATTTCAATTCATAACTCCTTAGCCACCATGAATGCTCTATTTGTGCATGTAAACTTCTCTCTTCTCAAATTCAAAACTTACATTCTTTTAGGGTTTGTCATCCTTATGAAGACTTAGGTAAATTAGGGTTAAGTATGAATCAATGATTGTGATTCACCCATTTTTCCTCTTGGAACAACCCTTCAACTGATTGGTTGCATGTACTACATATAGATTCTCAATATATATTCATCCTTATCATCTAGAATCACAAAAAAATTCTTAAGTTAGCTCAAAAAAAGTTTACATAGAAGTTTGTGCCATTACAAACAACTATGTCCAATACTATTTACTCAACATTTGAAGTGTCTAATGCTCAACATCCACTATATCTTCCATCTTGTAACTCAGCCTCTGAATGGCTCAGCATCCTTTGATCACTCGGCATGTGAATGACTCAGCACATACTATGTATGTGGCTCTTGAGTGACTCAAAACTTACTAGTTACTCAACATATACTATATATCTAAAAAGTTACACTCAGCATATATTACTTTTTTGACATGACCTAAGAAAATAACTTAAGTGTATTGTCACTCATATGTGAAAACCAATCTAAGATTAACACAAAGGGTGAGAGAAAGATCCTAAGCAAGGTTTAGGGTTCTAGAGGAAGGAAGGGCTAGTAGGATTAGTGCCTTAATAAGGGGGATTAGATCTACACCAATCTAGCTATACAATGTGAATGTAGGAAAGAATGAGCGTTTGCAAGTGGAGAGTGTTTGGAGGAGTTTGATGGTGTTTTTGAGTGTTTTTGGGGTCATGAAATGGAGCCATAGGTGTAGCAAAAAAAGATTTGTCCAATGGAAGGAATATTTTAATGATGGATTCCCTCTTAGTATAGTCTAAGGATGGTGTAAGAACTTTCATTTTGTAGACACTGTGTTGGGAGGTCAGACATTGAGCAAGCCCTAGATTTTTGGGGTTTTGGGGTTCAAATTGGGGATTTCATATCTAGAGGTGCCATAGAGTCAAATTGGATGCATATTCCTCTAATTAGATCCATTTGATAATAGTCTTTAAAGTTCCCAGGCATGGGAGTACACCCATACTAGGGTTTCTTTGAAAACATGGGGTATTAGGCCTAGAATCTAAAAGTAAACCATTAATTTTTAGAAGGGATGTTTCAAAACAAGTGGGGTTTATTTCTAAACATTTTTATTAAATTGGAAAATGGTATTTGAATATATAATTTTTTGGAAAGTCTTTTGGGAAAATTTAGAGTAATCTATAAATTTCTCGCTTGGCAAGACTAGTAGAACAATCCTAGAATAGGGCAGTATGGTTGTGGGTGATTAACCATTGAAACCTATCACTTGGGTAGTAGTGTATATGTTATTTGGAAGGTATTGAGAACATTTAGAAGTTAGGAACACCTACTAGAGATATTTAGGGGAGTTGGGTTGATTGATTTGAAAGCAACCACATAACATGGGGCATGGTTGAATGCATCTATATGGAGATGAGGAAGAGAATTGAGGTTGTTGATTCTAGTCAAGGTATGAAATGATAAAATTTATCACTAATAGGTCTATATTGTGGGTTGAGGTCCTAGAGTTTATTCTTTTGGAAGGAAGAGTAAGGTGTTTTTACAAAACAAAAGAAAACATTAGCATTCTCCTAATAAGATTTTGAAGATCCTCCATTAGCTGCATCATGATCTCTAACACATATACACTCCTCTAGGTCATTTGGTCATTTCCCAACCAAATTTTGCACTTGGTTGTGCATTCTTGACAACTTTTGCAAGAAATTGCAAAAATTGCACTTTTGCAAAATTTGTACTGTGCAACTTTTTAAAAACTTATTGCACTAGTATGCAATTTTTATCTTCTCATGCTTTATATAGGGTGGTTGGGTGGTTAGTCACCCTTTAGGACTCCTCTTCAATGCTGTTCAACTTTCTTTCCAAAAGTTTCTCAAGCAAGTTTTGAAAGTGGCAAAGTTGCACAATGCAACTTTTCACCAATTTGGTCAAATGACCTTCCTATCATCTCAAACTTAATCGTAAACCTTACCTATGGTAAAGACCTAACTTGCAATCTTTGTAGATTCTATTAATCTCATGATGAAATCATCTCATGCCTTGTGCCAATCATTGGTCTATTAGCCTAAAAAGAGGCGACATAGTGTGATAGAAAGGACATGGTCCAAAAGAACCCTATCCAAGATTTTCATATGTTGTAGAGAAGCCAAATGGGTATCCAAATCTATAATTTATTTTCTCAATGTTTTGAGAAATTTGGGAGAAAAATGCAAGGGGAAAACCATCTAAATCCATATAAGTTGAAGATAATTGAATATTTTTTAAAGGATATCATCAAACCCACAAAAAACAATATTTAGGGGATCTAAATATGCACATGTTACATGTCTTCTCTTTTATATATACAAAATTTAGCATCTAAATATGCATATGTCACATCTCTTATCAAATTTTTATACAAAATATGGCATATAAATATGCACATGTTACATTTCTTATTTGTTTTATCTACAAAATTTGGCATCTAACTATGCACATGTGACATCTCTTATTGGATTTTTATACAAAATATGACATGCAAATATGCACATGTTACATGTCTTCTCTTTTTTATATACAAAATTTGCCATCTACATATGCACAACACTATGAAGTTACAACATTTCACATAACATATATACAAAAAAATTCAAAATTATTCTACCATATGTAGAACGATTCAACTATATAGCACACAATTAATCAAGGAACCTTCTAGATCAGCTCTAACCCTTATCGTATCAAGTATTGCCTTGTGATCAGATTCACATACTTTCCACAACTTCTTGTTAAGAGGCTTACCATGATATGGTATTAATTGGATATTTTTTGCAAAAATAAGGTTAGAGTAATGAAAAATATGTATGTGTGTCTCAAAATCTTCAAATAACCGCATGGTAGAATTCTTGATAGGGTACCTAAATTTAATTGTAAAGACAATTTAAAGTCAAAATTGATACATTATACATGACAAATTGACTTAAAGAGATCTTCATGGTAGGGGACCAAAATATATTACCTTCTAAGCCATGTGCCCATCACAAAGAAAGATCCTATTTAGTTAATCAATATCCTTACCATCAATGACTATAGCTATCCATTTTTTTTTGGGATCAATACATCAACATAGAAAGTAATATGTTCCTTCATCATTATTGTGATATTCAATAACTGCATATACATGACCTACATTATATAGAAGGATATGTTAATGGAAAAATTGAAAGTAATCTATTTTAACCAAGTATTAAATTGATAACTTAGTACCTAGTTCAACTAGGTCAAATACATGCTCAAAATCTATTGATGCTTCAACCTAGATAAGTTGTAGTATTGTAGGAAGTTGATATGAATTAGTTGGATGCAAAGGTCTAAAAGACCATTAGTCAACCCACTCTTTTTATTCACAATCATCCCATAAATGGTGCATACATGAAGAGAAAAAGCATGCAAGCTTTCTAGTATTAATAGATAGTGACACTACATTTGAACTTCGAAATAAATGCATCTCAGTTGATCTTGTAAGTGTACAATAATCTTGAAAATTTTCAATGTTAGGTTCATTTATCACTCAAAAATTTATAGAAACCATATACTTACTTGTATTACTTGGTCCCATCATAGAATTGCACCATTGGACAATTGTTTCAGCATTTTCTAATATTGTGCCACCTTCATACTTTAATTCCTCTCTACTAAGGGCTATTTCACACATGCTCCAACACCATCATGCTCTCCCTTTCCATATCCCTTTCAATGAAATTCTAAAAATGCTGCACTCTACTTGTCACATGCATCCTACTCAACCAATAGAACATCCTTGCATTCTTGAATTGTGTGGTGCAAATGTTTGACAATAGTGTGTTGATTGTATCTTTCATCTATTTCCCTCAAATTGTCATAGAAAACTCTAAAATATCCTTGCACAAACTCTAATGAATGAGCTTGATCATCAGTGATATAGAAGTGATACTCTCTTAATACTTTTATGTCATCCTCTATGCTATCATGCGCATAAATAAATTCTATGTGTACAATAATTTACACTTATATATGGAGTTGTAATACATTGGTTGCACTTCATTTTGAGGTTTTAGTGTATAGTTTTCAGTGAAGTCAACAACCAACACAATCGTACCCAAGGGAAAAATGACCTTACACAACTTGAATTGCTTATCTAACCTTCTAGCTCTATGTGTATGACCTATGTAGTCATAAAATATTTTCCCTTGAAATAATTTCATAAAATTAGCTATGTACATACATCACTTTTCACTAATTCACACCTCTTTAATTCTTGTCCATCTTTAACACCATATATAACTGACTTGTACTTTCCAAGAGAAACTAATATCTTACCAATTTCATGTGTGCTATCTAGATGTAGACATCTATGCAAATTTTGCAAACCACCACATTAAGGGAAAAAACCTTTCAAACACATGGCCTTATAATAAATGCACCCATCATCTCATTTACATAGTACACTTGCAATAAATTGTCTTGGTGACTTAGGAGGTAATTGTAGACCACATTCCTCCAATATTTTGTTAGTATCACTAGTAAATTTTGGCAAACATGTGACTATGTGACTAAAATGTTTAGTCACACAACTAAATTTTTTAGTCAAGTGACTAAAATTGATCACATTCTACTATTTATTTGCAATTTATAACTATTGGTGACTAGATAAGTGACTAATTTAGTCATTAGGTATAATCACAAGATCAACCAAATAAAAGTGACTTAAAACTACCAAATAAATGATTACATAGATGATTAAAAAACTAGTCACTAATAATTAGTCACCTAAACAAAAACTACTAAATAAATGAATTAAATATTATACTCAATTATAATAACATTTGAAAAAAAAACATCAATTAAGTATAGATGACTCTCTATTAGCTGTGTTTTTTTGTGTTGTGTTTTTTGGTTGATAGTGGTTGTTCTCTGAAGTAATGACTGCAATCTCCCTATTTTTGTTGGCAGTGTGCTGGTTGTCAGCTTTTTGGTTGTAAGGGTCTACCCCCTTATTTTGGTTGCTTTTTATTTCAAAAAAATTTTAAAAAATTATCGTAGAATAATTAATATATAAATTAGAAGTTCTATTTCACTGGAAATACTTGATTACTAATAGGATTTCACTAATTAATCATAGAATAACTTATCTACTCAGATTATGTTTAAACTTTATTTATCTGCATACATTATAAAGTGTAGTATGGTTTTCTCTTTCCTATAGATTTTATTAACATATTCTTGCACACATTTTAAAACTTATTTTTAACTCAATCTTTTAATTATATTGTGTAGTTCAACATGTACATGTTTGGGGGTCTTTTGAACAACCAAGATTAGGATGTCAAAGGTCTAATATTGACTCATTTTATATGACTGTTTAAACAAATTGTCACAAGTCTAATAGGAATATCAACAACTCATGATCAAGATGTAGTTAAAGGAAAGTTTTTTCTTAAGGAAAACATGTTTTAAAAGGGTCCTGAAACCTTGAACATAGATAAACAGTCAATAGTGTAATGTTAAAGGCTATCGAGAGCTAGAAAGCAAAAGAAACAACATCCCTCAAAAAGAAAAACTATGAAAGCACCAGGGAAAAATGCCAAAAAAATAGGATAGGCTACCAAAGGCCAAGGAGCTTTAGATGATGTCTTTGAGCATCTCAACAGTACTAATTTCAAGTTCGGACAGCTTTCTCACCTCTTTCATCTCTAAGAGTGCTGGATCTAGGGCCAAAGTTTTCTTTTTCTTGGTACTGGATCTGGTACATTTCCTAGAACCATCATCTAGAGTCTTGTCGTTAAGGGTGACATCCTGGTCTTATTCCTTGCAAATATTCTAACCTTCTCCAAAGTGAATGAACTTTTTGATGTTTTCATTGTCCTTGAGAATATTAGTGTTCTGCTCTGCTATGCCTTGCATAGTCTTGTTCAGCTCAAGGGCTCTAGTGTGCATTGCTTCCAGTTTATTATCCATACTTTGCTCATCCTCACTAACCCTATTTTTGAGTCTATAAGTCTCTCTTTCTAGAGTGCTAAGCCTATTTTTGAGCTTGAGTATCTCATGGTACATCAATTTAGTGGTCCTGTAGCTATCTACTGCACTATTTTTTACATTGTTAAGAACATCAATCTCTAGATTCTCCCTAGCAATATCACCGAGGATAACCAGGGCTGAATCAATTAGCTCTTCCACTTGAATGTTACCTTCTTCATTCTCTTTGATCTGGGTTCTGATAAGTTCCCTTTTTATTCCTAAATTGGCTGAAGCATGGCTGAAATTCTTCCATACCACCTTCTTGTTCTTCCCAGTAACTGAACATCTATAGGTGGTGGTGCCCACTTCATCATATCCTTGGTCGTGTTCCTGCTTCGGTCTATCAATGGAGTCCTCCTCCAACTTCTCCCTTTCCTCCCCCTATTTGACCTTGTTGTCTTCCAAACTTTTCCTTTTACACTTGCCAGTCCCCATTGTCTCTCTCACTCTGCTAGCTAGGACTTTGATGATTATGTTTCTTTTTTCCTTCCTCCACTCCTTATCTTCCACCTCCCTAATGTTCTCCTCAACCTCTATGATTTCACCTCCCATGTCCATCCCTTCATTTTGTTCATTGTAATCCCTATCCGAATAGGCATCATTATCCTTTGTGGGCTCTAGGAATTCATCCTTCTCCTTGCTATTAGAGATATGGGTTCTTTTCCCCACGCTCCATTGGGCAGCTTTGAGTCCTTAGATCCTATGTACAATTCTATACTTTCCTCCATTTCTAAAGGTGAGTAAAGCTCTTTAGACTCCTTGGAGTCTCCTTTGATATTCTTGCCCTGTTTGTTGTCTTTGACATGCTTGTTAATAGTCCTAGCTTTGAAATACTCATAAATTAACAGCAGCAACCCATCATGGAGTGTTGGGTTTCTAGTTCTCTTGTCTTGAAATTTAGAAATATTCTCATTAATAGACGAATAAAGGTAAAAGGGAATGGAGATTTTTTCCCCACACTTGAAATGGTTGAGTAGAAGAAAATGGTAGGTGCAAATGCAATCAAACCTAGTGTCAAGGATTATGTATTTGATGATAGTCTAAAGCACAAATCTCCAAAGAGGCTTAATTGACCTGGGGAGATAGTGGGTGCCTTTCTTCACTAGTTTCTACTTCTCCTCTTGGTTTTTTGTGAACTCTACAACTGCTTTCCTAGAAACCTTTCAGTCTCTATAGAACTTCTTGCCTATAATCGGGATGCCAGTAACATGGGAGATAATTTCTTTCATGATCGAGAACTCCACCCCATCGATTTCAACCTTGCCCTCATTCTAGTTTTTGACCATGATTTTCGTAACCAAGGGCTTCCATCCATGGAGGAAATCAATGTAGCTAGTGATTTCACCCTTTTTTAGGATGTCCCAAACCTTAGTTCTTTTCCTCCACTTTTTAGCCTCGTCCTCTGGCTCCCGTCTATGACGTTCCTCCACCATGGTATTCTCATTGTCGTTATTTTTGCTACTAAGAGTCTTCTAAACCTACAAGTATTTAGCCCCTCTTATTTTCTTACTACTTTTCTCCTTGTG
>CM053785.1:174344807-174727307 GCA_028749045.1 Cupressus sempervirens | reverse complement strand
ATCGATTGGTTTACATTTGCCCCTTGGAATTCGGTCTAAACTATTCCAAAATTAATTAGATTCTCTAAATTGATGAAAGTATTTCTTCTTATGATCAATGTCATATAGATGCTTATGTTGGAGAATTGATTCTCTAAATTGATGAAAGCATTTCTTCTTATGATCAATGTCATATAGATACTTATGTTAGAAACTTGGTGCTTAATAGTGTAATTTTACCTTGAGTTTGAAATTACATTACCACTTCAACACATACTCTCTAGGATTGTCTTATCACACTGATGGATTAGTACTATTTTGAAAATTTTAACTAATAAGGCATTTTTGCCCTTTTTATGCCAATTCTTATTTTGTGAAGTTTGCATATAGATTTTGTTGTTATTTTTGCATGCATTGGAGACATCAATTAGTTGCATTCAATTAGAGGCTTCATGGGCACATGTTGAGAGATATTTTTAGAAGATCAAACTGAGCTCAAGTTGGAGACCAATTTTTGTTGTGTAATCCATTTTCTTCTATTTTTTGATAGATTTTTGAGTTGTAACGCCTAGATGCACTTGGTAAATGGATAAAAATATGTGCATAGTAGTTATAAACTAGTATAGGAGTAGTTATGCATATAATTTCATACATCAGCACTATAATTTTATTTTTATGCATGGTTAGAACACTAGCTATAGTTTCTTAGTTTAGGAATTGAAGCATTATATAAACAAGTATGTACAATGTAAATAATATTGACAATTTTTTTGCAATAAAGCTTTATGCAATTGGTGCTTCACTCATGGTGTGAGAATGCTTATATCTATGTGAGTTTATTAATTAATTATTGTTAATTTATGAATTTCAAAGAGCTTATATCTAAGGAAATAATGATAGATTTTCTTGAGGCAAGACTTTGCATATTATAAAATTTTCTTTCGATCTTTTAAATTTGAGCCTAAGGATTGATGACTTTTCTCTTCTTAGGTACATCAGCCAGGTTTAATTGAAAAGTGTATTTGAACCCTAATTGAATCTGAACACAAAAAAATTCAACAAAAAATATAAGAAGCCTAGGGCTACAACAAGGTTTGGTATCATGTCTTGAAGTTTTTACTACTGATTGCGAAGGGTTTTATATTGTTGAATATTATTTCTATATTATATCAATCAAATATAGAACTTTAAATCAATCTGAAAGTAATATGCTCATCACTATTTCTGATGTTCATCAATTTTGTGTATGTGATGATCCACTTTTTAATCCAAATGATGGCTTGATATAATGGCCAATCTAAAGTTTTTTATCGCTGTTTTTGATATTTAATCTCATTTCTTATGTGATGTTCTTGTTAAGATCATCCTCTTTGATTGAGGCTATAAGCACATGCAATCTTTATTTCTTACCAATGGTGGATTACTTCCACCCTCCTCGCTTGCTGTAAGGCTCTTGGAGTCCTTAGTATGCTACTAAAATAAGGTTTGATAAATAAGTCCAAATATTCATGTTACTTTGGGTTTCAATTTAAATGTTTCAAAAATTTCCAAGAATTAATGAAAGTTTCTAAAGCCAATTTGTTTATGGTCATTTAAACTCATTCTATTTTATGTTAATATTAGGATTAAATGGAATTTATAGAAGTAGAAGATACCATCTAACTTTGTGTTTCTTTGTTTGTTTTGAAGTGTAACTTGCATCTCTTGAAGTGTTCTACAACATAGATCTCCTTCAACAAAATTATCTAGGCTGGGCAATTGGTAACTTCTTTTCTTTCTATGGAAGATTGTAATTGACAAAATTTAAGACCTTTATAAATACTATAATGAAGCTTTTAATGATATGATTGCTCATTAGATAAGTGGATTATTGAAACAAAAAGACCAAAATATTGTGTGTTTTCATTTGGGTGGCTTTGAAGATTAAATATTATTTAAAAATTAATAACCTTATTTCTTGATAAGAGTATGTATATAACCATTAAAATTATCTAGAACTACATTTTGGATTAGAACTAAAATTAATATTCACATCTTCTTCTATTTCAAAATTTTGAATCTATAATATATGATTTTGATATCCTTCACAATCAATGAATACCATAAATTTGTCTTCAACTCAATTTGGACTATTACTATACTTTCATTCTACTTCTTTTTACATCAACTTATAATGGAAATTATAATCAAATATTGATGATATTCTTTTTATAGAAATTGGATAAGTGGCACTGGTGGAAGTTAAATAATCAACAACTCTTTTCTTTTCAAAATAGAGTTCAAGCTTCATTGCATCAAAGTCTACTTAAATAATAGGAGCTAAGAAATTGAAGATAGTATCTATGCCTTTTGAAGTCAAGTTGCACTATGAAATTTGACATATAATACCAAATTGAGCATATTGATATTTTGACTAGTCACTATAATTCTTTGTATCAAAATGTGTCACAGAGCCAGTAAGCATTCTATTTCTTTTAGAAAGTGAAATTCTCTTACCATATGCAACAAGACATCACCTTTGAATTGATTTCTCTAATGAATGGTCTTTAGAAACTTCTTGTTAAATTCAACCAAATCTAAGTTAAGTTTTTTGGGTATTCTACTATCTTCATTACTTTTGAAGAACAAATATTAGTTTTGTTGAAGGTTAAGTGAGCTTTATTTGTCTCCAAGTTTGTAAAATTATCATCCATGCGAAGTATGTGAAAAATACTTTGTTTGTCCTGGATGCTTCCCTATAATGTTTGGATTTTTAGGTTCTCTAAGCCATATCAAAGTGGTTGTTTGATGTTACAAGTGATTTTAGATCTCATATATTACTTAAAGGATTGACTGTTCCATACACTCCTTTGGTTGTGACTGTTCCAACATAGTGACCTTCAAAATGACTTAAAAACCACAAGCTTGCAAAGCAACTACACTCTATTTGTATCCTTATCACTCCAAATCATCAACATAGTCATGATTAATCTCATCTATGAAGCATATTAAAAGCTAAGGATTTGGAGTGACTCGTATACAATTCATTTTTTGTCATTCATTATATGGTTTGAACAAGTGTGGAAAAAAATCAGATTTTTATTATGAATTTTCTATTCATTAATCTATGTTAAACTAATTAACAAAGATTTGGTCCTTTGAGTTGCAACAATTTTGAGAAAAAAACCTAACTTTTAATCACATATCTTAAATGAATTTTCACGTTGAGGTGATTCGAGTTTGATCAATTATTCTCAATACAAGTTGGTGTTGAGTTTCCTTTTTTTTTTTTGCAGATCTATTGCTATTTATTTAATGTGCAATTGTGGAGAACTTTTCAGATTATTGACTTTTGTGTTTTAGAGGTTTTCTTACAAGTAAGAAACATTAATTGATTAAAAAGTTCACAATGTCTTTTAGACTCCTGTGGGGTAGATGTTATACATCCACACCCTGGAGAAGATTCTAGTCCATCAATAGCAACACTAGGTTTTCAATATAGATCATTGTTTGCTATTGTTCTGGTTCACACAATTCATATGAGAAATGCTTATCTTAATATTTTGGGAATTCGGTGCAAATGTCAAGTGGGTGCATCCCAAGACTGGCCTGAAGTCATAAAGAATTAACTTGGGGAAAACTTTTACAACTTCACACACCATGGATTAGGGATGTGTTCTATATGTGTCTTCCTCTTACTACTCCATTTGCAATTTGCAAACAAATCATCCTTCTTCCACCAACAAGTCATTCCATTCAAGAAAGACCATGTCTAATGATATCAACGAACAAAAAAATAGGGAGACAATTGCTAGACTTTGGTCTAACTTAAAAAGAAAAGGTGATGGAAAATGTTATTGTCCTTGAAAAATGTGTAAGGGCTTAAAGACTCAAAGATATCTAATCACAACAACTGAGCAACATTGTAGGCAACATGGTCAGATTGAAGGGGGAAATGAATATTGCCCATTGATATGTATTTTAATAGTTTATAAATTACATAAGACATGATTTGATTATGACATCATGGTCATGGTTAATATAAGGTCATCATTTTCATATAGGTCGACATCCCTGAGTTTCATGTTATGGACCATGACAATTCAAAGAATGTGAATTTCCAAATGAGGGAACATGGAGGTGTGAATATTGAAGTAGAAGGTAATGATACCATGGAAGAAGACCAAGATGATGAAGATCATGATGATCAAAATGATTAAGATGATCAAGATGATCACGATGATCAAGATGATGATCAAGATGATGATGATGATGATGATGATGATGATGATGATGATGTAGAGCTTGATGTACCTTTACTTGAGAAGGCACACCAGTCCCTATATGAAGGTTCCAAAATAACTCTTCTTGCCACTATATTGCTATTGGTGAACTTGAAGGTTATGAATGGTTTATCCAATGTAGCAATGACATGTATGTTAAGGTATGCCATCTTCTTTCATTATTTTACTCATAGTTCCCTTACAATTAACATTGGGTTCATGTAGCAATAAATATTCTTTAAATTAACAAATTATATTTTTGGTCATAGGTTGGTAGGTGAGTGTTTGTTACCACCATCAAACATTCTACTTCACTCATACTGAGAATTATCTGCCATCATGAAAGATATTGGAATAGAGTATCAAACAATACATGCATGTTTGAACAATCATATTATATATCATAAATAACATGAATTTGCAACACAATGCCCTACTTGTCATATTAGTAGATATCAATCAGATCAATTAACAAAAAAGGTGCCTCACAAGGTTCTTCGACATATTCCTATTATTCCATGTCTGCAACGATTATTCAAGTGCAATAGCTTGGCACAATTTATGGATTACCATGCACACAATAGAAGTCAAGATAACATTATGAAAATGACTGTAGATGGTTCAACATTTAAGGAAATAGAGGAAAAATGGCCACACTTTAAAGAAGAACCTTTTAATCTCAAGCTTTCATTGGCAGCAGACAGTGTCAATCCTTTTAGAGAGATGAGATCTACTTACTGTGTGGCCTATTTTTGTTATCAACAATAACATACCTCCTTGGTTGTCCATAAAGAGAGAGAACATAATGTTGACATTGATTGTTTCAGGTATTTTTTGATTTAGTGGTCATCTAAATTAATTTATTATTACTAATCCATCAAATGGCCATAATAATTATGTAATGTTTTTGTTCATTCAACTAGGTAAGTACCAAGTTAAAGATATCAACGTATATATTGAACCCCTTATCTATGAGTTGATGGTGTTATGGAATGGGGTTAATATGTATAACATCTGTAGACCAATAGGACAAAGGCAATTTCAATTTCATGCAATGCTTGTATGGACAATACACGATGCCCCCGGGCTAACACATTTTTGTGGTATGTTCTCTTCTTGACACCTCTTTTTTGGTATGTCAAAATTAACACATTTAATCCAATTATACATGATCTTCTAGGTCTTTAGACAAAGGGAAATTTGGCATGTCTAGTTTGTGGTCCAAAGACAAAATTTGGTCATTCAAAAAGTTTAAGAAAGAAGGTGTTTGATGAGAATAGACACTTTCTGCACAGAAATCATAATTACCAAATTACTGGAAAACATCTTTTCAATGGGAAAGAAGAGACTACGTCAAAGCCACAGAGAATGACACCTCACCTATGGAAGTTGGCATACAATAAAATAAATCATCAATGTAATGTCATTCCATCTGATGGTTTTTGTTTCAAATTTACATTTTGATATTGTGTTTTGTTTACTGATGATGTGATTGATGCTTGTGAAGGTCATCAAGGCATCAATGACCAAATTCCAAAAGGACTAAACATTTATCCTACGTAATTTACTAAGTTTCCATACTACGAGCAACTCCCAATTGTGCATTTTTTTGATCCTATACATATTGGAAAGAATGTAACAGAGACATTGTGGAAAATCTTGGATGGAAGGTGTGACAAAGATCAAATTGTCAAAACTTGTAGTGACATTGAAGAATCCAACCATGCAATGAAAAATGGCATTCGATCAAATAACAATGGAGACTAGATTGATACAAGTGCCCTTAGTTGGTTATTGTCAGAGCAGTAGAGAAATGCTATAAAAGAATTCATTAAAAAACAAGATTTCCCACAGGATTTGCTGTGAACATAAACAATCTCATATCAAAGAAAAGTGAATTTGGGCCAAGGTTGAAAACACATGATTGACAAACATTTATTAAGGTAATTCATGTTATTTTGTATTCACTATATATTTATATACTGCATGTAGTTTTAATTGCATTCTTTTATAAAATATTGACAAGATCATTTTACACATATTGCAGTACGTTCTACCTCTATCTCTCCCACACCACTTTGCCAACAATTTCAAACAAGTTATATATGATCTTGGAAAATACATCAGGTTGTTTTCATCTAAAGAAATCAATAAAGAAGATATAAAATATTGGAAGAGAAAAATTCCTCTTCTGATGTGTGAAATGAAAAAGTGTCTACCTCCAATTTTTTCAATGCACAAGAACACTACCTCATACATCAAGTTGAGGAGATTGAATTGTGTGGACCTGTACCAACCGGGTCAATGTGGATGGTTGAGAGGAACTTGAATTTTTTGAAAGGCTTGATTCAATAGAGAGCACATCCTGAGGGGTCTATGGTGGAGGGATATATGGTATACCAGACTATGGTGTACATTAGTGAATATCTTCCTAAGTTTGCAACAAAGATCCATGTAGATCAGATTTGGGAATCCCAACTCAATTAACAAATTTGAAGGGGAGTACTTGATGGGCAAAGGTAGATTGAGGAAAGTGAGAGGTAAATCTAGGATGTTATTGTAGTTAAATAATTCTTATAAATCTTTAATATAAGTTATTTTTAATTGGTGTATTTTTTTGAAACAAGTGGTCGAGAGTGGGATGCAATACATTTGTATATTGTGAACAATCTTGATTGGATGATGGAATGGATTGAACAATGTCAAAAAAATGGTTGCTCATTAACATGGGAAGGTGTTACTTTATTGGTTATAGAAGCTCATCATAATGGAGATTCCAATGTTATGCCGATGGTAGTTGATCTAGTAAAGGGTTTAAGAGGTGGAGAGGTATGTCAAAATTTATGAATGATCATAACTCAACGTATGTTTCATATCAACTGATGATGCAAATAATTTACACACACTTCAAAAATTGTAGGTCAAGCACCAGAAAGCTATGTACTATCATGGCCACAAATTTTTCATAAAAAGGTTGGATGACACAAAGAAAACTTGTGATTTTGGGATAACTGCAATTTTTGAGGTCACCAATATATCATCTAGAAATGACATACATCCTCAATAATCTCAAAATCAATACTATGGCATCTTGGATGATATAATTAAGTGTCAATTTAACACCTTCAAATTAGTTCTATTCATTGTCAAATGGTACAGGTTATGACTAAATCAAAATGATCCAGATAGAACGGTTATTCAACATGATAATGGATTTACAATGATCAATACAAGGTCGTTTGAGCCAATTGGAAATGAATTCTACATTCTTCCAAGCTAATGCGAGCAAGTGTTTTACTCAAAGGTTCCACATAAATAGGGTTGGTCATTTGTTGTTAGACATGATCCAAGAGGAAGGCCGATAAAGTATAATGTTATGAAAGAAGAAGATATTGAAGATGATGAAGAAGCAGATGATGAAGATCAAGATTATGGTGATGATGATGATGCTAATGACGATGATGGTGATGGTGATGATGATGATGATGATGGTGATGATGATGATGATGGTGATGGTGATGATGGCGATGATGATGGCGATGATGATGGAAATACCCCTTCTATTGATGATCTTGCATTCCATATATAAGGTAAATTTGTTCATGTTTATGATGTTGCATATTGTTCATGTTGTCTTCTAAGTTATTTGTAGCATACACGTATCATGTAATTTTTAGCTAACTTAAGATAAATGATAAACATATGCAAGAAATTTGATTACATATTTATTGTGTTCATTTCTAATGATTATAACATATGTTATTTATAGTTACCAATGTTTATGTTGTGTTTGATTATGACCCTTTTTGCAAACTGTCAATTGACTACAGGTACATTGTCACCCCTTCTATTGACGATCTTGCATTCCATATATAAGGGAAATTTGTTCATGTTTACAATGTTGCCTATTGTTCATGTTGTCTTCTAAGTTATTTGTAGCAAACGTGTATCATGTAATTTTTAGCTAACTTAAGGTAAATGATTAACATATGTAGGAAATTTGATTACATATTTATTGTGTTCATTTCTAATGATTACAACATATGTTATTTATAATTACCAATGTTTATATTGTGTCTGATTGTCACCCTTTTTGCAAATAGTCAATTAATTACAGGTACATCGTCACCCCTTCTGTTGACGATCTTGCATTCCATATATAAGGTAAATTTGTTCATGTTTATGTGTATCATGTAATTTTTAGCTAACTTAAGATAAATGATTAACATATGCAAGAAATTTGACCCATTTGGCATGGATTGTGTACAGTGACATGGATTAGCAGGTATAAGTCAATAAATAGACATAATTTTCTTATATTCTTCTTGTTTATCATTGAGCATGTATTTTATAAATAGACATATTATACAATCATATAATGTATATATAGACAAAGAAGGTCTGTATAGAAATATAATTGTATAATCACTTTCAACTTACTACATTTTATATTTGTCACTTTCACTTTCCATTTGATGGAATGCGGGACCCACCAAATAGGTACTTGTCAGATCTATCTACATTGAATGAGGGAAATGAGGAAATGGTAGATGAAAGCTCTACATGTAGTACGGCTAAAATAGGGAGATCAACTAGAGGTCAAAAGATTAGAAAAAAATTTGATAAACGCATGCAATTTTTCCTTGCTAATGGGGGGT
The DNA here is from genome assembly GCA_028749045.1 of Cupressus sempervirens. Classification (NCBI taxonomy): domain Eukaryota; kingdom Viridiplantae; phylum Streptophyta; class Pinopsida; order Cupressales; family Cupressaceae; genus Cupressus; species Cupressus sempervirens. The sequence continues at coordinate 174,718,408 of CM053785.1, read as the reverse complement.
CATGTTCTTATGATGATGAGACCAAAGGCAACATCAAGGTGCCCTTTTGGTGCACACACATTGAGAAAGAATAGGTACCCAATGGGTTACCTCCAATTAACACAAATTTTTGTGTTAATGAGAGGATATATCACATTGCTCCATCCTCGTTACATGGTTTGGGCCTATTTTCCATGGATGGGATAAAGGTATGTTATAAAAAAGTTGTTGAATTGTTCAAGTATGTCGGTCCATGTTACAATTACAATGATTGGATGTGGATTGTTCAATATAAAAAAAGTATGCATAGGTATGCACTATTAGCTAATTATATACAACAGAAAGAAAATGATCAAAGTAAAAGATTTCCTATGTACATTGATGGGAGACCAAAAGCAACAGGTAATATTGCAAGTTTTATAAATAGTACGTGACCTTCCTCAACTAGTAAGCAACCCAATTGCATATTTGAGGTGCGTGAGGGGAATGAAGTTTTTGTTTGTGCAATAAAATCAATAAGTGCAAGGGAAGAACTACTAATAGATTACCATTTAAATCACATAGATACAAACAAAGTTACTATCATGAGGGTTGTAAGTACTATTTACCATTTTGTTAATAAGTTCTTTTTTTCTGTCTATTTCTTTTAGTTAGCTGATTTTTTTATGTTTAATCTTTGTGATAGGATGATATGGATCTGACAAATGATAGAGGTCACCAAGATGCTACTCCCACCCCTTCTTTAGTGAGGGTAAACCTTTTTGAAATTGTACAAATTAGATAGTTGAAAAATGTTATATTATTACGTTATTTTATTTACGGTTTTTGAGTTTTTATGATAGTTTTACTGATATTCCTCTCACAATTTGATGTTCAGGATAAGGGCAAAGCACCAACAGTAAGTACCGAGGCACTAGCTATGCCTTTTGATGAGGATATTGCTGAAACTCCCAATGTAACAAAAATGTTGAAGAGAAAAATTAAAAAAATTAATTTACAAATAATGAAAATTTTGGATGAGGCAAATATGGAATTTGAGGAGATGATGAAGAGGCTATCAGATTTGAGAGCGCAAGCTTGTTGTTATGAAGTAAGCAGTAATGAATCTTTAGTTATAACAATAGTTCAATAAAGATTTATATTTTATAATTTTTTATGTTGTGAAGTAAAATATGTAATATGTGCAAAAATACTTTATTGATGTAATTTTTTTAAAGAGTTGTAAGAAACTTTAACTACTAAATTCTTGTTATACAGGATTTTTTGGCAATTGATCCACAACCTGAACGACAACACGGTGAAGCTGGTAGTAGCAGAGCTCCGACTGCCACTGGTAAAATAATCTTTTAGTTGAAAAGTTAGAAGGAATTTTTTATTTTGAACATTCAAAACTTATTAACTCTTACTTTTATTATTTCAAAATGTCTTTGCTAACAATTTATTATTCAAGTCATCTAGTGCAGGAGAGTCTTATGAGGTTGACAAATGCCCGTACGAGATTGTCGACTGCAATGTTGGCAACAAGGGGATGGCTACTTGGTAAATCCTTGTTTTTCTATATTTGGTTTTGTGTTAATTATGAGTTTCTAATTTGTACGTTAATCTTGGGTGCATCACATAGTGTTTTTTTTTGTGGTAGGAGATGCATTGTTTGGTACGCCACCAGATGCAGATCATAGTGCATGTATCGATGATAATTCACCATCATTTCTTGGAGCTACCTGTGTTTCTAGCATGGGAGCTACACAGACATCGTTGTTGATTGACAATAATGAATCAATGCCTTTGAAATGTCCCAAGATTCCAGGTACTTTAAATAATTATTTTTTATATCGTAATAAGGATTTTCTTGCAAGACATAAATATGATAGGAAGTGGTGAATGCAAGGGCTTTTAATGTGGAGTGATGCCTCATGACCTTCTTTAGTATGTCATATTGTGCAAGTTGTTTAATTATTCTAGAATTCCTTTTTATTTAAGTTTGGTAGGATCATCTGAATTATCAATGACCTTTTGTCTATACTAGTAATTCTCTAGTTTAGTAATTCAGTACATTGCAATTTCATGCTTTCAGTAGAAGATACTAACCAATTTTTCTATAGAGAAACAAAAGTGGGAGTCTTCTTTCATATTCAATGTTCAATTTTCAATGATTTCCAACATCATTGCTATTGCCTGTTAGAGTTTTAGAGTGCTCACTTTCAGCTTCACTGTCTATTTTAGCAATATTTGTTTTCCATAATATCCTAGGTATGATCAGTGACAACATCAATTAAGAATGACAAAAATGAAGGTCATGGCAAGTTATATGTATTATGAACTATATATTTTTTCAAGTTATGCTAATTAATATAGTCATGGTATATTTTTTAGTTTTAGAACATCAGCAACAGAACCCTGGTAGAGCTTGACTAGTTTTAGACATTTTAAAATTTTTTCCAAACTTCTTTTTTGGTCAATTTTGGTCAAGTTGACCCTCCAACCCTGAAATAGATCACTAAAAAGATGAAATGTATCTCATTTTATGTATTTTTTATTCACTATGAAAATTATTCTTTGCATGATTCATTTTAATGGTTCTTACAATTAATTATCCCATGACATTTTTTTGCAGGAAATGATACATTTTATAGGAGGCTTTATGACCTCACGCTGTGAAGATTTGGGCCCACCATATGTAAAAGGTGGAACATCATAACTGAACTAATTTTATCCCACTATTTTTTTTCATATCATTAATTGGTGCAACATTTTTCTTTTCATTCGGGTCCTTTTTTATACTAGCTATATCTAACAATTTTGTGTTTTTTCTTAAAAGGTGGAACTACCAAGATCAAAATTTAAAAGATGAGCTCATCAAAGATATAGAGCATGAGTTTGGTAGTAATATTTTTTATCATAAGAAATTGTTACAAAAAGCTTCTACACATCTTAAGGTTGTGAGAGACTCATATAGAAAGAGTCTCATCCTAAACCCAAAGTACGAGTGTCCTCCCTTTGTTTTAGTGAGGGACTGGAATGAGTTCATTTTGGATGCAAAAGAGAAAGGGGAATGTCCAAAATAAATTACACCAACAAATCTGAAAAGGTATGCAATAGTATTAATTACTAATACATTAATGCAAAAATTTAGGGTTCAACTTCAGTATCAACAATCTCAACTAGCTCAATTTAATCTATCTATTGATGAAAGGTATGTAATTCATATGCTGACACAATTGCTTTCACCCTATTATGAATGGTCTCTAAAATTTGGCCATCTAATAAACTATGGTGGTTGATTGCACATAGAATGCCCATATACAACTGTATATATCTCAATCTAGGCATAAATCCTACATAAGATATAAATAGTGTGCTTATAACTTCACATATAGCTATATTATGTCTTGAAAATATAGTAATGCTCAACTACATGTACCATAGTTGTATGTGTTAGTAGTCTAGGTGATAAATGATATTCAATCAGTGTAATGACAAGTACGATTTTTTTTAAAAACTTTGCAAGAATTTTGCTAATGGTCACTCTCCTAAAAGTAAAAAGCATCACATTCAATGCTAGAAACACAAGTTAATGACAACTAAGCACTCTCTTGACAGTATGGTGTAGTTAGGTTATAGGATGCTAAACTGGTATTGTACCTGTAGGTGTCTAAGATGTATTTTGTTCGGCTACAATGGTACTTGATATCTATTAAGATGCATACTGTCTGATTGATGGTCTACCAATCATATAGTTATGTGCAACAAAGATAAATAATGGGTGAGAGTTAATATCGAATTCGTGAAGTTTCCACAGTCCTTATGATTTCAAGATTTTTTTTCCCTTTTGTATTAGACCATCTAGATTTTTTGTTGCCTATGTTTTGGATCAAATTCTATGATTAATCATTAGGGCAGATGGCAAGAGAAGAACTACCATTGTTTGTAATCCATATGGTGGCAAAAAGGCTATCAGAAAATAATTGAATATGATTTTGACATGAATGTTTTGGTTCACTTTTTGTGATCTATTAGATTCATTATCAAGGTGAGAAATGATATGTAGATGGTAGTTGTTAATTTTCTATTTATATGTTTGTTTAGTTTAGTTTATGTTCTCATAAACCATATTGTAAAAACCCTTTGATGAATATTCCTTAATTCAATCAAAATATGTTTTACTCCCCAACCTCTTAGCACAATTATTTCTTGGACAAATGTACCACATACAAACATCTGCATGTGGCACTAGCATCTCACAAAAAATCTGCAACTGGGTTGAATGCTGAAACATTCCACCTTCAAGTGTTTTGGTAGTGTAACACCTTTGTCAACCCTCCCAGGCATCATAGATGAATCTAGACATGCTATATTGATGGTAAAACATCTATTTTTCTACTATTTAATCATTGATTGAGACTCTCTAAAGCTCCTTCACAACTACTCTAGCATTTATTTGCATTGTTGCTCCTCTCCCACATGTAGTAGCATATCAAAATTCTTATTGCCACATTGAGATTATTTTTGAAGTTTTGAGATCGCCCTTTCTTTCTTGCAGCATTTCTGTGAAACCATGTAGAATACTATGAAATCTATTATTGTACCCTGACACTTTCTCTCCTCAGAAACCATGTAGAATGATAGTCCTCATCCATACCATGTTGCATTGACATCCAGGACAGAGAGTTTGATTCATTGCCCAAAAAGTCTCTGTGATCCATATATTCAATTTATAAAGACCTCACAAACAAATTCTTCTCTGTGCTCACAATACAAACAAAAACCTCCAAGACTTCCTAAATTAAACCACAATCTTATAATTAATTAAAATCCAATGATTGTGTTTCTGAGTGTATTGTAGGAGTTTGGGCTCTCAAAATATACTTATCCTTTGTAGTGGTTCACTTCCCACAATCTACAAGTCATGCAATTGCAAGAGATTGGATCAATTGTTTAAATTTGTTTATTTTAGATTGTTCTAAAAATTAATTGATTGGAATCCAATGATTGTGTTTCTCAGTGTATTGTAGGAGTTTGAGCTCTCAAAATATACTTATCCTTTGTAGTGGTTCACTTCCCACAATCTACAAGTCATGCAATTGCAAGAGATTGGATCAATTTTTTAAAATTTGTTTATTATAGATTGTTCTAAAAATTATCCCATATACATCACAAACTCCATGGATAAATAGCTTGATTACACATGTTACTAGAAATGAATGTAATGAGAAAGGAATTTTTTTTTGAAAGAATCGAGAATAGCTCATCAATGTGGTTGATATCTTTAACTTGAAAACTACTAACATACCTAGATTTCCCTATAAATTTAATCTTGAATTGTCCACAATATACATTTCTTGTATTATATATCCCAACTCGTATAGTCAATGAAAAACAATTATTTTTTCATCTAATGTCTTCCACCATATTTTGACAGTCGTGTGCTCTCTCTTATTGAAAATGTGCATTGCTCCCTACAAGCTCAACATGATGACATGAGAATATATTTGAATTTGTTATTTTAAATTTCTGAATCTATTGTGAATAATGGGTAATTAAAGATCAATTTAAAAGGCATATATGTGATGTTGTTTAGTTTTAGAAGCTATTTTATAATTAAAGGTATGATGCTATAATTTCTTCCCTTTTTTCATATTTTTGGTGGAACATGCTACTTTATGCTGAAACCTTCATACCAATATATAATAATCCACTAATTAGTACTGATCTTTATATCTATAGTGTCTAGCATATTTCAAACTTTTCATAGGTTGCAGGACACATCAAAGGCAACAAAGACGAGGCTAGAAAAGGTTGGGCAGCACAGACTTGGCTCTAGGGGATATTCAAAAATCAAAGCACGTGTTGTAAGTAGCAGTAAATGAATTGCAAAGAAAAATTATTTATAAAATGCAAATAATTTTGTTAATTAATAAAAAAATGCAAGGCACTGATTTTAATCTAGAGGCCATGGGAGAACACAAAAAAATTGCCTTCAAGCAAGGCTATGTAGTGGTGGCTGAACACCTACGACAAGCTTCCATTGCCCCAACCAAATAGTCTCCTGCATCATGTACATAGGTAAATATGCCAAAAAATATATTAGAAATTGAATGCTTGAGCAGCAATTTATTTGGTAATAATGTGCATGACATTGCAATGCAACCTGTTAATTGTGATGATCATACGCAGCATCATGAAGCCCCTGATGTGCATCGTACTGTCGATGGAGGTGCTCATTTTTTATTTAAAAATAATTATGTAATTATTAATATAATTTAACATCTTTAATTGAACTCGGTGTAACCTTTTTGTGTTGAGGATATAGAATCATGTCTTGCTGAATGAGTGTTGGAGGATGTTCAGACTGATCAGTAGGTAGATCATGTCGCACATTCAGGTAAAGAAAATCTATGTTTTGTTCTTTTAAATTAATTTTTTGATTTATAGTTCTTTTAATTAAATAAAAAATCATAGCTCACTAATATAAAATGGTGCAAATTTAACTCATGAAGTACTTGTTATTGTAGCGGACCCCCCTTTGGTGCAGCGACCTCATGATGTTCCTGAATGGATGAGGAGGAGACATGCATTAGAACCAGTAGAGGAGGGGGATGACGAGGACATTGATATTCCTCTTAGAAATTTAATGCAAAAAAGAAATGGAAAGAAAGAAAAAAAGAAATGATTATTCATGAATGACTTACTCTTGAATATTGTTAATGAATATTGTGCTAATGAATATTGTTAATGAATATTATTCATTAGTGTTGGGTGTTAATGAATTATTCATGAATGACTTACTCTTGAATGTTGCGTGTTAATAAATTATTCATGAATGTTGTGTGTTTATGAATTTCATGTGTTAATGAATGTTATCATGTGATTATAATGATTGAATGTTATATTTCCAAAATGGATGAATGAATTAATGTTATTAAATGTTAATGGGGAATTTAGAGTGATGTTGGGGGAGGGGGGTGGGGGGAGAGGCCAAATGAGCTTTCACCTTCATGTGGTTGGCCCTGTTTAATAGAGAATATTTAACTATTTTCGAAACCAAGTGAAGCTCAAACTTTTAAGATAAGCTTATAGTTAATAGTGACAACCAATTAGCAAGTCAAAATGAAGTTCTTCGTTACAGGTACCTTTTTAATTTTTAAATCATGATGTCATGTTTTAATATTGTATAGTTTTTTTCCTTAAGTTAAAGCATTATTTTTTCTTAAGTTTAAGTTAACTTTTATAGGCTATGAAGAACATAGTTGAATACTACAATAATTTTGTGGTTAAGCATTTTCGTTTTCCCTACTCATAGTCCAATTTATTTACAGTTTGGAAGGGTACAATTGGTGCATGATCTACAATTTTATACTCAAATCATATATTTATTTCATAATCAATTCTATCATTGAGTTTTCTTGAACTGATTTGTAATAATATCTTTAATCTAGGGGCCTCTAATTTCAACTTCAATGGAAGAAATAAGTTCAATACAAGAACATATCAAAAAGTCAAATCTATGAGTGTTGAAGATTCCTCCAACGTATTTAACTATATTACCTACTGTACTCTTTACATTTAACTATATATGTTGTTCTTTGATAACCACTCATCTCATTATATGGCAGGCTAAGAAAGAGAACAAAGAGAACAAATCATTTGGTTCGATGTGCATAGATGATAACATTACAAGGATAAATATGTTGTTGTTGGAAATTAAGAGAAGATATTCATCTCTCTCTGCTTATGATATAGGTTGTTCTTTAAATATTCTTTTATATAGTTTGATGATATTTTTATAATGATCATGTAAATGTAAGAGACATTTGTTTGTTGGTGCAGTGAACTCGGTGCTTATCCTATCAATTTGATTCTTGGGCTCTCAATGTTAAATCATTTGGGGAGCTTGGGTATAGAAAGACATTTCAAACATGAGATAAAAGAGGTTCTAGATGATCTCTATAGGTAATTGGGAGATATTTTTTCAGACTAATTGTAGTACATTTTATGAATTGATTTGCATATTGTTTGAAATAAATGTTCTTCTTGGGCAGATTTTGGATAGAGAATGAAATGGGTAAAGGAATGCCATCAACATCAGACATAATAACCATTTCTAACAGTTAAGTCTTAATTTCACATAATTCATGTTTCTAGTATATTTTATTCTATTTTTTAAGTTGTTAAGAATTTTCGGTTATTTGTATAGAAAGGTTTTTTTGGTAAAGTCAATTAGATTCTTATTTCTTTTCTTAGTTTATATATATAATATGAATTATGTTCAATTTAGAAGACCATGCCACTAGAAGACCATGTTCAATTTATATAACTAGTAAGTACCAAGCCACTAGCCACTAGTACCGAGCCACTAGCTACCCCCAAGACCATTCCTATGTAAATGATTGGTAAAATAGTAACTTTGAATCTGAGACCACTAGCTACCCCTGAGACCACTAGCTACCCCTAAGATCACTTTGGTAAAATAGTACCAACCCACTAGCTACCCCTGAGACCATGCTTGAGACTAGCTACCCCTGAGACCATGCCACTAGCTCTAACATTTGTGACTTTGAATCTAATCCCTTTGGATACTCCATGAAGGAGATGATGTTTCTACACATCATTTGTGAGTAGTTGCATCTTACTAAAATATATTTCCAACTTCATGAGTAAATCACTAAGGATATTTTGGTAATAAATGGCACTATGATTTGGTTGTGATAATCACAGTAATAACTTTACTTTTCAATTAAGAAATTGGGCCTAGAAACTCTTTGTTTTTGTTTTGATATTCCAACACAAGAAGTGGCATTTTGGCTTTTGTAAAACGTAGCATATACTTCAATGGACACCATGCCAGTCATGTTCGCCTTCCCTTGCTCATTCTTCTTTCCCTTAGCTTTGTTTGAATGTTAGTTTTTCTATTTTGGAAAAATATCTTCATTTAGTAATTCAATTATAGACTTTTGTTACGTTAAAATTAAGTTTCTAATTTGGTAAAAATGTGGAATTAGGAGGTATTCATGGAATGCTATTTTTATTCATTTTTTGGTTATTTTTAATTATGTTTTGCATTGGAAAGTAGCTATTTTGGGAATTGGATTTTATAACAATTTGATTGTTGATTATTTAAAAGAGTCTATTTTGACCAATATTTGGAAAACTAGATGTTCAAATGTTTTTTCTAATCACATTTTTCACAAGGGAGTGGAAATGTTACAGTTTTATTGTGATGTTTTGTTACAATTTGCCTCTTTGTGTTTGCAATTGAAGGAGGAGACAACATGCTTTAGACACCTTGAAGAGATCAAATGTCAGTTTTTGCAATTACTTGATGATGTTGTTCCAATTTTTAGATAGCTTTGCAAACTTTTAAATTTCACATTTAAGCTCCACATGTTCTCTTGTTTATGTTTGATGGTTCATGTACGCTTTTAACTTCTTCTTTTAGCTTGGAGTTGAACTTTTTAACTTCATGTTATATTTAGTTGAAATGTGAACAACCATAATTATAACTTTTAATTGATATTTCTCTAGGAAGTCCTTTAGAAATATCCATTTCCATCAAGATGTGGGCAAAAGTAGAATGTGGAAGATTTGAAGATCCTTTCTCAACCATTGAAAAAATTCCTATAGAGTTTCCTATAACTTCAAGGCATAAATCAAACTAGAAATGTAAAGGCAAGTTCGAAAGTCTCACCCATGGTGGTACCATGTCAAAAGTTTTAGTTGCTGGATAGAAAGAGGGTGTCAAGGCTTCAACATCAATAGGTTCTTATTCTCCCAACTCCAAATGCTATCACATAAAATCTTAGTTCTATTCTAAACATGTTAAAAAACCACAACAAAGAAACCCCCAAGACCTGGATAAATTTGAATATACCCCTTTAGAACGGTTTATCATTTCTCTGAAATCCATTTGTGAAGCTTACTTAGATTCAACTGTAAACCCCTAAATCATCCAATCAAACCCAGCCCAAAAAAAAACTTCAACATTGTGTTGCACTTCCTTCTCCACATTGTTTGCCAAGCCCATCATGATGGGCCTAGCCATTTGTGGTTTGGATAAATCTACAATGCCTTCCCTTTGTTGATGTTGCCCATTCAGATTTGAATCTTTACATCCACATGCACACACCAATCCATTAAAGTCCATACCTGCAACTCATAAGTGACCTATATCTCTACATCCCTATGGCTAAGAAACCTTATCGAGTCCATTTCTCATGACCACTTCCAAATTCTTTCTGCCTATGATTAGTGGCTTCCCTTTCCCAAACCCAACGTAGTTGGCTTCTCCTTTCTCTGGCCCATCTAAACAAACCCATCCCTCCTAAACACAATCCAAACACAGCATCGGGACACCCCTTGCTGGCAATAGTTAGAAACTTTTGCATAGACCTGGCAAGAGATTGTGACTCCAAACGAATCCTAGTTTCTGCAGATGGCTGCAGCTATTCTACCTCCTCTCTTATTCCTTCTTGGAATTTTCATTCCAAATGGTTTTGTTTACAGAAGAATTATTATATTTATTTTACATTAAAACTATTTAAAAATTATTTTTATTTATCTATATTAGTCAGGACGCTATCCTTTAAAAGCAATTAATTTCCATATACCATTGTAACATTTGAACTGAAAGAATTGTTGAATTTTTATTACAGATTCATTCTGGAATTTTAGATTCCTTCAGTTTGAATTAGTCACTTTCTAATAAGAGGCTTTTCAAAGTTAAACTTCTGTGCATTGAAAAAGTTTACTAATAGCATAATTTTGGTCGATAGGTGCACGATTGATGGTAAACAAATCATGGAAGAATCTTTCTAGAGAATGGTGAGTAGGTTATAAATTTGTCTATGAACTTTTCACTGAAACTTTGATTGCTCATTTTAAGGTAAGCCTATTATCATTAATGCCTTATTAATATCAATATTTTATTCAAGCTGTTTGCTTTGTAGATTGAACTAGTATTAATTCAGTTAAAACTTATCTATAAGGAATACCCTCATAGAAAGAGCATAAGAAGAAATGGGAAGAGAAACATGTAGAAGCTACTTTAGATGCCTTCAAGAAGCTCACATCATTTGATTAGGTAGAGAATAAGTGGGTTAATACTTTATTCTGGCAAATTTGTCTTAAAAAAAGGAAGATCTTTTTGTAGTAAGAGTTTCAAACTTTGTTTAGTTGATCAATTCACATAATCCCAATATGGGTATTCAATTTATTTTACTTCCAGTTCCAGTTCATTGTTTCATGGAGTAACAAAAAACAACAAACATTAACTCTTTTCTCCATTGAGCATGTCATAGCTCCTATTCTCAAAGCCTAGTTTTGTTGAAAACGTTGGTTCCTTAAATGCATGCCATTAAAATAGGGGAAGAAATAGCTCACTATGACAATCAAAATCCACTAATATAAGCATTTTCCAATCTCTAAATGCACACAATGCATAATTTGCATTAAACCAAATGAATCAACCAAATTGAGGATAGAATTACTACTTCTCAACTCAATATAACAAACATTCCCTAAACATATAGGTACATTTTCTAATTGCATGTTCCCTTTACACACCACTTTGTTAAGTGCATTAACCATATATTGCATTCATTACATTTTCATTGCATTCATTACCTTTTAAACTTGATTTTTCATGTTTATAGCTTTTTTCAATTACTTAATATTTGTAGGATGCAATATTTTGAGTTGTGGCAACTATTCTCCATTTAGGTAATGTTGATTTTACTAAGGGCAACGATAGTGATTCTTCTAAGCCAAAAGATGAGACAACCATGTTTCATCTTAAGATGGCAGCTGAGTTATTCATTTATGATTCCTTTCTTTAATGGTGATCTGGATGTTTTACTAGTTCTAAATATGTTTCTATAGTGCCTATTTAACCTTGTTTGTGTTTACTAATTTTTTTTAGTGTAAAGTATATAATCAACATCTTTTTGCAGCTCAAATGTTCAGACAAGTTGGGACATACTCTATCCACATGCATATTCCATAGTAGACTACCTTTGCTTGTCTTCGATAACCTTGGTTTCTTGGGCTTTTTGTTCTGGTCACGATCCTTCAAACTATTTGGTTATAAAAATATCTTGTGCCAAGATAAGTATTGCAAATCTGAAGGTAGTTTGACAATAACTCATAGCTACGTATTGTATTGGACACAACTAGCTATCTCATTTCTAACCTATCAAAAATATGATATGGTTGTAAGAAGTCTATAAGGTATAGTTGGAAAGCATACACTTTGATAATCATTACTTATTCCCTTGCTTGAGTCTTCAAAAGTGACAAAATACTATAAATTTTGAGTAGGTCAACTGTCAAACACATAATTAGTAAATGGGAAAAGGGCAACCATTTTAGTTCAGAAAATTCAAGCATGATACAAAATATCTGAGAAGATAGAAAAGAAGCAAGCAAAGCCAAAATTTTATTGATAAAGGATTTGTATAGATGGGATATTAAGGATTAGACTAGAGACACCTAGAGGTGTAAGAGGAAACACATACATGATTGATTGGTTCTCGGAGTAGTGTAGGCCTAGTCAAAGCTATAGAAAAAATCAAATTACTATTTTGTATTGCTTAAGGAAATGTTTTATCTTAAAGTTCAAGATTTAATTATTCAATACACATAATCCACTAAAATTTTACTTGTTACAATGGTCCCCTACACAATGCCGTGGTAAAGAAAACCTATTATCATATATGCGACAAAAATTTTACCTGTTACAATGGTCCCTACAAAATGCCATGGTAAAGAAAACCTATTATCATATATGCCACTAAAATTTTACCTGTTAAAATGGTCCCTACACAATGTTGTGGTAAAGAAAACCTATTATCATATATGCCACTAAACTTTTACCTGTTACCTTTTTATGTTTATCGCTTACCTATCTGCAACTCCACAATCGATATTGACTGTCTCTTGCCCTCACTATGCAACTAAACTACTTTACTTTTATTGATGTAGCTGAACTACAAGTGCCTTTTTTGTTCTTGATAAATCGTAAGCTTTCAACTTTTGTGAAGCCATTACGGATGCAAATGAACAACTGGTGAGGTGTCAATTTTAAGGCAATTTTTTATTTCTATAACGTATAGTTCAATTGCTAGAAATATTTCATCTAGATTTTTAATTGATAGATTGTTAACTTTTCATGTCATTTTCTACTTTGGTTGGGTAGTTCTCCTTGCATTTGTAAATCTTGTTGTAGTCTTTAGCCTAATGATTGTTTGGTATTACATCAAGGGTGATAACATAGTTGACTTAAAACTTTGCATTAAAGAAAACATCAAGGGATAATATTTGAATTGTGGATATTTGTAAATTATGTTGGTTTTAGACATAGTTATAGTTATAGTTATATATGTGCTCTTATGATGATGTGATTAGGACTGTAAGTTTTTTTGTCATGTTTATCTGTTTGAAAAATAGATGAAATTATTGGCTTTCATTCCTGATAAATAATTCTTTCCTAATTTTATTTTTCCCTACAAGAACCAAAATTTAGACGGGCTGTACCAATTATTGCAAAGGCTTTGCTCTCATAGGTGCCTTTTAAACTAAACAAAATTTGAGTTTTAAAGAATAATTGCTCAGTGGAGACTCAGGATATCATGCACATTTCTTCCTCCTTCCCATTGTTTTGTATGAAATAAATCATTTCATACAAAACAATGGGAAGGAGGAAGAAATGTGCATGATATCATGAGTCTCCATTGAGCAATTATGCTTTAGAATCAAATTTTGCTTGGCACCTGTGAGAGCAAAGCTTTTACAATAATTGGCATAGCTTGTCAAAATTGAGACCTAGTGTTGGTCTCAATTTCGATGCAGATGTCTTCACTTTGATATCGAGTGTATGGCACTAGCATAGAAAATTAAGGGGTGTTGGTTGCAATTTTGACACCAAATTGGTCATTTTGATGATGCAGTTGAAGGGGTTTAGGTCAAAATTTTGACCAGAAACAACGACAACTGGGAAAATAATAACCAAGGAAATTGACAAAATTGGCATCGGTAAGTCCACCTTTATGAAGTCAAAATTTTGATGCAAAATGTTTGCATTGAAAAATTGACTAAAAAATAGTGACAACAAGTTTAGTCACCAATTTGACCAATTCTAGTTGCAATTTTGACCTTTTTGCATAAAAAATTAGGCCTAAATTTACTAGTGTGGTCTTCTAGACTGAACATGAATAAAAGGATAATAGAGTCTAGGGTGGTTTGATCCAATGGGAGCCTCATGGAGTAGTGACATAGCTATAGGATCAATCTCCAAGTGGGAGATTTTTGTTTAGTGTGGAGCTTGATTAGTCCCCAAGTGGGAGATTATTAGTTTGTGGTGACTGATCAGGAAAGTACTGTACATACTTCATAAATTCTTTGGGGCTCAGGGCATCACCCCAAAATTTTTTTTGGGCCCTATTTTATCGATATTTTGGGCCAACATATAATTATTAAATATAAACCTAAAGTGGTAAAAATACTTATATAAAAGGGCTTAGGGTTAGGGAATGTTTCATAGTTGTGATGCGAAATTGGTTCTTGCAGTGGTATTGAGCTATAAGGGATTACAGATTGTAATTATTGGATTGTAATAATGTCAAACTTGCTATTTGGTGGACATAGCTTAGGGATTGGGTGAACCATGTTAAATCTTGGTGTCTTGTGTTCTTTTCTATGTGATCTATTATTTTATGATATTGGTTATATTTGCATGTAATTGTTATTTCTGTCCATGGTTTAATCCTAACAGAAATTGCAAGTGTCCTAGAAGAAGAATTATGTCAAAAGGTTTCATGATTTGAAAGTTATTACACTTTTAAGTTACTCAGAGAACTCCTAGAAAAACTTCAAAGTTAGATTTGAGGCACTAAATGGCCTTGTATGACCCCAAAGAATAGAGGACGACCTTTGGCAATCATAGGGCTATATAGTGCTTAGAGAGATTTCCAAAAAAACAAGTAGTATTAACCGACCTTCTTGGATGACTTAAGTGTTTTGTCACTAATTGACAACATGTCTTTCCATAGGGTCAACAATCTCCCCCTTTGACATTAGTGACAAGAAACTTATCATGTGTAGATCTATCAGCAATCCAAAAATCTCTTAATCTTTTTTTGTCAAAACTCCCCCTTTCCATATGCTTGGATCTACAACTCGATTTGAACTGAAAATTGTGGCTTGATTACAACTGAATGACTTTTGATTTTGCAAAATTATTGTTGTTTATATGTTTCATACATTTCCTCTACTCTATATAATTTTCGTTTATACATATTCCCCTCTATACACATATTTCCCCCTTGTTTTTATCACAAATGATGTTTTATAAGGTTATACCAAAATAAGCAAGGAAATCATGATGCACCTTCAAAATTAAAGACATAGTTTTATCTCAATTTTCTTGCAATACCTTCAAAATGTGTAGTTCAACTGATAACTCCATCATGAGATTTGCAACTGAAAAGTGTCATGTGCAAGATGTTTCTGCATCACACCATGTGAGGAAGTATCATACTTTGAATATTTGATATTGTTTCCCTAATTATGGCTTCCTCCCTTATTAGTTCTCCTTGTAGATCTATAAAAAATATGATCTTCACAATATGATTGGATCTGGAGCTTGGGTCAAGTGCTAATTGACTAGCACTATTCTTCAAGTCTTCATCAATCTTGGTCAGTTTATCCTTTATTTCCTTGGTGAAAATTTATGTATCACATATTTTTTTAAATAAAGAGACAACACTATTTACAACTCCCTCTAGTGTACCAATGAGAGTGGGCAGTTCCACTTGATCAATGACAATCTTCTTTGCTACATTCTCCAAAGCTTTATTTTCAAATTTTCTTTTTTCCCTTTGGAAAATTTTATCTTGGCCATCCATATCCTTATTGAATTTAAGTACAATATAAATTAATTTCTCAATAATAGGGGCCTTATTATTTATCTCAACTTTCATTATGTCCAAAAACATTTCCTTGATGTCTTCAAGAACTTTGCTTCTATCTCTCTCTACCCTCAATTTCCTCTATTGAGCCCTTATTCTACATAGTTCACTCAAGATCTCCATCTTTTCAATAGAGAGATTGGATTGATCCCAATTTAGAATCATAATCTCTATATCAAGGTCAATCTCTTTCGAAATATTTTCCTTTTCCTTTCCCTTGGCATTTGGAGAAGTTATGATTTCTTTGCCTTTATCTTCATCCTTCTTTTCTTCTCCACTCAGTTGAATCTTGGTTTCTTCTTTGCTCCCTTTGTGAATCATGTTCTTATCCTTTTCTGATAACTAGCCCAGAGGTAGTCAGAGTCTACTATGAGGTTGCTACTTGGGTGGATAGAAGATTTTCTTTCTCCTTCTCTTTATTATCTACACTTAATGAAGCAATGACTTGGTTTAGAGTAGTGGGTAGAGAGGAAATCACTGTGGCTACCATCATTTATCTATTTGATTCTTCTATAGTTTGTACATCTTGTTCTTCATCTTTTTCTAACTTATTTTCTTCCTCAAAAATGGTTTTCCACAAATTTGTTGTGGATTGAACAACCTCTTCTATATTATTGGAAAAAAAATGAAATGCGTTGAATCTAGGAGTTTGCCTATTTTCATGCTTGGTCATGGCTTCCTTGATTTATTCTTTGGTGAAGTGTGGCATGAAACTCTTCAATGTTTTTTCTTTGATGTCCCTCTCTATTTTCACAAAATTGGTCCATCTTTTTCCGATTGCCTTGAGTAGGACTTCTGGAGCTTGGCTTTTTAGCTCATTTGGATCCTACTTCCATCTAGCCATCTTTTCAATCAAAGCATCCTCTATCTATTGATGCTCCTCCTTACTTTTGAATTCATCTTTGATATATTTGAATCCAACCATACAACTTCCTTCTTTCAATATCTTCAATTATTGCTCAAAGGATAGGGGGCTTCTTCAGTTGTATAATAAGAGTATTTTCTTCTTCCTCATCATCCTAAAGCCTCAATATTCTCCTTGAATTTCTTGTAATGGTGATAAAAAAGGTAGCTACCTTCTTTGGTGTATCTTTCTTAGGTGTAGACTTGATTACTTTCCCCTTTTACTTTGGAAGTTCTTCTTCCTCTTCTTCTTCTTCCTCATCTTCTCCTTTTCCCTTTGTGAGCATAAGAGGGTCATCCTTCTTGTCTAATTTATTCTTGATGTTTTCCATTCTCATCTTCCCTCTCTTCAAAATTTGTGAAATCTCTATTTCTAGAGATATCCTAGGTTTGGCCTCCTCATATGTGCCAAAATATGTATCCTTAGGGTCAATTGGCTCATTCAGTAGAGCTTAAATGATATCCTTAGTATCATCAATGTTCACTTCATATCCAAAGGGTTTTACCCATGCTTTCTTAGGTATGACTACTTGAATGTGACTGTTATCATAGTCAAATAGAAAGAAAACATTTTTCTCATACTTCTCAACCATTTGTTGAGGAATCCTGAACCTATTATGAGTCTTTTTCTTGAAATTCTCATAGTATGCATCCATTATACCATCAATTTTTCTCCCAATTCATTTATGAAATCATTGAGCTGGTATATTATAGGTCTTTCCTTGCTCCAAATTACATTCCTCTTAGATGGAAAGAAATTTTGCACATAGAAAAATAAACATTCAAGAAGAGAGCCAAACTTGAACACATTCTTCTTTGATGCCCGAATGCTTTCAATGTTCTTGCCTAGCTGGCTTAGCTGCAACTCGGTAATGCCAAAAGATGAATTATTCTTAACCACTTTAAATGCCAAGTCAACTTCCTCATAAGGAACAATGTTTAGCCTACTAGAACTTTAGATCTTGTGGGCTATCACATGAATCTAATATTTGATCTCCAAGTCTATTGTGTTGTTTAATTTCATGCTTATTTCATCCCACTCTCCTAGGTTTTTCTTTCCAAGCTCACTACGAGCTAGGGTTTTTAGCATTGGGTAGCTTGTAACTCAATGAATCATCTTCTTAGTGATCTTCACAAGTTGCTCAAGCCACAAGGACATATCTTGAACCCTACTTAGAACATATTTGATCCATTTCACTTGAAAATTCTACAACATGTGCAGGGCATGGGTTAAACCCTTGACTTTCAAATTCTTGTGCTCAAGTTTCAACATTCCATTCTCACATAATGCATTATAAGCCTCATTCAGCTCAAATGAACATAATTCCTGAATAGTGCAATGATAAAATGATCTAATGTCATTTATCAACAGTACCTTTAGAGGAATGACTAAGTGGGCTCCCAATAGGTCTGTCTACTCAACAATCATAGGATAAAGCTTGAATATTGGTGCTTTGCATACCATATTCTTCAGCAACATCTCAGAACCATTCTTCTCTTTTTCACTAGAGCTAGATGACATTTTTTCTTAGTGAATGAAGAATCCTCAACAATAGATAATCTTTCCTGCAACTTTTCTTCCAACAACAATTTTCTCTTGATTTCTCGGGGGCTCAAAATCACTCTGTGCATTTGAATTTTGAACGCAAAGTAAAAGAGAGAACCCTTGATTTTTCCTTTTATGAGAAATTTCAAATTTTAGGGCCTCATAAATGCAACATACATTGGTAGGTGAGATGAGTCAATTTGACCCTTGAACTCAACAATAACTGTTCATTAAAAAGCTCAGTTAGAACTGATTTATAACTTGACTTTGCTTGGAGATGATTGATAGCTTGGTTACAACTTGGTTGTAAGCCGGTTAAAATGTACGTCCATTGCTTGACCTTGTGCATTTGAATATGATGGTTTGGGATATTCTTTCTTTCATACTTGGAATTGATGTAGAATCTTTCTTGAATTCTTAGTTCCAACCATCTTCTTGATTGCTTTGTTGGATGTGGATGCTTCACCCAACTAATTGGTTTGGATGATAATAGCTTCATTGTCATGCCTTGTGTTTTCCTTTGATTTCCTTACCCATTTCTGAGTTATATGAGTTCTGATCTCTTCAACCTTTGATTTTCCTTTGTTTTCTTCACCAAAATTTGCTGTAGCTCTATTCATATAATTTCATGCTAAATGACCTATCTTTGTGCATATATAGCATCTCACATTAGTATGTCTTTTCCTGAAGTGAGTCCTTACACAATTTACTCCAATGTGACCTTATTCTCCACGTAGATGACATCTTCCCCATGTGTTGTAGTCCCAACCAATAAATGATCTTTGTTTAGTTCTATTAGTTGCCATTTTGAGCCCAATTTATGAAATTGGAAACTTAATCCCCTTGATGGCCTTTTCTTGGTTTTCTTTGATCCCCCTCTGATATATATTGAAAATGTTGTGTAAAGTTATTTTGTATAAGGTAGGATTTAGAGGAAATTTCATGACAGTAAACCAAAATATTCAAACCAAAATTTCAAGACTTTCCTTTATACTATTGGAACTATATTGAGCTAGGCTCAAATTGGTTCTGAATCACTTCGTATTTATTGAACAAGGTTCAATGATTTAGAAGTTTACAAATTTAGTTTAAGGGTTCAAAATCCAAAGTTCAATGTTAAAATGTCTCAAATGCAAAAGTAGTGGTTTGAGCCCAGGATGCAGATTCACATTTTGAAAAGTATACAAATTTAGAGTTTCAAATGGTCCAAAGATCAAAATAAGTCCAGATTCAAGTTTTAGCTCCACCAGTTCAAAAAAACAGAGTTAGAAATCATTAGTACAATTTGAAAGATTGTGTTGCAAGGAAAGATATATTAATAAAAGAGTGGGCACATTTATATCATACACACTTGTTCAATAATGAGGTTCATGACTACTCATGGAAGTCACTTGACATATATTTCATCTTTGAAGATGAACATATTAAAGGTATGAATGAGACCCATTGTTTGGCTAAATGTCAACACAGTCACAAATTGGTTTATTAGCCTGCACTAATGAATGAATCATCAGGATTTCCCTAATGTCCCTCTATTATATTTTAGTTATAATATATTGGGAAAAACTACAATGAAAGGATGCCGAGCCAAGTTAGGGAGCATGCAAGTGGGGAATGAAACCTTTTACTATGAGTGAAAGGAATTCTACTAAATTTAAATTAGTAGTTCATACTATCAAATAAAGAAATATTAATGTGAGCTGCAACCACCCATACAGTCTTGGTAAAACATGAAAATCCCAAGTGTCTCGATGGTTACAATCATCGATACATGCATAAGGTAAAAGAAAATCTCTTGAGGATGTCTCCCCGAATGCATATCCTTCGAGCTTTACCATGATGTGTGAAAAATACCGATATCGGGTATCTTATAAATTTAACAAGTATCAAACCGTTCTATATGAGGGTCGATCATATTCTCTCGTTGGTTCAAGTCAAGTATGAGAATAAATGGAGGCTTATTGAACTTTATTTATCGTGGGACACCAAACCATTTCCACATAAATATACAGTAGTGATTATAGCCATTGGACACAAGCTTTGGTCTGTCGATAATAACTAAGTGAGGCATATTAACCTATGCATGATCAACCCAATAAGTTGTTAAGGTTCACATCCCTACATAATGAAGCCATCATCTCATTACATGTCCAACAAAGTGATGTGTTGAGGACCATTAATGCAAGAATATGATCAATTGGATCATAGAAGACAACTTTGAAGGACTCCCTAGATAGCTGTATTCTGAGAAGACTCATGAAATCTAAACTTTCTCATTCATGGGAACATATGGAATCCTCGTGAATTGGCTTTCATTGATCATAATTATCACTATGATTTCATATGGATTCTATCCCTTGTTGTATATATTCAGAACCCTGATTCATGGCATATGTCAGTCAACAGTCTTCCTTTCTAAATCACAAATGGAACATGTGTGTAGTCTACTTGACTGAATTCTTGAACTCCATGAGAGACCACAAGCACCCTGAATAAGTATTAAGCCTCAATAATAAAGCTACAAGAGATTTCTCCAAACCATGGGCTTTGCGACCTTGAGCATAGTTTGAGAAGTCGACGCACTCAAGATAATATGCATATATGCATGGAAGTACCAACATAGCATGATAAATGTTTGATAGAATTCCTTAATGATCATGATGACTAGTTTCAAAGAATGGTCGGTTGGACTCAAAGCTATTGTTGCCAACCTGAAATGAGTCACAGTTGGAATTGAAGAAAACAAGATGGAGGAACAATATTAAGTAGAAGTGTTATGGTAATATGTAGATCCGAGTCATGACATAAAATCCATCATTGGTAGGAGTGACTTGGCTCAATGATTACAATTGGCAAGATAATATGGTTACACTATTATTCCATAACTAATCAAGTTTTATTTGGTTGCATGGAGGCACATAACTATTACAAATTATCATGGTTAAGAGTAATCTTATAAAATCATATGGAGAACCTTGATCTTTAACTTTATTTTCCTTTCCAAGTTATCCTTGGATGTTGAGAATTATGAGAATTTACCAAGTAAAAGTAAAAGTCAGTTCCAAGAATCAGTTGCCAAAACTGAAAGGGACCATCGAAATGCAAGAAAGGAGATAAACTATTTATTGGAGAAGATTTTCCTAGGAGGGGGTTCTTTTTTTTTGAAAGAGGAAAACTATGTGCTGCAGATGAGGGGAAATGTAAGATCTATGGGGATGGGTAGTTTTGATTGTGATTAAGCTGTTAGTTTGAATTTAGATTCCTATTTTAGTTTTCTGCAAGTACTTTGAATTATCAATAGTTTTTAGAAATTGTATAATTTTTTATTGAATGAAGATTCAATTGTTTTGAAGATTATGTGCTTTGAGTTGATCTCATTGTTGGTTCATTTGTGGATTAAGGCTAAGTAAAGGAGTTGTTGTTCTATTACTAAATTCATTTATTGTAGAGGTGGTTCTTATTTGTTTAATCATCTCTCTTTCTTTCTATATACATGTACGGGTGGAAGAACTATGTATTTCCATTGTTATATGTGAAAGTTGTATTATTTCATTTATGTTATAGTTATTTTCCCCCTATCCAAGAATAGTGAGGGTAGCCTTTTCCTTAAAGTTAAAAGCACTTGTTAAACTCATTCTTTGAATATCTAATAAGGGAGCTATACCCTATAAAAATTAGAGGATGCTTGCATAATCTCATTGCAACATGATCCAATTGTTAATTCTATTTTTCTTCGAGTTTGGACATTTTTGAGTCATTTTGTAGGCATTTTGTGTGAAAATAAATATGTTAACCAACAAATTTTGGTAACTTTGTTGGGGAACGGGAACAAAGATTAATATCTATTAATTGTTTCCTTAGTTTTATAAGTATCTCTGGATGCTAGAGATTGGTGACTCTGTATAAAGACCATGCTGAATATGAAAGCCATGAGAAACTCAAGGCCAAATCCCTTTCTCATGGAACTTTATTCAATGGAGGATACAATGTTGTGCGAGTTTGTGGATATCTATAAAGAAAACATTTCTTGAGCTATCAGAAATAACATAAACTTGCATGACGACTCCACATCTTGGTTGTTGTGGAGAAGCCTTTGTGTTAGATACCATAAGTTGAAAGAAATGGAAACACACAAAAGAAAGGTGCAACAACTTGAGGAAGATCTAGAGGTTGGTGATGAGGAAGTCCCTATGATTTCATCTTATTATATCTCTTGCAATTACACAGTCATGAATAATGAAGAAGTGCAACAAGAATTGTCTGAATCTCATGATATGCAAATAAGTACAAGCTACATTGATCATAATAATGTAAGTTTGGTGAATTTAAATATAAGTGACTCATCTAGTTGTGTCACCCTTTTAGAACCTCAGACTCCAAGTAATGAAAGTTTTACTCTTGTTGCTACCATAAGTGATGAAAAGTTTCTGATTTTAGAATTCCTAGAATATGAAGCTTTTAGTTTTATGGAAGATAGTGATAGCATGGGTTTCTTGTGTGAAAATGTTGAAGAAGGCCCTATTCTAGAATCTTTTTGTTTTGAGAACAATGCAATAGTAAATTTTCTTGATAATACTTGTATTGAAAATGGTGTTAAAATACATTTTGGAAAAGACTCTCCTTTATTTGAAAGTTCGACCAAAGGGTTGAATGTGAGAATTAACTTTGAGCAAGAAGTCTTTTTGGTGAACAAAATGTTCTAGCCTAAAGAGGAGAAAACAAATTGACCCTTGATGCCTTTTTCACGAGAATGCTCTCCTACAATGACTTAGACGTTGATACATTTTCAGCTTTGGGTCATGGAACTTTAGACTTGATTGTAGCTGAGAAGAATAATTTTAGAAGTGACAATGATGAGAAATTGCAGCCCTTGGTAATGTTAGAAGTCCTTCACAATACCTCATGTGTGGAAGAGGAAATTATGAATCAATTTTTTTTCTCACTCAAACAAGAAGATTTTAGCATGGCACATTCTGGTACAAACTCTCTTTTAGTTGTGAATAAAGATGAATTATTTCCAAACATGATTTCTATAGAAAATAATGATATAATGCTCAAGTATGCTGATCCAATGGACAAAGAATCTAAAAATGTTTTTTCTAGAAGTGGTACATTTGAGAAGGAGAACAAGTGAGTATTTTAAATGATGTGCAATACTCTTTTTTTCATGTGTTGAAAATGAAGTTCAAAGCTTTATGTCTTTTGTTATGAATTTTCATTATTCAAAAAGATGTAATGATTAGGATATGACACTTTCCATTTTTATGATAAACTAATGGTGTGTGTTTTAGAAATATAGAAGGAGTAATTGTGGGGGGGGGAGGTGAATCAGTTACTACTAAAATAAATCCCAGATCCCTTGGATGTCAACAATAAATTTTAAACTAAGAAAATTGATTACTGTTGTTACTCAGTAAACACACATAAAATGTTTTAACTCGTTAAATGTAGAGTGTGAATTACTTTAAGTAGATCTTAAAACATTAACTATAATTAATTTTCAAGCATAATAGAAATAACATGAACACATGAGACACCAGGATTTAACGTGGAAACCCAATTTGAGAAAAACCACCAACGTAACTAGTTACTATTTTTCACTCTTCTGAAGTGAGCCCTATTAGGAGCCAACCCTATTAAATGTTACAAAACACATTGTTAGGTGTGATCTTGTTAGAGGATTTAATCACCCTATTAGGAGTGGCCTTGCAAGAGGTCTTAAAATAATTCAATGGAATTGCCACCTTGTTAGAGGATTTACAATTAGTTCTTAAACCAACTCTGTTAAGAGATTTTAGATCATTGCTACAATGGTTAGAGAGTAACAATGAAATGATTTGATTGTGATGCAACTAAATTTTTGAATCCAGATCATTGTTTTGCTTATACTTTGATCCTTCTTGATCGAATATTACTTTTCTACTCCACAAGGATACTTGCTTGTACTCCAAGTTTGCTCCCTCTCTTTCCTTTCTTAATTCAATCAACACACTTGCACACACACTTGAAAATCACAACTTGACCTTATATCTATATCATCTAAATTTTCAAGTTGGTTCATTACAAATTAGAGTGACCAATAATCATTACCATAGTTGGCTAGAACCAATACTTGAAATAGTTAAGCTTCATATGCCAAAATAACAAAATCCTTCATTAGTCGACCCTACTTAGTAAATAGTCATACTCAGACAATTTCCTATGTTAACCAACAAAAGCTTAGTTAACACTGTGAACTTGCAAAAATCCTTTGGTAATTGAGTGAACTTGATTAGTACTAACTTTGTCCAACTTTCCTTTGTTAACCATGTGAACTCGATGTAGTGCCTGCCCCTAAGTCACATTTTAGTCTTCTTTGCCAAACTCTTTTAGGCCAGCTTTATACTTGATGTTTAGTAGCATTACTTTCAGATTATTAGATGTTGTTTTACACTCAATTTATTATATGATGAGATGACTTGGTACTCTATATTTCATGCATGTATGATGATTATTCAATGTTTTCAATTATCAACGATGATTAGTTATATGGTTTATTATCACACGTGCTTTCTTATGGATACTTACCCCATACTGCATGTGTATGGTGTGCGTGTTTGTTTTCTTTATGTATGGTGTTCCTGATGTGGTTAAGGAAGGGAGTCGTAGTCACCTGCTAGTCGGGATCTACACGATGCACCACTTCCTGCCATTGTCTGTTTAGCTTAGAATATTGTGTCTGTACATGCGTGAATTTTATGCAGGTTGCAGGTACCGGGTATCAACTTCCCTGAATTGCCAGGATGAGCGTACCCTATCGCATTATCTCAATGGTAAGAGAGGGGAGATAAACTCTTAAGTCCAAATCCTAAACCCTTTAGCCAATTGTCTTAATTGATAATTAGGACAAGTATCTGAGTTAAGTACCCTCCGAATGCATCACATGATGTTATTTCGTGATTATAACCCTTTTTGTTTGATTTAGTATGTGTTCTTCTATGATGGGTTTTCATATGTTGCTTTATGAGTCCTTGATGTATTTTCTATTAATTAAGTTTAATTAAAAGGATTAATTAATGATTTAATTTAATAGAAAATTATTATGATATTTTAATATTTAATTATATTTAATTAATTAAGAAATTAATTAAATAAAAAGTATTAAATTTGGAAATAAAAGTTTTAAGTATAATTTTAGAATGTGATAATATTTATTTAATTTAATAATAATATATATTTAGAGTTCATTTTTAAATAAATGCTAAATATTATTATTAATTGAATTAATAAATATTTTATCAATTAAAGTTTCTTAAATAAATTAAAAGTGGAAAAGATATTAAATTATTAAAGGTTTCTAGATCACATGATCTAAGCATGAGTTTAAATATAAAAGAAATTAATTAAAATGATTAATTAATGATTTAATTTAATAGAAGATTATTATGACATTTTAATATTTAATTATTATTTTTATTTAAATTAGGAAATTAATTAAATGAAAGGAATTAAATTTGGAGATAAAAGCTTTAAGTCTAAATTTAGAACGTGATAATATTTAGTTAATTTAATAATAATATATTTAGAGTTCATTTTTAAATAAATGCTAAATATTATTATTATTTGAGTTAATAAATATTTTTATCAATTTAGTTTCTAAAATAATTTAAAAAGTGAAAATATAATTATTTAATAAAAGATTCTAGTTCGCATGACTTATGCATAAGATTAAATAAAAGAAATTTATTAAAAGATAAAAAAAATAAGTGAAAAAAATAATGTTACTTTAATTTCATAAAGTGCGCATGAGATTAAAAGTAATAAAGATTAAAAATAGAAGTCAAGTGGAATGTTAAATAAAGTTATTTAATAATTCAACTTAATATGCATGAAATATGAATGCAAAATAAAAGAAAAGATAATAAAGGTTAATTTGGAGTTAACTGAGTTGTGCAAAGAGTCTTCTCGGGTAAACGCACAATTAGTGCCCCGATTTGAGGAGAAATTGCTTATCACAACTTTGGGGGGGTTCATTTTTGAGATAGACGTGTTTGGACAGGAATTTTTGGGAGACAATTTTTGGAAGCGAATTTCAGAAGGCTGATACCAAGAAAGTTTTCGAGAAGAAGGTCATTGAGAGGAGCGAATTTTCTTACAGTTCCTGGAGATTGCATAATAGCATCAGGTTCAGGTAGGGTCTTGTGTTTTGATCACTGATTGAATTATGCAAATTGATATTCCTGTCTACTCCGTGATTGTAAGAACTTGCCTTCTCGAATGTGTCATTTCTTCGTTCTGAATCTTTTGCTACTCGTTTTCATTTGTAAATCTAGATTGAAAAACTGTTTACAAACCTCAGTCAACAATTGAAATAAATAAGAATTAAATCAAGATTTGAGTTTGAATTAAATGGAATTTGAAAAATTTAATAAGGTTAGGGTTGTGAAATTGGATGAAGAAAACTCTAAGTTGGAAAATAAATATGATTGATTTATTTTATTTAAATTTTATGATTGATAAAATTTAATAAAGTAAATTTACTTGAAATCGATATATATAATACATGACTTTATTTATAGAAAACGTTTTTAAAAAAAAATTGTTTTTATACAAAAAAATATATATATATATAAAATTATTGTTTTAAGTGGGGGGAGAGGGGATCACCCGTACCCACACCCCACTGCCGACGGCCGACAGTACCTGCGTCGAAGGTACTACGATGGCAGGTACAATGTACCTGCGACCGCAAGCCTGCGGCAAAGCCGACGGGCTTTAAACGTATGTATTAAAGTTGTATTTTTTTTAATATTTTTTTTTAATATAATTTTTATTAATTATAAAACAAATTGTATTATTATTTAAAATTTTTAATTAATAAATTTTTAATATATATATTTTTAAATTAATAAATATTTTGATTTTTATTCATATTTAATAATTAAATAATAATGCATTTAACATAGTTTGTAAATATTAATTTATTAATAATTTTGGTTTAATATTAATAAATTAACAAGTAATGAATAGATTAAGATAAGAACAAATTATTATTAAAATTAGTTTAATTAAAGTTAATTAATAATGAATATTAATTGATTAAATGGTAGATTTGGAATATTGACTTAATGGAAGTTATTATAGAATTGGGTTAATCGTAAGGGGTAGTTATGAAAACCTAGTTACTTGAATTCGACGTTAAACTGAAACATAAACCTTACCTTAACTCAATAATATACTTTCAAATCCAATCTCTGAGACTTTGATGTTGTCCTTGTGCTTTGAGTGTTTTGGGGTTGGTTTAGCGTTGACCAGTTTAGGTTGTTACCAGAGGCTCGGGGTTGTGAATGTGATGTCATGATGATTTGGTCTCGATCTTTCTTAACCCGACCATGGTAATGTGATGAAGTGCTCTATGACATGATTGTGTTTACTATTTGTTATTGCTTTCTAGTTTCCTTGTGTGAAGCTGAGGTGTATGTATTTGAGATACTTGACTTAACCATTTTTGAGTCTCGATCAGTTATACTTGGTTTGCTTTTCGGTCGCTTGAGAGGACTGAAGTGTTTGTTATGTTCTTGATGATGTCATGTTTTGACTTGACCATTTTGGAGTCTTCGATCAGTATTGTAATTTACTATTGGGTTACTTTCTGGTTGCTCATTGGAGAACCATTGGATTTTGTGATTTATCATTGATGCCTTCAGTTGCTGATAGAGAACTGTCGTGATCATATGATTATTATTGGATGCTTATCTGTTTCTCATGAAGAACTGATGTAATTTTTTGGCTTATCTTTTATGATGTTTTTCAGTTGCTTGTATAGGACTGAGGTGATTTTATTATGATTCTTGATTTGTGATTTCATGAGCCTAGGGTAGGTTATCTATGTGTAGAGTCGGGAAGTGGCTTGCAATGGGGATCGGGGCCCTAAGAGGCTGCTTGGAGTAACCCATTGTAAGTTGTTTTAATAAGTGAAAACATTTACACTAAATAAGGGAAAATGAACCTAATAAGATAATTGTATGTTCTCTCCCATGCCTTGAGTGCTAGTACAGACTAGGATGGGGTAGAGAGAACGCTTGGTTACGACCTTGCATTCCATAGTATGCCTCGTCAATACGAGAGGATACTAATGGCCGCAGGGAGCAGTAGGGACCCAGGATTCCTAAGGGATTGCTCGGGTAACTTCTACGTGACTTTTGCGATGACACTTTCCCGCTTGCATATTAGGTTTCCTACGTGTCTTTGGGGTGCCTCTGGGTCTAGATGTCTATCTATGTTGGAACCCTTGAGTTAGTATACTTTTAGGATTTCCCAGACTTAGAGAGTACTTGTGTTTTGTGTTTTGATACCTTGTTTGGGACTTGAGACTATCTCCTCAGCGCGGTGGGAGTGGACCATTTAGGTTCCACGAGGTCGGGTGGTAGTGCTTTTACTCTTACCATTGAGATCCGTTCTGTGGTCACCGTGGCTGGAGTTTTCGTGATTGGCATTTACCTTCACTATGTTCTTGGATTATTATGATGGATGGTTAGATTTTATGATAGATGTTTTATCATTATGGATGTATGGATGTATCATGTATGGTGAATAGTTTTGTATATATCTTTACTGTACTTTGTATCATGGATTCATGGAGGTTGATGTATTTCTATTATTACATATGTATATTCTTTTAAGCCTTTCATACCCTGTGACTTGTACAGTGGATGATTGAGCATTCCGAATTAGTTTGCCGAGAGGCATTCGGATCAAATGTATATTATGGACATGGGACTTTCTAATTATTCTTTCATATGTATGTGATAGTTGTTAGACTTAGATTTAATTAAATTTAAACGTGACTCAACGTCTTGGGATCTTTAAGAAATGTAACTTACAATGTATGTTGTCAATGATTACATGTTATTGCTTTCGCTACTATGTGTTTGATGTGTACGTTATACTTCTTGTAAAATAAAATAAAAATGTTTAGCAAACTTAGTAAAACTTTAGGTTAATTCTTTTGGATCCCTTGGCGGGGCATTACACTCGATTAATACTATTTTTAACATAATTTCCTTTGATACCTGAGTGAGCTCGGTAGACACTGTCTTCATAGAGTAAACTTTAGGAACACTTGGTAGACAAGGAAAAATGTCTTGCTGACCAAGTGAGCTCGGTAAGCACTAGCTAACAATTGATATGACATTTGTGTGACATCAAAGACAACACACAATTAGAGAATTGTATCCAACAATCTCCCTCTTTGGAATTGATGGAAACACAACATATCTTAGCATAATGAAATTTGAGAACAAAATTCTTTTGACAGAACATTTCTCCCTCTTTGATTTTACACAAGAACTTCTTCTTTCATGTAGTAATCTCCCTATGTGAAGGAATTACATAACTTCTCCCTCTTGAAATGACAAAAAAAAAAATTCATAAAGATATGATCGTAATCTTCTCCCTCTTTGACAAAACATGCCAAAGACAACACATACCAAATTAGTATCAATGTACCTTGAGTATTGATTCATATGCAATATTCTCTTGACTATGATGCATTAACTAATTGATCTTCAACTTGGTTCCTATTGATGCATCACTAAAATATTATTTAGTGAGCTTCAGATAGGGGAATGACCCCTAACTTACCTCTTAGATATAAGAATGCATCCTTAGGTAATGGCTTGGTAAATATGTCTACAATCTATTCTTTTGTATGGACATATTCCAATCTGATTTCTTGATCCTACACCAATTCTCTAACAAAGTAATATTTTGTAGTAATGTGCTTTGTTTTGGAGCACATCACTAGTTTCTTTGATATGTTAATTGCACTGATGTTATCACAAAGCATGGCTACTGGCTCTTTTATTTCAACCTTCATTCCTTCTAGCAATTGTTTGAACCAAACAATGTTAGAACAATTCATTATTGCTGCTACATACTCTGCTTCTGTTGTAGATTGGGATGTGTAGTTTTGCTTCTTGCTTGTCCAAGATACAACCTTTTACCAAGAAAGAAAGCTCCACCACTTGTAATTTTTTTGTCATCAAGATGTCTTGCCCATTCAACATTAGTAAACACTTTTAGGTCTAGGTTTCCTCCAAATTTGTACCATAAGCCATAGTCCTCAGTTTTTTTTAGATATCTCAAAATTCTTTTGATTGCCATCATATGATTTTCTCTAGGTTTAGCTAAGAATCTTGCCACCACCCAATTGCTAAGGCTATATCAAGCCTTGTGTGAACTACATATTGTAATTTTCCAATCATTGATCTATATAAGGTCTGATCTACTTCTTTGAAATCATCATCTTTGGTAAGCTTGAGTTCGGTACACATAGGGGTACCAAATGGTTTAGAATCTTCCATACCAAACTTCTTGAGTATGTCTTTTACATATTTGGATTGGGTGATATAGATACCATTCTTTTTCTGCTGAATTTTCAATCCAACAAAGAATTTTATTTCACCAAACATGGACATCTCAAACTCTTTGTTCATTTGTTCTAAAAACACTTTGCATAGATCATCATTTCCTATAAATAGAGCATCATCCAAAAATATCTCTGCCAACGCAATTTTGTTATCTAGTCCTTCCTTGATGTGCAGACTACTATTATCATTTGTTCTCTAAAAACCAATCTGTATGAAGTAGTTATGTAGTCTTTCATACCATGCTCTAGGAGCTTGTTTGAGACCATATAGTGCTTTGTGTAATTTACAGACCATGTCCCTTTTGTCAGGATCAAAAAAACATTCTAGCTATTCAATGTAGACTTCTTCATCAAGAATTCTATTTAGAAATGTAGATTTAACATCCATTTGATATACTTTGAATCCTTTGTGAGCTACATATGCAAGTGGGGTCCCAACACTTTCTAATCTTACAATAGGAGCAAAAGTCCCACCATAAGCAATTCACTCTTCTTGAGAATAGCCTCTACATACTAATCTAGCTTTGTTTCTTGATACTTGTCCATCTTTATTCAGCTTATTTCTAAATACCCATTTTGTTCCAATCACATTTTTATCTTTAGGCCTAGGAACAAGAGTCCAAGTTTTGTTCTTTTATATTTTTTCTATTTCTTCATTCGTTTCCTCAATCAAACTTTCATTTTCTATAGCATCCTTAACACTTCTAGGTTCAAAATCAGCAAGTAAACATGTAACTTTCAATTTTCTTCTTGTCATAGTACTTTCTGATTTATCTCCAATAATCTGATTAGGCGCATGATGCCTTCTAACATATTTGGCCAAAACAGATTCTTTTCCTTTTGAATGAATTGTACTATCTTCATTTTGAATTTCAACTTCAAGCTTTGGTCATTCAGACTCGGTAGGCATTGGTTCGATAGCTTCAAAATATGACTCAGGTTCCTGTGACTTAGTTTGTACTTCTTGTAACTTGGTAGCTGTGGAGGACTCAAAAGGTGAAGTCTCCTTATTGTTAGATGTACCTGGCAATGTATCAAATTTGAAGTAAACAAATCTTTTGTAATCTTCTAGTTCCCTTTTTCTTTCTTCTTCATTCTTTTCTACAAACTCATCAATTCTCACATGTGCACTTTCTACAATTTTATGAGTAGAAAAATTAAAGAATTTATATGCCTTACATCCACAAGAATATCCTAAGAATATACCTTCATCACCTTTCACATCAAACCTGCCTTTTCTAGACTCTTTCAAAATATAACATTTACTACCAAATACTTTCAAGTAACTTACATTGGGTTTTTAGCCATACCATAATTCATAGGGAGTTTTATGTGATTTCTTCTTCAACTATACTTGGTTCAAAGTATGAACTGTAGTGCTGATGGCTTCCTTCTAATATTTGATAGCAACATTCTTTTCAATCATTAGAGTCATTGCACAATCCATGATGGATCTATTTCTTATTTCAATAATTCCATTATGCTCAGGAGTACCAGGGGCTAATAATTGTCTTTTGATTCCTCTTTCAATGCAAAAATTATTGAATTCATTGGAGATGAATTCACCACCTCTGTCTGACCTTAAGCATTTTAATCTATTTCCTATTTTTTTTTCTACCCTTGCTAGATACCATTTGAATTTCTCAAATGCTTCTGACTTTTCTTTGAGATGCATAAAAATCATCATTCTAGAGTAGTCATCAACAAAAAGAATAAATATTTTTTCTCCACTATAACTTTCTATTTCAATGGGTCTACAAAGGTCAATATGCACAATTTCCAAGACATCTTATATTGATAGTTTTTTTTCTCTTAAAACTAGTCTTTCCCATTTTTCCAATTTGACAATTTTTGCATATTCCAACATCTAGTTTCTGCAAACTAGGGGCACCTCATAGTTTTCTGAATTTTCTTATCTTGACCATATTATGAAAGTTTACATGACATAGTCTTCTGTACCATAACCAACTTTCTTCCATTTGAGCAATAAAACATGAACAATCACCAAGATCAAGATAAAATAGGTTACCTCTTGTTTGTTTGCTTGATCCAATCAGATTCCCTTTGTCATCCAACAATCTTGCCTTGCCATGCATGAATTCTACCTTAAATCCAATGTTGATTAGTTGTGCTACACTTAGTAGGTTATTTCAGTCCTTCAATCCAATAGGCATTGTCTCATACAAGTTCATTAGTTAATGATATGCGACCTTTCCCTTTTATACAACAAGTTTCATTGTTTCTAAACCTTACACTACCTCCATCATAGTGTTCAAAGTGTTCAAATTTTGTTTTGTCTCTAGTCATATGATGTGAACATCCACTATCTATGATCCATGTGTCATTTTCACTAACATGAGAGATAAGTGCCATCTTATCTCCTTCATCATCAGATACATCTTTTATAGCAATGTATACTATCTCATCTTCACTATTATCATAATATTTAGCCATAAAACAAGTCTTCTTACCTTTGTCTTTGAAGGATTTGTGGCTTTTGGATTCCTTCTTGCCTTTGTACTTGTGGCTGTTTTTGTCATCTTTTCTTTCTTTGTTTGGGCACCTGGCAGCAATATGACCAATTTCTTCACATGGAAAGTAGATTAAAGGAACCTTACCTTTGTACTTTCCTCTTCCTCTAGAAAATTTCTTTGCAAGTAAAACTTCAACAACTTCATGATCACTATTTGAACTTTCCCCTATTTCCTCTTCACTTTTTGACTGAATATCCTTTGTTCTCTTGCCTTTTTCTTTGAGTAAAAGTTTAGCTTCAAATGCAGATTCAACATTTTTGGAAGCTGGAACATAATTGTCAAAGTTGTCTAGCTCAAAAGGTATCAATCTTCCTACTAAGACATCCAAACTTAATTTTTGATTTGGGTCACATCTCTTTTATTGAATAAAAGATACTCTAATTGCATAAAATAGGAAGAAATGTTCTACAAACTTTACTTAGAATAGTTTCTTCCTTGATTTCTCCTCTAGAAGCTCTGATTGCACTGACACTAGCTTTGATTCTTTCTAAAGATTTGGCAACATTTTTATCTTCTCTCATTCTTATCTGATCAAATTGTCCTTTAAGGCTTTCTACTCTGGCTCTCCATACATTGTCATCACCACCATAGATGTCCTTTAGCTTGTTCCACATATCAAAAGTAGTTTTATAGTCTTTGATCTCATCAAATTCATCATAGCTGAGAGCAGATGGAATATCAATCATCATGATGTTATGGTTCTTTTTCTCAGCAAGATCTCCAATAGATAATGTACCAGTAGGAGTTTTGTATTCTTCATCAAGGTATTTGGAACCTAAATCACTAATGGTGGCTAGATGAAGTCTCATGAGTTCTTACCATGCTGAGAAGTTATCTATGTCAAGCTTTGGAATTTCTCTCTTGTAAGACATCCTGATCTTTAGCTTAGGTCCTTGAAAACCTTCCTGCAAGCACTAAAAGGTCTAATACCAATTGTTGGAAATATAGAAGGAGTAACTGAGAGGGGGGGGCGGGGCGGTGGTGGTGGTAGTGAATTAGTTACTACTAAAATAAATTCCAAATCCCTTGGATGTCAACAATAAATTTTAATTTGAGAAAACTGATTACTGCTATTACTCAGTAAACACATAGAAAATGCTTTAACTTAGTAAATATAGAGTGTGAATTACTTTTAGCAGACCTTAAAACATTAACTGTAATTAATTTGTAAGCATAAGAGAAATATCATGAACACATGAGACATTAGGATTTAACATGGAAACCCAATTTGGAAAAAACCACCAATGTAACTAGTTACTGTTTTTCACTCTTCTAAAGTGAGCCCTATTAGGAGCCAACCTTGTTAAAGGTTAAAAAACACATTGTTAGGTGTGACCTTCTTAGAGGATTTAATCACCCTATTAGGAATGGCCTTGCAAGAGGTCTTAAAAAAATTCAATGGAATTGCCACCTTGTTAGAGGATTTACAACTGGCTGTTAAACCAACTCTGTTAAGAGATTTCAGATCACTACTACAATGGTTAGAGAGTAACAATGAAATGACCTGATTGTGATGCAACTGAATTGCTGAATCCAGATCTCTATTCTCCTTATACTTTATCCTTGAATATTAATTTTCTACTCTACAATCACAACTTGACCTTATATTTATATCATCCAAATTGTCAAGTTATCTCATTACAAATTAGAGTGACCAATAATCATTACCATAGTTGGATAGAACCAATACTTGAAATAGTTAAGCTTCATATGCCAAAATAACAAAATCCTTCATTAGCTGACCCTACTTGGTAAATACTGATTTTGAGATGATTTCTTATGTTAACCAACAGAAGCTCAACTAACACTGTGAACTTGTAAAAATCCTGTGGTAATCGAGTAAACTCGGTAAGCACTAGCTAACAACTGATATGGCATTTGTGTGACATCAAAGACAACACACAATTAGATAATTGTATCCAATAGTGTGTACCTAATAAGAGAAATGCCAAAAAATTTCAACTCCAACATAACATAGTTGTGCCCTATTCAAAAAATGAAGGAAAAATAAGAGTATCCAACACAAATGGTGATTGATGTCTCAACCATAAAATGTAAGGTTTGTATACCATGCACATTTCATGCTAATGCTGATATTGATATCATTGAAGATGTTTTCTTTGGGCTGCTAAATCAACATGATCCCTTAGTTATGGTATTTTTGTGTGGTTCATTTTGTTATGATGATCATTCTCTTATGGAGAAGACCACTAATATATCCATTGAAGAGTTGTACTTGTAACAAATTGGACACTTCTAGTATCATGAGTCTTATGAAAGGAAAAGACATCAAATTTGTAGCTAGTCAAGTGAAAAGAAGTTCATTATTTGGGTCAGCAAATTGGGTACTTTACGGTGTATGTCCTAGGAATTCCAAAGTGAACGCGTTGCTATACTTAATCCATGTATTCATGTGATGTGTGCTATACCATTTGGTTTTGACCATGCTACTATTTATATAAGCAGTTTGAAGTTGATGTGATATTCTCCTTTAAGATGTTGGGGTATGAATCCTTTCATTTTGAGGTTACTAATGATGTTCAAGATTTTATGCTGGAAGATTTGGGGAATTCTAAAATTTATGATGAATTGTGGCTCTTTGAGCAAAATGTATACTTTTCCAAATTCTTGTGCAACATTAGTTTTAGTTGCAGCAACAAGGAGTCTATCCAAATGAATGGTGTTGGGTTTTTTTCATGTGAATTAAACCTATTGTTTAGAAGAGGCTCCTACTTCTATCAATGAATGGCTTTGTGTGAGTCAATCTTTTATTCATGTTCCTTGTGGTGAGGTCTCCTCACTAGTACACACCTGTATATAAGCTTTCCTTGCTTTAAGTTGTTGTTGCTTTGTGTTTATTTTAGGTTTTTGGAGTAGTGTGTTTTTCTTTCTACTCATTTTGATTGTTGCCCTAGCTCTCCTTGCAAGCAACACCTCTATCTTTTATGTGCTTTGACTCTATTACCCCATAGACTAGGCACTGATCTTTTGACTAGAAATGATGGATTCTTTATGCGCTTGTCATGTGCATACTGCCCAATGAGAGCCAATATTAGTTGGCATTTTGACCCCAATTTTTGAATTTGGAAACTTAATCCCTTTGATGGCTTTTTCTTGGTTTTATTTGATTTCCCTCTGATTTATATTGAAAATATTGCATAAAGTTATTTTGTGTAAGGTAGGATTTAGAGGAAATTTCATGACAGTGAATGAGAATCTTCAAACCCAAGGTTCAAGGCTTTCCTTTGTAATTTTGGAACTATATTGAGCTGGGCTCAAAGTGGTCCTAAACCACTTCATACTCGTTGAACAAGGTTTAGTGATTCAAAAGTTCACAAATTTAGTTTAAGGGTTCAAAATCCAAAGTTCCATATTCAAATGTCTCAAATGCAAAAGTAGTGGTTTGAGCCTAGGATGCAGATTCACGTTTTCAAAAGTATGTAGATTCAGAGTTTCAGATGGCCCAAAGATTGAAACAAGTCCAGATTCAAGCTTCAGCTCCACTAGTTCAAAAGTGTAGAGTTAGAAGTCATTAGTTCAATTTGAAAGATCATGTTGCAAGGAAAGATATATTATTAAAAGAGGGGGCACATATACATCAAACATACTTGTCCAGTCATGAGGTTCATGACTACTCATGAAAGTCACTTGACATATATTCATCTTTGAAGATGAGCATATTAAAGGCATGAATACACCCCATTGTTTGTCTAAATGTCAACACAATCACAAATTGGTTTCTCAGCTTGCACTAATGAATGAATAATAAAAATTTCCCTAATTTCCCTCTATGATATTTTAGTTACAATATATTGGGAAATACCAAAGTGAAAGGATGTTGAGCCAAGTTAGGGAGCATGCACATGGGGAATGAAACCTTTTACTATGAATGAAAGGAATTCTACTGAATCCAAATTAGTAGTTCATACTGTCAAATGAAGAAATATCAATGGGAGCCACAACCACCCATACAATCTTTGCAAAACATGAAAATCCCAATTGTCTCGATGGTTACAATCATTGATACACACATAAGGAAAAAGAAAATCTCTTGAGGATGTCTCCCTGTATGCATGTGCTTCAAGCTTTACCATGACACATGAAAAATACTGATATCAAGTATCTTGTAAATCTAACAAGTATTAAGTTGTTCTATGTGAGGGCCGATCATGTTCTCTAGATGGTTTGAGTCAAGTATGAGAGCAAATAGAAGCTTACTAAACTTCATTTATCATGGGACACCAAACCATTTCTACATAAATATGCCAAAGGAGTGAGGCATATTAACGTATTGAGAACAACTAAGTGAGGCATATTAACATGTGCATGATCAACCCAATAAGTTGTTAGGGTTTATATCCCTACATAATAAAGCCACCATCTCATTCAATGTCCAAAAAAGTGATGTATTGATGCATGAGCATCTTGGGTGTAAGGGCAATCTTGCATCACCCAAAAATATTTTATTTTCAGCCTTTTCTATTTTAATAAGGACTAATAGATAGGGTGGTTACTATTTATGGGAACTTGTTATTTTTAGTAAGTTTTTCATACGAGCTCAGAATGTTCTCATTTTCTATAGGAAGGTTCATTTTAGAGATATAAGCCTACTATAAAAATCTCATTGCTTTAGCTTAAGTATCAGAGAAGTTATTGTAGATTTTCACTGGAAAAATTTGTAGAAAAATCTTCAGGCTCACTGTTGGAGGCCTTAGAGTACTCGAATGAGGTCCAAAAACTTGATGAAAGGGAAAAGCACAATTTTGAGCTTGTAGATCAGGAGCTGACATTTTCAAAAAGTGGTTATAATAGCCAATCAAGACAACAGTTCGTGTGTTATGGCCTTCAAAAGTTGGGCTACTGAAATTTCTAAAATAATTTGTCAAAGATGTAGTTGGCTGACTCTACGTGTATTGTTAGGGTCTGTCGACCCTAGATATTAAGTTTGAGCATCTAGAATCTTCTTGGGTGGCATAAAACTGCCTATTCAAGAAAGGCCTAAACATTGTCTAGGGAGCTTTGGGTGATAGTTTGCAGCACTATCTTGCAGATTACTGTAATGAAGGTGCCCATTTGGGCTAGCATATTATAATTGAGAATTTTGTAATTCTGCATTTGCTGCAATAATAAGAAGTTCATATTTTTTTCTCACATTTGCTATTGTTTCTTTGTTTCTGTTATGAGTTTATGGTATTAAGGGGAGTCCCCTACATTAAGTGGTATTAGAGGTAGAGTTCTTGAACATGTGGAAAGATCATCGACTGTGAGGTAGTTTGCACTAGGACTATGGTTTGGGTTGAGTGTGTAACAGATCATTGACTGTGAGGCA
This sequence comes from Cupressus sempervirens, assembly GCA_028749045.1. NCBI lineage: Eukaryota > Viridiplantae > Streptophyta > Pinopsida > Cupressales > Cupressaceae > Cupressus > Cupressus sempervirens. The sequence continues at coordinate 174,679,749 of CM053785.1, read as the reverse complement.
ATTTCCACTAGGGTTTCAGTAGAAGCACGAAAATGCCTCCACGAAGAGAAAGTGGTGGAAGAGCAACAGGTGTTACACCTAAGGGTTTTTGATCCCTCCAAAGAAAAATGCAAGCATTGGAAGAACAAATGCGTAGAGGAATGAATCTTTCCATAAGAGATGAAAGTGAGGATGAGTATGAAGTAGAAGAAAATTCTGAAGCAGAGGTAGTTCTAAACCCAAAGGAAGAGAGGCTTTTAGGGCCATCTCCAAGATTGGAAAAATACCTAAGTTTGAGGTTCCCACATTTTTAGGAAATCTTAACCTAGAAGAGCTGATTGATTGGATCAATGAACTAGAGGAATACTTTGAGTATGTAGATATTGAGGATCTAGAAAGGGTCAAGTTTGCGAAGGCAAAACTAAAGGGACATGCAAAGATCTAGTGGCAAGATGTTTAGTTGGAATGAAATAGAAAGAGAAAGGACAAAATCACTAGATGGGATCAGATGATAGCTAAAATGAAGCAACAATTCATTCTTATGGATTATGAGCTTGATCTATTGAAGAAGATGCAAGGAATGAAGCAAGCAAAAAAATCTGTTCAAGAGTATACCGAGGAGTTCTACCGAGTTCTTGTTAGAACCAACCATGCAGAAGTTGATAAGGACAAAGTTACCTGTTATCTTAATGGGTTAAGGCCCAACATTCAGGATGAGCTAAGTCTGGTTTAGATGAATAGTATTGAGGAGGTATACCAATTTTCCCTAAGAGTTGAGGAGAAACTGAGCACAAAGTTTGACAATAAGAATAGTGGAAGAGGTCATGGTGGAAGATCTAGTAGATGATCTTATGGAGGCCATAATAATGATCAAAAGAATAAGGATGAGGCTGGAAGTAGCAACCAGAACCAAAGGGGAAACAATTCCAATCATTTCCATGATTAGAAGAATAGAAATTAGAGAGGAAGAGGTAGAGGACAAGGATTTGGAAGAGGAGGCTTCCATGGAAAATGTTTTCACTGCGGGGAAGAAGGGCATAGAGCATTTGAATGTACCTAGCACCAAGGAAGGATACATCAAAGAATAGAAGGTTAGGTGAGAGTTGCACTTGTTGATGAAGATGCTAGGTCCTCACATTCTAAAGATGTTGAAAGAGAAGAAGTCTTAGTTAACAGAAGAGTCCTATTGAGTGGTTGATGTAGGAGCATCTAGAGGTATAAGGGAAATCCTGTGTCACCCAAAAAAATGTACTTAGAATTAGTTTTTGTTTCATGTGTTTTCATTTCTGGATACCCATTTGGGTCAAATAAAGGTTCCAACTCTCATAGTTCCACTATCAGTGTTCTAGGATAGAGTATTTGAGCACCTTGGGATACGTGTAAATGTCAAAAAAAGGAGTATTTAATTGAGACATAATTTTGGTGAATTAGAGGGTGTAAATTGGCCAAATGAATGTAATTGTAATTTAGAGCATTCTAGAAAAAGAACTAGGTCAAAAAGCCCCATGGTTTGAAAGTTATTGCAGTTTTTCAAGTTTTGGAGACCTCCTAAGAATGCTTCAAAGTCAGGTTAGGGGCATTAGATGACCTTGAATAGGGTCAAAAAATGGGGGACAAGCAAAGCTACTCCATAGGGCTATAGAGTGCTTCAAGATCTTTTTGAAAATGTAAACAATTCGTCAATCGGAGCTACGGTTCAAAAGTTATGCCTCCTAAAAGTTTGATTACCGTTTTTGGATTCTTCTAGTTTTGCGCCGACTTCTAATGTGGCTTTTGGAGCCTTCTACTTGGTCAATGGATGCCAACTAACACTTTCTAGAATGTACTCCTAATCCTTAACCCTTTGGGGTCTATTTAAGGACATTTCTGGCATTGTAAAAGGCAATTCAGAGTGGAGTTTGAGAGAAGGTACTGGGAGAAGAATTTATCTCTAGATTTATGCTATTGTAAGCCCATAGGGCATGTTTTGGAGTTTGTTTCTCTACAATAAGTGTACTAGCATATTTTCATAGTTAATAAAAATTTCCCTTTCCTATTGTGTCTATTCTGTGCTTGGGTTGTATCCTCATCAAGTGGTATCAGAGCTGGTTTTCCTGAGTGTGTAGACAGAGTGCCGACTGTGAGGCAGTTTGCACCAGGACTATGTGGTTGTCGGTTCAAATTAAGAAGATGCCTCCAAAAAGATATCGTGGTGGAAGGGCCAAATCTATTAATCCTAAGGAGGTTAGAGCCCTCCAAAGATAGGTACAAGCATTGCAGGAGGAGCTCCGTAGAGGAACAAATGTTACTGCAGGTGATGAAAGTGAGGATGTAAATGAAGAAGAAGAGATTGGACTAGAAGGGGAAGTTGATGGGGAAGTTTTGAATTAGGCAGAGGAGAGGCTTTTTAGGGCCATTACTAAGTTTGGAAAAAGACCTACAATTGATGTGGGTGCATTTTCAAGAAATTTGAAACTAGATGAGTTGATCGACTGGATCAATGAACTGGAAGAGTACTTTGAGTATGAGGATATGAGGGATCCAGATAGGGCTAAGTTTGTAAAGGCCAAACTGAAAGGCCATGCCAAAATCTAGTGGCAAGAGGTTCAATTGGAAAGAAATAGAAGAGAAAAGGAGAAGATCACAAGGTGGGATCACATGGTAGACAGACTAAAGAAGCAGTTCATTCTTGTTGACTATGAGCTCGATTTGTTTAAGAAGATGCATGGGTTAAAGAAAGTAGGAAAATTAGTCTAGGAATATAAAGAGGAGTTTTATCAACTTCTGATTAGAGCGGGGCATGCAGAAGCAAATAAGGAGAAGGTTGCTTGTTATATTAGTGGGTTGCGACCTAACATCCAAGAGGAATTAAGTCTGGTAAGAATGACCAGTGTTGAAGAGGCATACTAGTTTGCCCTATGAGTTGAAGTGAAGCTGAATAAAAGGTTCAAATGGAGACAAAGAGGGCATGATCAAGGAGGAAGGGGTAGTGGTAGGTCATCTGGAGGCTGAAATGAAACCCAAAAGAAAAATGAAGATGTGGGTACTAGCAGGAACCAGAGGAACGAGGGTTTCAATCGCTCGCATGATCAAGACTTTGGAAATTAGACAGGAAGAGGTAGAGGATGTGGACAAGGAAGAGGAGGCTTCTATGGTACTTATTTCCATTGCAATGAAGAAGGTCATCATGCCTTTGAATACCCTCAATGATAAGGAAGGACAAATAGGAGAGCTGAGGGTCAAGCTAGGGTTGCTCATGTGGATGAGGATGCACAATCATCACATTTAGAGGATACAGAAAGAGCAAAGACTTTAGTAAATGAAAGGGTTCTATTAAGTGGTGAGAATGAACCAAGACAAAGGAGTAGTTTATTCCGTACCAGGTGCAAGTGTGAGGATAAATGTTGTGATGTGATCATTGATGGTGGTAGCACTGATAACTTGGTATCAGAAGAGATGGTCTCTAAGCTGAAGCTCAAGAAGGAGAAACACCCCCAGCCATATCGGATTGCTTGGGTGAAAGATGATCATAAGGTCCTGGTAAGTAAACAATGTTTAGTGAAGTTCAAAATTGGGAGTTACCATGATGAAGTTCTCTGTGATGTTATTCCAATGGATATTTTCCATCTATTGTTGGGTAGACCATGGTAGTTTGATAGGCATGTAGTACATGATGGTCATGCAAACACATACTCTCAAACAGAGGATGGAGTTTGCCACAAACTGAAGCACATGAAAAAGGAAGGAAAAAAGGTATGTAGCAATGCTAGGATTTATCTTGTTGATGGAAGGAAGTTTTTAGATGGCATCAAACATCAGTGTATGTGCTATGCTTTGATTCCTAAGAAAGATAAAGAAGGTAGTAGTGAAATACCACTTAAAGTTTCTGATTTACTAGGTGATTTTGGAGATATCATCTTTGATAATGTTCCAGAAGGATTTCCACCAATAAGGCAAATCAATCATCAGATAGATTTAATCCCAGGAGCTAGTTTGCTTAACAAGGCTACTCACAGGATGACTCCTACTGAAACTAAGGAGCTAAACAGACAAGTTCAGGAGTTATTGAGAAAGGGTTTGATCTGGGAGAGCCTAAGTCCATGTGCAGTACCTACAGTACTGGCACCAAAGAAGGATGGAGAGTGGAGAATGTGTACAGACTCTCGAGCTATAAATAGGATAACCATCAAGTATCAGTTTCCTTTGCCAAGAATGGATGATCTTATGGACTACTTGAGTGGAGCTCAGTACTTCACAAAGATAGATCTCAAGAGTGGCTATCATCAGATATGGATACGAGAAGGAGATGAGTGGAAAACAACCTTTAAGACTAAAGAGGGTCTTTATGAGTGGTTTGTCATGCCCTTTGGATTGACAAATGCCCCAAGTACCTTCATGCGGCTTATGAATGAGGTACTTAAGAAGTTCTTGAGAAAATTTGTTATTGTTTATTTGGATGATATTTTAATTTTCAGCAAGACTTTGGAAGAAAATTTATTGCATATTCGTAGTGTTCTTGAGAGGTTGAGGGAAGAGAAACTATTAATTAATATGAAGAAGTGTACCTTTTCTAAGAAGGAATTAGTCTACTTGGGGTTTGTTATATCACCTGAAGGTCTCAAAATGGATCTAGAGAAGGTAAAAGCCATCTTGGAATGGTCTACTCCAAGGTCTGCTATTGAGGTAAGATCATTTCATGGTCTAGTTAGTTTTTACAGGAAGTTCATTAAGAATTTCAGTGGCATATGTGCACCCCTAACTGACACAATAAGAGGGGATAGAAAAGAGTTCAAATGGACTGCAATAGCTGTGAGAAGTTTTGAAATGCTGAAGAAGAAGGTGACAGAACAACCTGTGTTGGCACTTTTAGATTTTAGAAAGGTGTTTCAGGTGGATTGTGATGCTAGTGGTAGTGTTATTGGAGCTGTATTGAGCCAAGAAGGTAAGCCTATTGCATATTTTAGTGAAAAATTGAATGATGCAAAAAAGAAGTATTCTGTTTATGATCAAGAGTTCTATGCAATAGTTCAGGCCTTAAAGAAATGGAGGCATTATTTATTACCAAAGGAATTTTTTTTGTATACTGATCATCAGGCATTACAGTACCTAAATAGCCAAGGTAAATTGAATCAGAGGCATATGAAGTGGGTAGATTTCTTGCAGAGCTATACATTTGTGTTGAAGCATAGAAGTGGAAAATCTAATAGGGTTGCAGATGCACTAAGTAGGAGATAGTTGTTACTTACAATAATGCAGGTTGAAGTAGTTGGGTTTGATGAACTCAAGAATCTGTACCCTAAGGATCCTAATTTTGCTAAAGCATGGAAAGCTTGTAAAGAGCCTGTTGCTGTAGATAGAACCAAGTGGCTAGAATATTTGATTCAGGATGGGATGTTGTTTAAGGGTAGTCAATTGTGCATTCCAAGGAGTTCCATGAGGGAAAATTTGATTAAGGAGAAACACAATGGAGGGATGGTAGGACATTTTGGTCGAGAAAAGACCATTTCCATTCTCAAAGAACATTGTTTTTGGCCTCAAATGTCATAGGATGTGAAGAAGTTTGTACAGAATTGCCAGGTTTGTCAAGTGGCCAAGGGATTTAGTCACAATATTGGACTATATCAGCCATTTCCTGTTCCATCAAAGCCATGGGAGGACATAAGTATGGATTTTGTTCTTGGGTTGTCAAGGACACAAAGGGGTAATGACTCAGTATTTGTGGTGGTTGATAGGTTCTCCAAAATGGCACATTTCATTCCATGCCACAAAACTCATGATGCTATCCATATTGTAGACTTGTTTTTCAGAGAGGTGGTAAGACTACATGGTCTTCCAAGGAGTATAGTTTCTGAGAGAGATACTAAATTTGTGGGGTATTTTTGGAGAACATTGTGGAAGAAGTTGAGAATAGACTTGAAGTTCAATTCTACACATCACCCGCAGACTAATGGATAGACTGAAGTGGTCAATAGAAGTCTGGGTAATTTACTGAGATGTTTACTTGGGGATAAACCCAAGGGGTGGGATTTGATTCTACCACAAGCAAAGTTCTCTTACAATAACTCCATAAACAGGAGTACTGGTAGATCACCATTACAAATTGTATATGAAAGTAGCCCAAGGACTGCACTAGAATTGATGAAGATAGAGCAAGGAGAGAGGGCAAGTGCTAAAGCTAAAGAATTTGCTGAACATATCAAGTGTCTACATGAGGAGGTATAGGAACACATTACCAAGATGAACCAATAGTATAAAGCTAGGGCTGATCAAAGGAGAAGACATAAGGAGTTCCAAGTAGGGGATCTAGTCATGGTACACTTAAGAAAGGAGAGATTTCCAGCCGGTACTTACAACAAGCTAAAAATGAAAAAATTTGGGCCCTACAAAATTTTGAAGAAACATGACTCAAGAAATGCACATGAAGTAGAGTTGCTAGATGGAATTCAAATTTCTCCTATTTTCAACATTGCAGACTTAACAGAGTATCATGATGATGGTGCAAATGAGGAGCTGATATTAGAGCCATGTCCAATTCCTACTTCTAAGAAAGAGGAGATAGAGGAGATTTTGGATAGTCATGTGGGTAGGAGTACCAAAAATAGGCAGTATGAGGAGTATCTAGTCAAGTGGAAAGGACAATCGATAGAGGACTCAACTTGGATGTCAGCAGCTGAGGTTTCCCATTTGGGATTTCCTCTACCTTTCATAAAGTGACAAGGTCACTTTTCAATCTACCCTGGGTGTCTGATGCAGGAGCATCCAGAGGTATAAGGGAAATCCTATGTCACCCAAAAAAATCTACTTAGACTTAGTTTCTGTTTCATGTGTTTTCATTTTTGGATACCCATTTGGGTCAAATAAAGGTTCCAACTCTCACAGTTCCACTATCAGTGTTCTAGGATAGAGTATTTGAGCACCTTGGGATATGTGTAAATGCAAAAAAAATAGGAGTATGTAATTGAGCCATAATTTTGGTGAATTAGAGGGTGTAAATTGGTTGGATGAATGTAATTGTAATTTAGAGCATTCCAAAAAAAGAACTAGGTCAAAAGGCCCCACGATTTGAAAGTTATTGCAGTTTTTTGATTTTTGGAGACCTCCTAAGAATGCTTCAAAGTCAAGTTAGGGGCATTAAATGACCTCAAATAGACCTCCTAAGAATGCTTCAAAGTTAGGTTAGGGGCACTAAATGACCTCGAATAGGGCCAAAAAATGGGGGACGAGCGAAGCTCTCCATAGGGCTATAGAGCGCTTCGAGAGCTTTCTAGAAATGTAAATAGTTCGTCAATTGGAGCTATAGTTCAAAAGTTATGCCTCCCAAAAGTTTGATTACCATTTTTGGATTCTTCTAATTTTGTGCTGACTTCTAACACAGCTTCTGGAGCCTTCTACTTGGTCGGTGGATGCCAACTAGCACTTTCTAGAATGTACTCCTAATCCTTAACCCTTTGGGGTCTATTTAAGGACATTTCTAGCATTGTAAAAGGCAATTCGTAGTGGAGTTTGAGAGAAGGTACTGGGAGAAGAATTTATCTCCAGATTTATGCTATTGTAAGCCCATAGGGCATGTTTTGGAGTCTGTTTCTATGCACAAAGTGTACTAGCATATTTTCATAGTTAATAAAATTTTCCCTTTCCTATTGTGTCCATTTCGTGCTTGGGTTGTGTCCTCATCAGTGGTGAAAGTGAACTTGATTAAAGGAGGAGTTTGTTTTGAACAACGTGCAAATGTGAAGATAATTTTTGTGATGTGATCATTGATGGTGGAAGTACTAACAATTTGGTGTTAGAAATGATGGTCACCAAGTTGAAGCTGAAGAGACAGAAACACCTGCATCCATACTGTATTTCTTGGGTATAGGATGACCACAAGGTTATGGTCAATGATAAGTGCTCAATGAAGTTTAAGATTGGGAGCTACCAAGATGAGGTACTATGTGATATCATACCTATAGACATATGTCATATGTTTTTGGGTAGGCTGTGGTAGTTTGACAAGCATGCTGTACATGATGGGTGAGCAAATACTTACACTCTAACTAAGGATGGAGTGAAACATAAGTTAAAGCCATTGAAGGATAAAGAAGAAAAGGTATGTAGTGCTACCAGAATATGTTTTGTTGATGGAAAAGAGTTTCTTAAAGGTGTGAAACATGAGCATATGTGTTTTGCTATAATTCCTAAAGATAGTATAGAAGAAGTAGAGGAGGTACCTGTAGAAGTTGCAGATATGTTGGAAGAGTTTTTTGATATTGTATCAGATAATGTACATGATGGATTGCCCCCAATGAGGAAGATTAGTCACCAGACGGATTTGGTTCCAAGAGCCAGTTTTCCAAACCAGGAAGCATATAGAATGACACCAATAGAAAGTGAAGAGTTGAATAGGCAAGTTCATGAGTTGTTGCAGAAGGGGTTGATTTGAGAGAGTCTAAGTCCGTGTGTTGTACCAATAGTGCTAGCACCAAAGAAGAATGAAAAATGGAGGATGTGCATAGATTCTTGTGTTATCAACAAGATCACCATCAAGTATAGATTTCCTTTGCTGAGGATGGATGACATTATGGATTTTTTGAGTGGAGCTCAATATTTCACAAGGATAGATCTAAAGAGTGGGTACCATCAGATTCGTATTAGAGAAGGTAATGAGTGGAAGACTACTTTCAAGACAAGAGAAGGACTATATGAGTGGTTAGTCATGCCTTTTGGGCTAACCAATGCACCAAGCACTTTCATGAGGCTCATTAATGAGGTATGGAAGGAGTTTATGGGTAAGTTTGTCATTGTTTACCTAGATGGTATATTGATCTTTAGTAAGACATTGGAGGAGCATTTGATTCATATTCACAAGGTGTTTGAAAAGTTGAGGGAAGAAAAGTTGCTGATAAACTTGAAGAAGTGTAGTTTTATAAAGAATGTGTTGGTGTATTTGGGATGTGTAGTCTCAGGAGGTCTAAAAATGGACCCAAGGAAAGTGAAGGCTATCCTCAAATGGCCTACTCCAAGGAGTACGATAGAGGTAAGATCTTTTCATGGACTCACTACATTTTACAAAAATTTCATAATAAGTTTTAGCAATATTTGTGGACCATTGACTAAAACAATGAGAGGAGATAAGAAAGAGTTTAAGTGGACTATAGATGCAGATAAGAGTTTCAATCTATTGAAATAGAAAGTTACTGAGAAACTTGTTTTAGTACTTCCTAATTTTAACAAGGTGTTTCAAGTAGACTGTGATGCTAGTGGTACTACAATAGGAACTATTTTGAGCCAAGAAGGTAGACTTGTTGCTTATTTTAGTGAGAAGTTGAATGATGCAAAATGAAAATATTTTGTTTGTGATCAAGAATTTTATGCCATAGTTCAAGCATTGAAGAAGTGGAGACAATATCTTCTTCCCAAGGAGTTTGTTTTGTATACTGATCATCAAACTTTGCAATATTTGAATAGTCAAGGAAAATTGAACTAAAGACATTTGAAGTGGATTGAGTTTTTTCGGAGTTATACATTTTTTTTGGAACACATAAGTGGGAAGTCTAACAAAGTTGCAAATGCTCTTAGTAGAAGACAACTTTTGCTGGCAGAAATGTAGATAGAGGTGGTTGGGTTCAAGGAACTTAGTACATTGTATCTAGATGATCCTAATTTTGATGAAGCATGGAAGGTTTGCACAAAACCTATTACACTTGATAGGACAAAGTGGTTGGATTTTATGATCCAAGATAATATGTTGTTCAAAGGAAGCCAATTGTCCATTCCAAGAAGTTCAATGAGAGAGAACCTCATCAAGGAGAAGCATAGTGGAGGATTGGCTAGAAATTTTGGTAGAGATAAAACTATAGCTTTGGTTGTTGAAAATTATTATTGGCCACAATTATAGCAAGATGTGACAAAGTTTGTACAAAGTTGCTGAGTATGTTAGATGGTGAAAGGAGTGAAGCAGAATACAAGGTTGTATCAGCCATTACCTATACCAGAGAAGTCATGGGAGGATGTGAACATGGATTTTGTTCTTGGATTATTGAGGACATAGTGTGGGCATGATTCTATTTTTGTGGTGGTTGATAGGTTTTCAAAGATGGCACATTTTATTCCTTGCAAGAAGACTAGTGATGCTATTCATGTATCCGAGTTATTTTTTATAGAAGTGGTGAGATTGCATGGTCTTCCAAAGAGTATAGTTTCAGATAGCGATACCAAATTTGTTGGGTATTTATGGCATAGATTGTGGAAGAAGTTGAAGAAAATTTGAAGTTTAGTTCATCACATCATCCATAGACTGATGGGCAGACAAAAAATATGAATCACAGTTTGGGAAACTTGCTGAGATGCTTGGTTGGAGATAAACAAAAAGGATGGGATATGATTTTACCATAGGCAAAATTTACATATAATAATTCTGTCAATAGGAGTACTAGTAAATCACCATTCAAGATTGTATATGGGAGTAGTCCCAAAAATGTTTTGAATTGAGGAAGTTGGATAAGGGAGAGATAAGTAGTGCTGAAGCAGAAGATTTTGCTGAACATTTGAAGAACATCCATGAGGAGGTGAGGAAGCACATCATAAAGATGAATAAGTAGTGTAAGGCTAAGGTAGATGTGAAAAGGAGATATAAGGAATTTTAGATTGGAGATGAAGTCATGGTTCATTTGAGAAAGAAGCATTTTCTAGTAGGTACATATAATAAGGTGAGGATGAAGAAGTTTGAACCGTGCAAAATAGTGAAGAGGCATGATTCTAGAAATGCGTATGAAGTGGAGTTGCCTGCTGAATTAAATATTTCACTAGTATTTAATATTTTAGATTTGACAGAGTATTATGAAGAAGGTGATGGAGATGAAGTTGCAAAAGCATAGTGGAGCATTCTAGCAACTAGTTTGGCTACCAAGGAGATTGAGGCGATACTAGATAGTCGTACTATAAAAGGTACCAAAAATAGAGCTTATGAGGAATATTTGGTCAAAATTGAAAGGGAGACTAGTTGAGGATTCATCATGGCTAGCAAAACAGGAGGTCAACCATCTTGGTTTTCCTCTAAACACCTGAGATGTGATAGGATCATCTCTAAAATTACCTCGGGTGTCTAATGCAGGAGCATCCTGGGTGTAAGGGCAATCTTACATCACCCAAAAATATTTTATTTTCAACCTTTTCTATTTTAATAAGGACTAGTAGACAGGGTGGTTACTATTTACGGGAACTTGCTATTTTTAGTAAGTTTTTCATATGAGCTTAGAATGTTCTCATTTTCTATAGGAAGGTTCATTTTAGAGATATAAGCCTACCATAAAAATCTCATTGGTCTAGCTTAAGTATCAGAGAAGTTATTGCAGATTTTCGGTGGAACAATTTGTAGAAATTTTTTTAGCTCACCATTGTAGGCCTTAGAGGCCTTAGAGTGCCCGAATGAGGTTTGAAAACTTGACAGAAGGGTGCTAGCACAATTTTGATCCTGAAGATTAGGAGCTGGTGTTTTCGAAAAGTGGTTATAATAGCCAATCAAAGCAACGGTTTGTGAGTTATGGTCTTCAAAAGTTGGGCTATCAAAATTTCTAAAATAATTTGTCAAATATGTATTTGGCTGACTCTATGTTTATTGTTTGGGTTTTTCAGCCCTAGGTATTAAGTTTGAGCATCTAGAACCTTCTCGAGCAACATAAAACTACTTATTTAAGAAAGGCCCGAACATTGTCTAGCGAGCTCTGGGTGATAGTTCATAGCACTGTCTTGCAAATTACTATAATGAAGGTGCCCATTTGGGTTAGCATATTGTAATTGAGAATTCTATAATTTTGCATTTGCGGAAATAATAATAAGTTCATATTTTGTTCTCGCATTTGTTGTTGTTTCTTTGTTTCTATTATGAGTTTATGGTATTAAGGGGAGTCCCCTACATTATGTGTCAAGGACCATCAATGCAAGAATATGATCAATTGGGTCATAGAAGACAACTTTGAAGGACTCCCTAGTAGCTATAATCTAAGAAAACTCACAAAATCCAAACTTTCTCATTCATGGGAACAAGTGGAATCCTTGTGAACTGGCTTGCATTGATCATAATTATCACTATGGTTTCATGGGGAGTCTATCCCTTGATCTATATATTCAAAATCCTTATTCATAGCATATATCGGTCAATAGTCTTCCTTTCTAAATCATAAACAAAACATCTGTGCAATCTACTTGACTAGATTCTTGGACTCCATAAGGAACCACAAGCACTCTGAATAAGTATTGAGCATCAATAATAAATTTGTAGTAGATTTCTCCAAACCATGGGCTTTGCAACCTTGAGCATGGTATGAGAAACCAACATGTTCAAGCCAATATGCATATATGCATGGAAGTTCTGACATAGCATGATAAATGTTTGATAGAATTCCTTAATGATCATGATGACTAGTTTCAGAGAATGGTTGATTGGACTCAAAAATGTTGTTGCCCAACTGAAATGACTCACAGTTGTAATTGAAGAAAATGGGAGGGGGGGAACAATATTAAATATACATGTCATGGTAATATGTAGATTTGAGTCATGACACAAAATCCATCACCAGTACGAGTGACTTGGCTAAATGCTTACAAATAACAAGATAATATGGTTACAATATTATTCCAGTTTTAATCAAGTTTCATTTGGGCACATGGAGGCACATAACTATTACAAATTATCATGGTTAAGAGTAATCTTATAAAATCATATGAAGAACCATGATCTTTAACTTTGTTTTCATTTCCAAGTTATCCTCAGATGTTGAGAGTAATGAGAATTTACCTAGTCAAGTAAAGTTAAAAGTGAGTTCCAAGAATCAGTTGCCAAAACTGAAAGAGACCATCGAAATGCAAGAAAGGAGATAAACTATTTATCAGGGAAGATTTTCTGGGGAAGGGGTTCTTCCTTTTCTAAAAAGGGCAGACTGTGTGCTGCAGATGAGAGGAAATATAGAATGTATGGGGATGGGAAATTTTGATTGTGATCAAGCTATTAGTTTGAATTTAGATTCCTATTTCAATTTTCTGCAAGTATTTTGAATTATCAATAGTTTTCAAAAATTGTATAATTTTTGATTAAATGAAGATTCTATTGTTTCAAAGATTATGTTCTTTGAGTTGATCTTATTCTTGGTTCATGTGTGGATTAAAGATGAGTAATGGAATTTCTGTTCTATTACTAAATTCATTCAATGCAGAGGTGGTTCTTATTTGTTTAAGCATATCGTTTTCTTTCTAAATGCATGTACGAATGGAAGAACTGTGTATTTCCATTGTTGTATGTGAAAGTTCTCTTATTTCATTTATGTTATAGTTATTTTCCTCCTATCTAACAATAGTGAGGGCAACCTTTTCTTTCAAATTAAAACTACTTGTTAAACTCATTCTTTGTATATCAAATCAAGGAGCTATACCCTATAAAATTCAAAGGACACTTGCATAATCTCATTGCAACATGATCCAACTATTGGTTCTATTTTGCCTTCAATTTTGGGCATTTTCAAGTCATTTTGTAAGTATTTTGTGTGAAGAAAAATTTGTTTACCAATAAGTTCTATTATGTTGATTATTTGGATTCCATTGATTTGGTCTGCATTATGAAGATTTGTGAGCATGCTTGTGTCATGTGAAATAGTTTCCTTCAAACTTTGATCTGGTTTTGCATTCATTGGCCTTGTGTCCATATTTTTTACAATTATAGAAATGACCTTTGAACTTGGGTTGCATAGTATTACTCCAACAAATATTTGATGTATGACCTATTTTTCCATAATTATTACATGTAGGCCTTTTTTTCTTCTATGCTCCTTGATGTGATGATTCTTCTTGATTAGTATACCCTAAGCTAGTAGTGCCTTTGGGTCTATTCAAAGTTTTTTCATACAATTAATTCACACTTTCTTGTGACCTTAACCTTTTTTCATTGAGTTCCTTTTTAGCTCTTAGTCCATTCTGGAGTCTATTATTCTCTACTCTTAGATTGGCGATTTCATGATTTGCATCATCTAGTTGATTTGTCATGTCTGTTTCATTATGTGATAGCTGCTAGATTTCATTGGTCTTTTCTTCTAATCTTGTTGCAAGTAATATTTTGTCTTCATCTACCATTTCTTTGTCTTTCACTGCTTTTTTATTTTGTTTCATGACTTCACATAGCCTGACCGAGTGACTTTTCTATTCTCTTTTCAATTTTCTTACTTCTTCTTTTAAAGTAGCATTCCTTACAAGTAGATATCCTATAGCTACATCTGCTTCTTCTAGACTTCTTTCTTTGTAGAGGTCTTCTATTCTTTCTTCTATGTATAGATTGTCATTCATCTATATAGCCAGTTCTTTTCTTCTCTTTAGAGAGTGAGTGAGTTACTTCTTGAGTTTCTTGAGTTGTTCCACTACCATATGCAGATCAAGTTTTTCATTCTCAATAGCTTTCTCTAACTTATACACTTCCTTTTCCTAATATCTTTACTCTTAAGTTGTTAAGCTTCTGATAGGAGAACCTTGCTTTGATACCAATTGTTGGAAATGTAATGACAAACAAGTGACTAAGAGTAGGGGGGTGAATTAGGAACCACTTAAAACTTTTCCCTTAGAATAATTTAACTTTACTTCATTAGATTATCTAATCTACTATCATGCATGAACATAAAGCAATAAAGAAATCATAATAACATTTTGACACAATATTTGGTAACCTAGAAAACCTCTAAGGAGAAGGTAAAATTGGGGTGGGGATGACACCTACAATGCTTCACTACTGCAATAATAAAGCTAGCCTATTAGGGTTTACAATTAATCACTTTTGGTAACCTTACTCTATTAGGAGTATGAAGCACTATTAGATCCACTTGGTTAGAGGATTTGATTGATGCACCTATTAGGATGAATTAGTAGGTTGATCTTTGCTTTGCAACTCTATTTTTTGATATAGATCCTATGAATAATATGATCACCTGATTATGATGGATGAATAACTTCTTTTCCCTTTATATTGCTAGGTAGGCTACTAATTGAACTACCTTATCTCCCTTTTATCTTTCATATTCACTTCTTATCTTTTCACTTCTTCACTTATAGTCAGATGAAGTAATTTATGTTCCTTATATATCCATCAAACAATATCTTGATTCCAAGTCAACTTCAATCAAGGGATATCTTTATAATAACCAAATTATACCTTTAAGTTGGTCAAATGCTGATGCTTAGGCCACACTATGCACATTGGTGAATGTCAATGCTCAAGGAATATAGTGAGCTCAGGTGATACTTTAGCACTTAGGTAATACTAGATGCTTGGGTAACACTTTGGCACTCAGGTGACACTGAAACATATCTGACTTGAACTGGATGCTTGGTTCATATTGTGAACTTGACACATACTATTAACTCAGTTCACATTGGAAACTCGATCTATATTGTGAACTTTTTTAGTTTATACTATGAGATTGGTTTACACTAGATATCCTTAGTTAATCTACTTGGGCTACACTAAAACATGTTGACTCAAGGAAATCTCGATTATAGTATTAACCAACCTTCTTGGGTGACTTAAGGGCTTTGTCACTAATTGACAATATGTCACCATATAGTCAACACTACTCATGGCTAATCTCAAAACTCGAGGGGCACCTCTATTCCTTTCATCTTACATCATTATGCTATTATCTTATTTATCAATCAACTAGATGACTTCTATGATATACCTTGATCAAACTCATGACAGTCTTTATCATAGCTTGATGGATAGGTATCTATGAGCATTCTAACTTGACTTCTAAGGATTAAGCCTTATTTTGGGGATAATGCTACAACTCATGATAAGTCTTATCTTCTCTTTTATGGACCAGTATCAAGGTGTTCTATTTGGATTGCGAAGGATTAAGCTTGATTCTGGAGATAATCTTAAACTCTCTTAAAGTTCTTTTCATGTCTAAATGGATAGGTATTTGGGCATTCTAACCTATAATCCTAAGGGTTGAGCCTCATTTTGTGGATGATCCTATGAATCATTGAAATTCTTATTCTCTTTCAAAGTTCTTTTCATGTCTCAATGGATAAGTACTTGGGCATTCTAACCTAGACTCTTGAGGGTTAAACCTCATTCTAGGGATGATCCTATGAAACATGGAGATTCTTGTTCTCATTCAAAGTTCTCATCATGTCTTAATGGATAGGTATCTCGAAATTCTAACCTAGACTCTTGAGGGTTAAGCCTCATTCTGGGGATGATCCTATGAATTATGACAGTTCTTGCTCTCTTTTAATATTCTTGTCATGTCTTAATGGACATGTATTTGGGCAATCTAACCTAGAATCCTAAGGGTTAAGCCTTGTTCTAGGGAAGATCCCATGACTCATAACATATTTTGACATCTTTTATGGACATGTATTTGGGTGTTTTATCTAGACTCCTAAGAATCAGACCTCATTCTAGGGATGATTCTTCTCTTAAAGGACAAGTATTCAATTTTTGATCTATAACAACTAACTCATGATGATCAACTATCATTCAACCAAGTTCACAATAAATATTATCTCATCTATTAGTGTTTCTATCATTAAAATCAATTCAAGTTCAACTCTTGACTATTCTTTGAATCAATGCATCGCTTGCACATCAATTGTAAGAGGGGCAAATGTAATACCCCAAAATTGGTACCTTTCCATTATGAACCAAATTTGATGCATTAGTCTCAATACATCAATCTCTTGATCATTTAAGTCCTATTGTACTAGGTATTTCCTATTCTAATTGTCTTTACTTGACCTAAGTGTCAAATGCATAAAATCCTTAGTCTACAATAATCACATACTCATATTTAATTCCTAATAACTGACTTGATTTAGCTAAATAAACCCTGTTAATTGAATTCATTTAATTAGAAGTCGTAGTGCATTTAATTAAATTAGATCTCCCCTTTTAGTCAAATACCACATGAAAAAGGAATTAAATACATTTAATTAAATAATATCTCATTTCAATTATTAAATTTAAATAATTCATTGATTGAGAAAATCATCAAATATGAGATAATATTTAATTAAATCCTCAAATATCTTTTGGAATTCTTTAGAATAATTGGGGGGGATTAGTTATCCAAGGTCCAGATGTACAAATAAAACTTTTCAATGCTTAGTAGACCCATATCCATGAAATCTTATCATGCATGCATCCATTAGATCATACTATACTTAAAATTTGTAGGTTACTGTCCTAGGTCAAAACAACTTTGTAGGTTACTATCCTAGGTCAAAACAACTTTGCAAAAATGTAAACATGAAACACCATAAGAACATTCACACAATTTGACACAAGGATTTTATGTGGAAACCAAATTTGGGAAAAACCACTAGTAACATGCTACTAATTCTCACTCTTTTGAAGTGATGCCCTATGAAAGGCCAACCCTATTAAAGGTTACAATACACATTGTTAAATGTGACCCAGTTAAAATATTTCAATCATCTTGTTAGGAGTAAGCCTTATTAGAGGACTTTAGACCATTCCATTAGAATGTCACCCAGTTAAAGAATTTACAAATAACTATTAGGTCAACCTTAATCTAAAGGATTTATCCTAGACTGATACAATGATTAGAAAGTAATAGCTTGGCTTGATCTGATAATAGATCAAAACTCACTTGCATATTACAAATCTCTATTTCAGTCCTCCATTCTCCTTTGCATTCACACCCTTTAGCTCTGATAGCTTGTTCACCCTTCAACAATTTATACTATTAAGCCTTCTTGCTTTGCATGCCAACTGCAATCACCTCTGTTCAACCACTGAATGAAGCAATACCTTGGAGTCCTTTTCTTCCTTAGGTTCTCGCACATGACAACCTTTTCTTCTAACCAACTATCACTATAAATAGAGAATTTAGATATTTTGCTGCTTAACCATAATAATCCATTTTAGGGTTAGGTAGGATACAATGAATTTCCTACTTTTTCATTTGGTTCCTCTAGAAACTTCTTCTACAGTATTCCTTGAATTCCATACCACCATCTCATCATAATGATCTTCCATACACTTCACATAATTCAAGAAATCAGATTAGTCAGTTTAGATTTGTCAAATCATTGATTTAACACTATTTGTTGCCACTCGACATCTATATTGTTTTGTCACTCGACCAACACTAGATCACTTGGAAAATAGTAAATTTTACTAATGCTTGACACCAACTAAACTTTACTCGGCATATACTAACAATCACTTAGCTTGAACTCTTTTTCATCTTTGTTCAATAGCTCTCTTTTTTCACATGACTTCTATTGATTTTTCCTCGGCTTGCACTAACTGCTCAATAAGGCTTGTTAGACACATTTCTTACTTGATCTTCTTCCAGTCTTAACTTGAATAATCTTTTATTTCAACCTTTAAGTTGATAAATAATACACTATAGTATCAATGTCTTACTTGGTCTTAGTGCTTCTTTTATATACTATTGTGGTTTTACAACGAATGTCCCACTTCTCCTAAGAAATGGGGAACCATAGTAAATTTTTTCTTTTCTAGACCACTAATCTAGGGTCTAAGACATTTTAGGGCCCTATATGGTGTTTGATTCTAGCTTGGCCCTTTACCTAAAAAATCCATGTGCTAGAAATTGTGCATTTTGGATGGTGTGAATTTTTCATATAGAGGTGTGCACTAGCACACCTAGCACACCTAGTGCACCCTTCAAGGTGCACTAGTGCTCTAGTACAAAGCACATTTTCTTATAAGTGTGCACCTTCACACATGTACAGGTGTACACTTCCAAGAGGTGTGCTCTATCCCAAGCCTATAAAAACCCAGGATCCCCCTCCCCCCTTATGAATTTTTCTTCTCTCATCGATTTATCAACAAACCTCTACACCCTTTGAGGTGCACCACTTTCTTCATACTTGCACACATGCACACATGAAGTTAAAAATAAAAAACAAAACAAAACAATAAAGGTGTGCACCTTGCACACCCATCTAAGGTGTGCAAGGTGCAAACCTTTATTTACAAACAAAATTTAACAAACCTTCACCTAAGAGAAATGTGTGCATATGCACACCTTTCAAAGAGCTAAACAAATAACTCCTAGGTAAAAATGGTGTGCACATGCACACCTTGTTTAAGGTGTGCATGTGCTCACCATTTTTGACACTTAGAGCACCGTTGTAGAGAGTTAGGGTGTGCACATGCACACCCCACAAGGTGCACATGTGTGAACCCTTTAATTTTGAAAGTTTGAGATAATTTTAAGTGCACCTAGCACACCTTCAAGGTGCATAAGATGTGCCAAAAAAAGGTACAATAGAGTTAAAAATAGGGTTTTGGGGTTTTTTATGGGTTTTAGGGTTCTGGGTCTGATTTTTCACTAATTAAGGTTTGTTTATGATTAATTTTTCCACCTTCTAGACTAATGTGCGTCTATTTTTTGTAGCTATAATGGCTTCTTCTTCATCCATACTCACAACAAATATTGATTCTAAGCTAGTGGTTTTCAAGTTTTAGGATGTACCATTGGAATCACATTTTAAAGATGCACATTAAGAGATCCGAGATACAAAAATGGGTCATATTGATTTGAATGCATTCCTAGTTCTCTACAAAAAACCAAATGAGAGGTCTCCAATGGTTTCTGCACTCATTATATCAGGATTAGTAAACACAGCTTCACAACCTATTTCAATACAATCTTTTAAGTTGATCATGGCTTTGGCCAAGAATTATGTTTTGGAAGAGAGAGTGGTAAAAAGCATAATAGGAGAGATCATTCTCAATCTAAGACCCAAGAAAATTGAAAAGGTATTTCATCTTCCATGGGTAGATCAATACATAAGATTGACTAATCATCAAGTAGAAAGGTGCTATAGGGATCATGAACAAGAAGCTACAAAAATTATTCAATCATCAGATTTGATTGATAGGACACTTGTGGGAAGAAAAGCTGAAAAAGTAGACATGACAAGAGGTTACATGAAGGATGATATTGAACATTCCATAGTGCTCTTGAGCAGGATCATGGTATTACCAGTAGTAGGACACTAAAACATATGGATGGTACACTTCATTGAAACCATCAGAATGACAAAGATGCCAATTGACTAGGCTACAATGCTTAGTGAGAATCTCGATGAACAACTGGTAGTAGTAAAAATTGATCCAAGGTTCTATTTGACCTCATACTTCGTATATCTATTAGAAACAAGGACTACTAATTATCTAGGGCTGTTTAAGAGGGGAAGCATGCAAGATGCTAATGCTTGGTCATATGTAGTATACCCCCAATTGGTGAAAAAGAAATTGTCGAATCAAAGTAAAGAGTATCAGATAGTGAATGATGCTTTCATTTTTGTAATAATTAGATTCATTGAAGGAGATGATGCAAAAAGGATATCAGTAGAGGCAACAATAAGAATTGTAGAAATAAGTGCCTACTACATCCAATTTAAGACAATCACTTACCTAAGGGGAGCGGGCACAATGGTAAACCCTAAGAAGCTCCCTAGGTATCCATTTGATAGACTAATTTTGTTGGAGATAACAAGGAAACAAACATCTATGTATGGAAGAGTGAGGAAACAACATAAGAAGACTTGGGTATGGCCCATCACCACAGGTCCTTTTGGGGTTAAGAAAAAGTAGGACATAATGACTTTTGATTTAGAATGGGATCTATATCCCTTGGATGATTATAAATCCCCTTGTTCATGGTTTGACAATATTGGCAGAGTTTAATATTTGGTGGGAAAGCAATTTGAGCATGAGGATGCCATAGGGATCACTAGATGAATGTAGTCGACACCTATAATATCTAAATCTGGGATTATTATAAGATGACTCTTTATCTGGTAGAGAAGTTCTTAAAGGTTAAGGTCCCATTGAAATTGATTCAACAAGACACAAAAGAGGTCTTGGATCCCTTGTACAATAAAGATAAGTTATTTGATTGACCAATTGTGAATGTAGAGATTAACAGGGAGAATAACATAGATATCAAATATAGGACAAGATATATTATCCAGTTAACCAAATATTGGATCAAGAAGCCTTTCAAGTTGGACTTGGTTCCTAAAACAATTTTCTTATAGGCCATAACCCACCTAGTAAAGGGAAGAGAGGTTAAAGTTACAATACCAACATTCACAACCCAATCTCTAATTAGGCCAGAAACAATATATCAGCATGATAGGGAAGTTGGATACTTTAAGGCATAGAAAGGTAAGAATAAGAGGAAGAGAGTTTCTCCTTAGTGAGCTAAGCCCAAAGCTAAAGGGACTCAAGCCCAAGAGGCAATTCAAGCCCCTAAGAATCAAGAGCTATGAAATCTAGAAGCTACTCAAGTCCAAGATAATCTGCAAGGGCCATTGCTAGAACAAGGGCAAGGATCAGAAGAAAGAGCACAAGAAGTGTCTCTAGTTGACCAAGAAGATGCACAAGAAGTGTCTCTACCTAGTCAAGAGGCTTCCCTATAAATAGTTAAGAAAGCTAAGAAGAAAATGACTCCAATAAGAAGAACTAGGAGACAAAAGGTGATAAGAAGGGTTATTCCTATTCCCTCATTTCTAGAAACCATCCTTGAAGAGGATGAAGAAGATGAAGAGGATGACCTTCCCTTGAGTCAAAGCACTTGTATTGCTTGGGCTATGGAGGAAGAGTGGAGAAGGAGCTCCATAATGATGCTACCATCCATTCATAGACAACCTATTTAGGTTACTACTTTAGAGGATGAGCTACAAAAATGGATGAAGAGCAAAAGAATCAAGGAAATGATGAATTTGATATGTCATATTTTGACTTTATGCCTATGGGAACTGAACTTGTTGGCGATAAGAAAAGGGATACACCAAAAAATCAACCTTTGGAAGGGGATTAGAGTCAATCACCACACCAACCACAAGGACTTCAAGGTGCTACACCATTTTCAATTTAGGATTTATCTTTCTTGGATAAAGGTTTAGCCACTCCTCTCCCTTCTATCAATGAAGAATAGGTGCAACTAGTGCAAGAAGAAGAGCCACAATAGAGACCCACCGATGAAGTATCAAAAAAGGGGTAGTTATATGAAGAACCTCAACAAAATTCTAGAGATATAAAGGCAAGGACTGTGGACTCAACTAATACAATGATGCCTAGTGTAGATCTCTCACAGAAAGAGAAGACCCTGGAGAGGAGCGATAAGGGAAAGGGGGTAGCTATACAGATCACCTCCTTAGCTTAGTATATGTTTTTGATGGGAACTTCTCCAAGATAGTTGGAAAGGGAGGTGATGATTAGAAAGAAGAGGCGATTGCATTGTACTAAGGATGAGGCAACAAAAGAATTGGTTGAAGCCCTCAAGAGACCTGAGCCACCTATGGGTGATGTATAGACATTTGCCTTCATTATGAAGAACCAAAATTAGGAATTTTTGGCTCATATTTCCATCCCTCCTCTACATACAAAAATTAAAGATCTGGCACCGAAAGATGATCAGATTAAGGAGGTCTTGCTGGGAATGCCAACGATGGATACTATGAAAGTTTTAGTTACTACTAGAATCAAAGAAGTGTTTAAGCACTTAGACAAAGATGAGTCTGAATTGGTCAAGTTGAGAAAGTAAAATAATATCATGAAGGGATTTCTACATGAGTTAGACAGTCCTATTGACCTAGATAATCTAGAGGTCACTCTTGAAGTAGCTTTAGAGAAGAAAGATAAAGATAGGGTAGTTCTATAAGTGGATCCATTTTTGAAGGCTTGTTAGTTATGGAAATAAATTTTTGAGGAAAAAGGTGTACAGATAATACAGGGGAGCCTAAATTTATTGCACCATATGTAGAATAATGTAGATAAACTTTTGAACCAGGATTTTGGATTAATGGATGAGGTACATACTTGGGGAGAAGACCTTTGAGCATTGCACTCAATAAAATATTAGAGGTATCATATACTAATAGATGTATATATGGGGGATGACTTAGATAAGATAGATGATTAGATTGAGAAGATTTTTGTTGGTAATAAAGTAATGGAGATATTACACACAGATATTCATAAGCTCAAGGATCAAACCCAAGAGAAAATTTTGGAAGCAGAGAAGTATTATAGTGATGCATGCCTTGACATTTTTGAAGATGAATTGAAAGATAAACTCATGCCAGTGCAAATAATAATTGAATAGTTTTGAAAGATCTTTGATGAAGCTTCAACTGATGAAGACATTAGACAAACATTTAAGATGGAGGCATTGTTGGAATTAGATGTGAAACTAGAAGATTTTGTAGAGACTCATATAGAAGTGGGCAATTGTTGGCAGATAATGAAGGATAAGTATAGTGCTTTGGATTTACTAGATCCAACCCAAGTGATGGAGATAATAGAGAAATTCAAAAGCAAAAATCCAGACATAGCTTTGGTATAAAGGGGAACAAAACCCAAAAGCTAGAATTTCAGTGTTGATACTTGGAAAATTTTTGGTTTTTTTGGTCCTGTCACTATGGTGTGCTTCTCCCAAGGTGCGCAAGGTGCACTTATCCAAAGGTTTGCTAGAAGTTTTTGAAGAAGTCAGAGGTGCACTGATAGTTAACTGCCAATTCCAACTTTAGAGCTTTCCATGCACTAAAAATGCATTCTGATGATAATTTAACTCCTAAAAACATCCAAAGAAGGTTGAGCTTCTATTTTTGACATCTCCAAAGACTCCTACATCATCTAATAGCTTCCTTCTTCTTTTGCATTTCTTGTTTCTTTGTTTAAGACATGTAAAGGCTCATGCACCCAGTAAATTATATAAACAAGGGTGGAGTCCTACTTAGCACCATTTAGAGAGTTAGTTTGTAGATAAATAGATTTGTTTTATTAGTTTAGAAGCTAATGTTTCCATAAAGAGATCTCTCACTCTCAACATAAATTGAGGAGATAATTTCTTATAAATTTAAGAATGTAACATGTATTCCAGGTCATTATTTTGATCAAATAATATATGCTATTGATGCTTTCATTTTGAGTGTAGTTATTTATGCCAGAGTGTGTTATATTTTGTGAATGCATGTTCACAGAGTGTAATGGAGCCAATAGTTTTGTTGTGTTACGTTGATTGAGCGATCTTTTAATGTTGATGTTTGCTATGTGTTTACAAATTTTACTAATGTACTTAGTTGGAGAAGAGATCACCTATTATTCCTACATAGCTTTTTGTCTCACATGAGTGCACTTTTGCAATTTGATGAGAAGTGAAACATCTTATAGTTATTGAATTCCCATCGATGATTGCATCAATAGAATTAAGGAAGTGTTGCTCTATTTGCATTGGTTAACTATTGATCTTTTCAAAGGCTTAACTCGCAGATGTGTTATTTCCATTGCTTATGTCTGTTAGGGATTTATTTTTCAAGTCATTTTCTTAGAAATTCTTGATACCTCACCTTCATTATTTTATTTTATAAACACTTGGTAAATTTAGGAATTCATATTGTTACATAGTTAAAATTACATTCATTATAAACAAAAAATACAAAAATATATTTCTTTTTTGTGTGTTACTCTTTTGAGATAGAAAATAGATTCAACATCTTATCCGAAATTGGTCAAACCAGCAAGGCCTCCTCGTGAACATTCACATTTATCTTTTATTGAGTAGATTCCAATAGGTCGCAAGATTGCCCAAAACCTTGGAGTTGATCCCAAATTAGCTTTTCAAGAGAGGAGTTTGAAAGGATTCCTATCATTAAGCATTGTGCAAAATGACAACTCAACATATACATAATAACTCAACTTTTCTCTAGGTGCTATTGTTATCTCCTCTTTTCAAATCCTCTTCATCAATCAACTAAATGATAGCTTTTAGACCAAAAAGAAATTATATCACCAGTAGGTAGTAGGTTTGACATCAATGAAAAAATAATGATTGTTCCATTACATGTTCTTCACTTCAAAACAATCTTATATCAACAATTTCTTTCTTTGACATTGATTGCAAACCAATACCAACAACAATACCAAAAAGAAAATAAATGTTTGAAATTTCTCCCTCTATCAGTGTAGTATATGTCCTTCCTCTATGTAGGGTAATGTGAGCTTTTTCAAGTTCCTTCAATATATTTTCTCCCTAAGAATATTTACTACTCCCTCTTTCTTATATCTCCCTCAGAGAATATCTTCCTCTTTTTGATATTCAGGTATCTATCTCTACTTATCTCTGCCAGTACTTATATCTCTCTGTACTTATTTCTCCCTCATTCTTATATTCAAGTATCTATCTCCCTCTTTGAAAACAATGCTAAAGACTTGTCATCTTTGTATGTAGATATAATCAATTCCAAGTTCCCCCTCTATTACCTTGCATGTGATTATAAGTCTTCTAATTTAGCTCCTTCATTACTTTAGGCAGCTCCTAAAGTGATATCCACTACATCAAGTTTTAAGATACAACATTCAACTCAATTGATGCAAGGCACTACTCATGATTCTTAAGTAGCTTTTGATAGGGGTATCACCCCTAGTTTACATCTAAGATATTCATGTGCATCCTTAGGCAAAGAATTTTTGAATATATCAGCTATCTATTCTTTTGTATTCACATATTCCATTCTTACTTCTTTGTCTTGAACCAACTCTCTCAAGTAATGATACTTGATTTCAATGTGCTTAGTCTTTGTGTTCATCACAAGGTTCTTTGATATTTTTATAGCACTTGTATTATCACAATAAACTACCATAGGTTCAGTGATTTCCTCCTTCATATCTTTGAGTAGTTGTTTGATCTATACCACATTTGAACAATTTACTGTAGCAGGCACATATTCGGCTTCAACAATAGATTGAGATATGCAATTTTTTTTCTTGCTGGTCCAGGTGACCAATCTCTTTCCTAAGAAAAATGCTCCACCTCTTGTGCTCTTTCTATCCTTAATGTTTGTAGCCTAATCAACATCTATATAGGCTCTTAACTCAAATTTTCTTATTTTTCTTGTAGTATAGACTGTAGTCTTCTATTCCTTTCAGATATCTCATAATTCTCCTAACAACCATCAAATAATTCTCCTTAGAATTTGTAGAAAATTTTGCAACAATCCCAACAACTAATGCAATGTCAGGTCTTCTATGTACTATATATTGCAACTTGCCAATCATAGACCTATACAATGTTTGATTCACATCAATAAAATCATCATTCTTTGGTAGTTTGTGTCCTATCACCATAAAAGTTTTGATTGATTTTGAATCTTCCAAGCCAAAAGTTTTCAATATTTATTTCACATACTTAGACAGAGTGATGTATATAGAATATTTCATCTGATATACTTGCAAACCAACAAAGAACTTTTAACTCTCCAAACATAGACATCTCAAATTCTTTCTTCATTTCATTTGCAAATGCCTCACATAATTCATCTTGACCTCCGAATATGATATCATCAACAAAAAAATTAACTAGTAAAATACCTTTACCTCCTTCTATCTTCAAGTGCAGATGTCTATTATCGTTAGTCTTCTCAAAACCAATCTTCATAATATAATTTTAAATTCTTTCATACCATGCTCTTGGGGCTTGCTTTAAACCATATAAATATTTTTGTAGTCTACATACCATGTTCTTGTTGTTAGCATCAATAAATCCTTCTGGCTATTCTATATAAACCTCTTCTTCTAATATACCATTCAAAAATGATGACTTCACATCCATTTGATAAACTTTGAGACCTTTGTATGTGGAGTGAGCAAGCATAGTTCTTCCTCCTTCTAATCTTCCAATAGGGGAGAATGTTTCTCCATAGTCTACTCCTTCTTGTGCATACCCCTTGCAAACTAATCTTGTCTTATTCCTTGAAACTTCACCATTTTAATCTAACTTGTTTCTATATACCCACTTGGTTCCAATCACATTCTTGTCCTTTGGTCTAGGAACTAGACTCCATGTCTTGTTCTTCTCAATATGATCAATCTCTTATTTCATGGCTTTACTACAGTCCTCATTTTCTAAAGCATCATTTGTTGACTTAGGCTCATGCATGCTCAAAAAACATGTATCACTTCTTAGCATGTTCCTTGTTATTGGTCTAGCATCTTTATCTCTAATAATTTTTTCAGCAGGGTGATGTCTTTTGACATACTTTGACAATCTTGGTTTTGCTCTTCTTTCTTCAATAGGTCTGTTAACTTTAGAATCACTATGTACTTCTCTATCAGGTAACTCAACATCTCTTTCATGTACAATTCTCTCAGAATTAGAATGTGCCTTAGCTTTTATCTATAACTTGGCTCCAGAAAACAACTCAGTTCCTAAATGTAACTCGACATTCATTGTATGACTCGGTAGTCACTAAAACTTGCTATTGATTTCCCACTTGGTTTACAACATCTTCATTAGTAGACATACCTTCATTAAAGTATTCAAATGATTCATTTTCTCTAGGTTCCTGCATAAGTTCAACTTCATATACCTCTATATATTAACCAAAATTCACATTTATACTTGCCACTACTTTGTTAGTGTTAGTATTTAAACACTTATAAGCTTTACTTCTTGTGGAATAACCAAGGAATATACCTTCTTCACTTTTATCATCTAATTTACTATTTCTAAAATTCTTAAGAATGTAGCACTTGCTTCCAAATACCTTAAAATATTTTACATTGGGTGAGTATCCATACCATAATTCAAAATATGTTGAATGCGTACCTTTCTTGAGTTGTACATAGTTCAGGGTATAGACAACTGTACTTATAGCTTCTCTCTAGTATTTCAAAACAACATTCTTCTCCATCATGAGTGTCCTACCATATTCTATTACAGATCTTTTCCTCCTTTCAACAATCCCATTTTGTGGAGGGGTCCTAGGTGTAAAATTCAATCTCTTGATTCCTCTATCATTACAAGACATCTCAAACTCATTTGATGTAAATTCTGCACCTTTGTCGAATCTCAGACATTTCAAGATTTTTCCTGTCTCCTTTTCAACTCTAGCTAAATACCACTTAAACATTTGGAAAGCATCATATTTATGTTTTAGAAACATAACTATTATCATCCTAGAATAATCATCAAAAAATAGGATAATGTACTTGTCACCTTTATAGCTTTGCACATCAATTGGTCCACACAAATTAGTATGAACTAACTCCAGAATTTCTTTAGAGGTGTGATTCTTACTTCTAAAACTATATTTTCTCATCTTGCCTAACTGACATTGTTTGTAAATCATATTGTTAGGTTTCTTTAGTCTAGGCAAACTGCTGACTCTTTTCATGTTACTGATACTTACCAAATTATCAAAGTTGACATAACCTCTTGTGCCATAGCCACACATCATCAAATTCTACAACAAGAAAAGTAGCATCATTCATACCAAGATAAAATAGATTACATCTAGTCTAATCACCTTTTCCAATTAGTTTCCCATCAGTGTCATAGATCTTTGTAATCTTGTTCTCAAACTCAACTTTGTAACTTGAACTATTTAGTTGCGACACACTCAAAAAGTTATAGTGAAGTCCTTCTACATAATGAGAATCATCACACATGATTTTTTTGTGAGTTTGATTGATCCTTTTCTTTTATCAGATAGGGTGCATCATTACCAAACCTTACACAATTTCCATCATAATAATCAAGGGTAATGAACTTAATTTTATCTCCAACCATGTGACATGAAAACCCACTTTCAATGATCCATCTATCACTCTTGTTCACATAAGACACTAGCGTAGTTGCCTCATCCTCATCATAATCATCCTTTATTACAACATACAACACTTCATCATCATGATCATCAAACCCATCTTTGGTTTCTTCTTCAAAAATGTAGCAAGACTTCTTTCCTTTATCTTTTAATCTTTCTTGTCCTCATCTCTTTTTCTTTTGTGTTCTTCTTCTCTAGACATCTAGCAACAATATGACCAACCTCATTGTAATTAAAGCACATGATAGGTAACTTACCTTTGAATTTTCCTTTTCCTCTACGCCAACATAGAGGCAAAAGGCTTTAAGCCAATAGTGCTTCAAGCTATTCTACATCTCTTTGAAATCTCCTTGCTAATAATGCTTCAAGCTATTCTACATCCTCCTTATCTGTATCACTGTCACTAGAAACATATTTAACCTTTTTCGTCTTCTCTTTAGGTTCTTTTAATGAAAGTTTAGCTTTGAAAGTAGATTCAACATTCTCATATTTGAAGTTACCAAAATTAGAGAGTTCAAAGGTAGTGAGTCTACCTATCAATCCTTCAAGGGTCAGATCATTACCAGGTGCACACCTTAGTTCTTGATGATAGAGACTTTAATAACATAGATGGGCAACAGGGTTCTTAGTACTTTGTTGATCATAGTGAAATCTTCAATCTTACTAGTTGCTCCTTTAATAGTATTAAATACTTCTTTTACTTTGGTATAATATTGAACTATATTCTCACCTTCTTGCATTCTCATATCATCAAACTTACCTCTTAGACTTTCAGATTTGGCTCTCAGTACATTTCTATGTCCTCTATAGGTATTTTATATAGTATCCCACATCTTCTTAGTAGTATCACATTCCTTGATGTCATAAAACTTAGTGTAGCTTAGGGTAGATGCAATCTCTAACATAGCTTGATTGTGTTCTTTCTTCTTTTTAGATCCTTAGTAGTTAGGGCTCTAGTAGGGTCAACATGCTCAGTGGTGATGGTAGATTGTACATGATATCCAAGTCTACCTAGATATAGCTTCATCTAAATTTTGCATGTAAGTAAGTTTTCCTTGTTAAGCTTGGGTACCTCTCTTTTGGACATCTTGACCTTTTGCTTCTAGTACCTTCAAACTAGTCCTCTCAAGCACTATGGCTTTGATACCAATTGTTAGAATTCTTTAGAATAACTAGAGGGAATCAATTATCCAAGGTCCTCATGTAAAAATAAAACTTTTCAATACTTAGTAGACCCATATCCATAAAACCTTATCATGCATGCATCCATTAGATCATACAATACTTAAACTTTGTAGGTTACTGTCCTAGGTCGAAACAACTTTGCAAAAATGTAAACATGAAACACCATAAGAACATTTAAAGAGAACAAATTTCCACAATCCATTATATTGTACTAGTATGTTTCTGGATTCGATTGTGTTAAGATGGTAAAAATCCTAACACAATCGAATCCAGAAACATACTAGTACACCATAAGAACATTCACACACTTTGACACAAGGATTTTATTTGGAAATCCAATTTGAGAAAAACCACTAATAACATGCTACTAATTCTCACTCTTCTAAAGTGATGCCCTATGAAAGGCCAACCCTATTAAAGGTTACAATACACACTATTAAATGTGACCTAGTTAAAGGATCTCAATCACCTTGTTAGGAGTGACCTTTGTTAGAGGACTTTAGACCATTCCATTAGAATGTCACCCAGTTAAAGGATTTACAAATGACTATTAGGTCAACCTTAATCCAAAGGGTTTACCCTAGACTGATACAATGATTAGAAAGTAATAGTGATGCTTGATTTGATAAAATATTACAGCTCACTTGCATATTATAGATCTCTATTTCAGTCCTCCATTCTACTTGGAATTCACACACTTCAGCTCTGATAGCTTGTTCACCCTTTAAGCATTCATACTTTTAAGCCTTCTTTCTTTTCATGCCAACTTTAGTCACCTTTGTTCGACCACTAAATGAAGCAATACCCTAGAGTCCTTTTCTTCCTTAGGTTCTTGCACATGACAACCTTTGCTTCTGACCATCTATCTCTATAAATAGAGAATCTAGATCTTTTGCTGCTTAACCACAATCATCCATTTTAGGGTTAGGTAGGATACAATGAATCTACCCACTTTTCCATTTGGTTCCTCTAGAAAATTTTTGTACAATCTTCCTTGAATTCACCTCAAAATGGTTCACTTTGAATTCTATGCCACCAGCTCATCATAGTTATCTTTCGTACGCTTTACATAATTCAAGAAATTAAATTAGTCAGCTCAAATTCTTCAAATCTTTGATTTAACACTGTTTGTTGTCACTCAACATCTATACTATTTTATCACTCGACCAACACTAGTTAACTTAGCAAACACTAAATTTTACTAATGCTTAGTACCAACTAAACTTTACTTGGCATATACTAACAATCACTCCTCTTGCACTATTTTTCATATTTTCTTGAGACCTCTTGTTTTTCACTTGGCTTTTACTAATTTCTGCTCAGCTTGCACTGACTACTTGATAATGCTTGGAAAACACATTTCTTACTTGATCTTCTTCTAGTCTTAACTTGAGTAATCTTTCATTTCATACTTTAAGTAGATGAACAATACACTATAGTATCAATGTCTTACTTGGTCTTAGTCCTTGTTTTACATACCAAATAACTCAACCTTTCTCTAGGTGCTATTGTTATCTCCTCTTTTCAAATCCTCTTCATGAATCAACTAAATGATAACTTTCAGACCAAAAAGAAATTGTCTCACCATCAGGTAGCAGGTTTGACATCATTGAAAAAATAATAATTGTTCCACTACTGTTTCTCCACTTCAAAACAATCTTATATCAATAATATCTTCCAAAGATCTCATCTTGAGTTCAAAAAATGGAAACTTTGAGTTAACTTGAAAAGTAAGGGAAATAAATTAGTCAAAAAAATCTCAACTGAATCTTATTTCTTAAAAAATCTCAAAAGCTTCTCTCTCAAATAGAAACTTCCATTTGAACTCAACTATCATTTAATCTCTACCATTCATCAGATTCAATCTTGATCATTGATTTGTTCAGGGTTTCTATATAAGGAGGCTTTCTAACTCTCATATTTAGTGTACATTCTGAGTAATCAAATTCTATTGAACTCATACTAGATTATCATGCATTAGATTTATTAGATCATTAAATTTTTTTCTCTCATTCTAGCTTTTAGTTGCATTCATGTTAAACTAGAAGTCTATTTACTTATCTAAATTAATACTTTCTTTGCATATTATTCTAGTTTAATTCATACTTGCATTGAAAACAAAAAAATATAGATGCATTCATTCTCTTAAATCCTTCATTCTAGCTGCATCTTATAGTCATTGAAGCTCTTGGTTTTGAGAGCACCATACTCCTATTAGATAGGTCACCTTGCTTGATTATTCATGGTGGATTTATCTATATCTATTTTTGAATGAATCATGCATGTAATGACTATGTTGAAGTGTGTGTCTAACCCATTTTAGTACACACAAGTTTTAATTAAAATATAACTATTGTTCAACATTGAAATGAAAAAGTAGTAGGAAAAAGTTCTTAGATAGTAGGATTTTGATCCATACAAATTATTGTGGGTTTTGAGAAAAATGCTCAAATTTTCCTTCAAAATTTCTTCCAGGCCCACGAGTTATGTCTATCTAGAGAAGTTAATCAAATGGTGTAAGTAAAACTTTATCAAATGGTAAAAATCTATGATAAATGAAAAGAAACAAAATGCTCAACTCAACCAGATAGTCATTACTTACAAATATATGAAAAGGGTTTTTTCATTTATGGATTTTTTTTGCCAAACAAAGAATTTGAAACCCTCAAACTATTAAAGACTTGTATTTTACAAAAAAATGGAAAGATTTTCCTTGAAATTTGAGTATGCAATCATCTTCATCTATAAAATGATGAAATCTACAACACAGAAAATCCAAAACAACTTTATTCAAAGGGGTAAATGCCTTCAGTAACCTATAAGAATAATGTAGAATCTTCAAATGAAACCCAAAAAGAAAGAGGGGAGGAAGCAATTTTTTCACTATGGATGTCTAGTATGGAAGAATCATGATGGGTTTGAGTTACAAGGGGTTTTTTCGTAAATAAAACCCTTGACTACAAAAAAGGAAAATTAATCTCAAAATGAGTTTTTCTTGCAAGAAATCAATAGTTAAAAAACAACGAATGTCTTCAAAACCTCACAATGATAGAGGAAGAAAATAAAGCTACCATCATTTAAAAGAATCAAGTAAAATGGTGCATCTCCTTTCAAGTAATATGTAGGAAAATTCTATAGTCCACCATGTAGATCCACAACCAAAATGAGTTTTTATTAGAAGAAAATAAGTAGAGAGCCTAGTTCCATTCATGAGTGTAGAGTGGGGTTGTCGTTGCACCAAAAAACTGATCTATCAATGCTCGATACAAGAACTCAAATTTTAATACACAAGAGGCAGTTAAGCCCTTGTCACAAATCTTGAGGAGAGTGCTAAAAAAATTTCCAACAATCTCCCCCTCAGCATTACCTGAGGGTCTAAGGATTCAAACATGTGACCAAGCTCTGATAACTCTTATGGAGTGGGGTTTTTGTTGCACCAAAAAATCAATCTGTTAATGCCCGATACAACCACTCAACTTATAATACATAGGAGGTGGTTAAACCCTTGTCACAAATCCTGAGGGGAGTGTTGAACAAATTTCCAACAATGACAAGATACTTGTACTTTGAGAAAGTTTCCAGCAAATAGAAACAAGTGGGTTCAAGCTATAAAATTCTATTAAAATGACAAGGAGATTAGAAGTAAAAAAAATTGAAATGTTTAGATTTGAAAAAAACTGACAAGAAGTTTTTGTAAAATCTTACAAATAGTTGCAATACACTTCTAGACCCATAAATGGCGAAGTAACTTGAGTAAAGAAAAGAAGAGGAACCCTATTAATGGTGTCCAAGGGAATTTTTTTAGAAAACTATAGGAATGGTGATGTGGCACTTTTTATTTCTTCTTGCCTCTAGAAAGATTAAATGTTGAGTGAAGCTTGATTCTAGGTCATAGAAAAATGGACTTATTTGAAATTTAAAATACCTTAATGAGTTCACAAAAACTATTTGATAAGTTTTAAGAATGTCACTAATCCATTGAGGGTTTTTAATGACATGTAATATATGTATAAAGGGTAAGGGCCTTTTAGTTTTAAGTGATTAGTAATTGTCTTTTATTTTATCTTAAATAAAATTAATTAATTGGCAGTCTATAAGTCAATTAACTAACTTTAAATCTATATGCAATACTTTAGTCATTGAATGGCCTTTTAAAACTAGAGTTAAAGTCATTGTTGATGGGGAGTGGCAAAAATTCTTTATTGCCAATCGAAGCATTTGTAGGAGGAGAATGTGTTTATTTTTTGGAAACTCTTGAATGTGTAGCAGTGGTGACACCTTATCATTGACATACATCACCAAGGCCATCATAGAAATTGAGATCCTTTAGCAAATTTTGAGTCATTTTAGGGGATCCTTAAAGCCATTTTGACTTTTCATAACATGGGTTTTATAGAGTAGGAGTTTGACATGTAGTGGTCACTATTTTAGAGTATTTAGAAGGACCTTTTCCATTGGATTTTGTTTCTATCTAACCCATAATTCTAGGGGTGGTTGATCATGTATATGGATTTAGTCATGCTCATTTTATGAGTGGATATTTATTTTTTGATAGAGCCTATGGGATATTTTTGAGTATTGTGTTTATTTTCTACAAAATTGTATCAGATTAGAGGATGTACTTTGAGATTCTGAGAGTAATGATACAACATTTTGGGTCAATCTTGTGATCTTCCTTTATGCAAATTCATGTTTTTTATTTATATTAATTGTATATATTTTTCTAAAATCTTTACCATTTTATGTCTCATTCTATATCTTGGAGTTTAGTGAATTTTGTTCATAGGTCATAGGTTGTGAAAAATTTGTTTAGAGATGTCATTTGTGATTATTTTTCCTTTGATATTTTCTTAAAAAGCCTACTTATTAAATATTTATATGAACAGTTTATCCATCGAAACTGTATCTATTTTAAATAGTTGTAGTTGTTCAATTTGTATTGAGAAGGAGATAAAAAATCCATTTAGTATTATTTGGTGGATCACCTTATCTTGTTCATGATTTATGATTGTGTTTCAAACTTTCCTCCATTTTCCATTGAAATTAAAATTTTTTTTGAGTATACATGAAGTAATAGTTTTAAATTTAAGTTGTCATCCTAGAACCCAGAGGTTTAATTGAAGTCGAATAGTTAACTCACAAACTAATAAATTTTCCCATGTTCTCCAAAAGTGCTAGGTTTTGGGAAGCTCAGTGTTGGGTGGACTTTTAGAAATTAACAATTTTGGCATGCCCAGTGGGAACTTTCTGGAATTTTAAAAAAGGTTCTTATTGCTCTAATATACAAACAACAAGTTTAAGTATATGAGGAGTATTTTTCATATCTGCTAGCTCTGGCTTTGAGATACTTCAAGAGACTAGTGTTTTTTCAATTTTATGAGAAGGGTTGAGACCAAAAGTTTGATTTCTTTCAAATATTTATAGTTGTAACCTCCTAGGAGACATCAAAGAACTCTTATAAGAACAAATCCAACCAAGAGGTCATAGCTCTTAGCACCTAATATTCAATATTATATAAGGAGAAAACTATCAAAAGAAAGGAATATTAGGCATTCAACAAATCCAATTACAAAATAAAGCCTTTTGAGGCTAAGGTGTTTTCTATTTTGACTATAAATACAACAAGTACAAGTTTAGTAGTAGTGTATACAAGTTCTTCTACTACTATCATTCCAATAGTCTCTATTATAGTTCTAGTTCAATAAATACAAGTTCCTCCACCACCATTGATGAGGTGGTTTATGTTTGTGCCATAAAATTAAGGAAGCTCCTTGAACTTTTCTCAACACCATGAAATTCTAATAGACTCCTTGAAAAGCTTGCTAGATTTCACATTAGAAAACCAACTGACAACATTTTCTCATATCAGAGATGTTGCAACATTGTGCAGTGTTCATCATTTTATGAAAGAAGAGGTTGTTGTTAAACTTCTTGTAGCTTCATTCAAAGGAAAATCTCTCTAGTAATTTTGACATTTGGGTGTGGGTTCAATTGATTCATGGGATGCATTGGGAGATGCTTTGATGAGATACTTTGAAGATAAGTCAGATCACTTATCTCTTGTATAGTTTCTTACAACCATAAAGCATTCTCCCTAAGAAAAAATTATGGATTTTAATAATATATTTTAGAGGACTTGGACCAAAATACCAGTCTTAATAAGGCCCTCAAAAGACCATACTTTTCATTATTATTTAAAAAGTCTAAATAATGATATTTCTTTCATGGTACGATCAATGGAGAATGTTTCACTTCCCCAAGCTTATGATATTGTTGTCAAGGCTGAAAACAATCTTATCTAGGAAAATAAGATTGATCGTAGGCCTCCAAAATCTATTTTGCTAGAAATTTAACCCAACATTCCCTTAGTAGTCTCACCTTTTAATGTATTTCCAATTATTCCAAGCCAATATATTATAGTTATAAGTCCTTCATAGGATCTACAAGAAATTAAGAACAATCAACTTAAGATTGAAAATTTAATGCTAATATTTAGCAATGAGTTAGTAAATCTTAAAAAGTAATAGTTCTAGGCTATACAACCATACAAACAATATAACCAAGCTTCAAATCAAACCTTCAATAGAAAAACCAAGGCCAATATGAAGTAAATAGTTATCCTTATCAAGTTGACCCTACTAATATAGGTAGAATGTCAATTAGAGAGCATTTAGGCCTTATGCTCCCACTCCTTTGAATACTATGAGGGACATTGTTCGTACATTGAACAATCTTGATGATGATTACAAGTGGTTTTATCCATGAAACAAAGCACATAATCAAGTTATCTACTATAACATAGTAATTAACTAAGCCTTGATGGCCCAAAATGTATCAAGGTCACAACATAATACACTTGTTGACGAGACTAAAGAAAAACATGACATGCGTACTGTATACACTAAAAATTGTCCTAAATGACTTTATTAATCTAATTAGTACTGGTCACATTCCTCTACTTATTTAATTAAATTATTTTAATTAAATAGGTTCATTTTCGTCTAAGTATTTAAATTTAATTTAAATACTCCCAGCTCTAATGTGTTAATTTAAATTAACACATGATCCTCCACATATTCCTTTTTTAAATAAATTTTATTTATTTAAAATCCTCCATATTCCCATTAATTCTTCTAGACTTTGATTAAATTAAATTTCATTTAATTTAATCTTTATTCAAACCGCATAGAAGTATGTGCATTCATATGAGTTGTCATCATAAGGGTTTGCATTTCTTTTTAAGCACATGTTGTCTACACCATAGGAATCTTCTACACACACATGCCATCTTATCAGTCTTATCTATCTATCTAGAATGTGAGATAAGGCGCTTAGTTGTCAATTCTTATCCTTATCTCCTGTGCTTAGTTGTTAATCCCTATCCTTATCTCTTAGTAGTTTCTAAGCACATTCTAGATGCTTCCTCCATCCACTTTAAATAGACATCTTGTCTCAAGCATTAGACACACACGAAGAGAACCCCGGCTGGGTTAGGAATCATTAGAGGTCCATTAGAATTGCTTATCGTTGCATCATCATTTTTTTCATTTTGATTTTTGCATATCATTTAGGCTAGGTACATTTTCCATTTGCATTCATACATCCAAGAGATTCATCTATTGTTGTGTTCCTAAGAGCATACCGAACATACTCTCCATTGTTATGTTCATAGTTTGAGGTTTGCATAATCTTGGTTACAATTTTATGCAACACATTTTGGCACACTCGGTGGGACCCACTTCGCGGGTTCAAATTGGTTCAAGCTAACGTTGGAAGCTTGTGGTTGGAGATTAACTTGCGTAAGGAGCGTCTAATCAAGCCACGAGGTCAGTCACCATCTTTGGAGCGCATGAGGTGAGTACCCTATATTTTGTTCTTCTTTGTTAAAAAAAAAAAAAAAAAAAAAAAAGTATAGGGGCTTGGTTTTCTTCAATTTGCTTTATGCTATTTAGGTTATTAAAAAAAAAAAAAGTTTTTTTTTTTAGGGGGGTTATTTTCTTTTTGTTAGAGCATATTAATGGGGAAGGGAGAAGAAAACAATTTAACAAAAATTAATAATATAAGGAGGGTGTGTTTTAAAAATATAAATTTAAAAAGAAATTTAAAAATAAAAAATAAAAAAAATAAAAAATAAAAAAATAAAAAATTAAAAAAAAAACATTTTGTATAAGCTCGAGCCACCTCCGCTGGTGGCTCCCTCTCTTTCTCGGCCACCGCCGCACCACCCAGCGGCCGCCTCCGCGTAGCTCGCCGGCCACTCCACCGGCAGCGTCGCCGCAGAGCCGCTGCGGCTCCTTGCTGCTCGCGAGCCACCTCGGTGCTGCTCTCTCGAGTTCCTCCGTCGGCGTTTAAACCACCGACATCTGCACTCCGCTCGGTTCCGCCTCCAGTCTGGCCGCTCAGCCCGTATCCTATGCTCTCTGCTGCTGGCCTCACCTCCGCGCCCTCGCTGCCGATCACGCCGCTCTGCCCTTGGGCATTAACTCCAACCTCCGATCGCTGTTCTTTCTCCCGCGGCGCTATTCCTCTCTCGCGGCCACGACCTGTTGGTGCCACCGCCACCGCCACAGCTGAGTAACAAGTGCCCGCCACCGCCCCAGCGGTTCCCTCTTCTGCTGCACACTGCCGCCACCGTGGCCTCACCTTCACGCCCCTCTCTGCGACCTCCTTGCCCAACACAAACCCCAATTGCGAAGGGCTCTTTCGCCGACTGCCAACCATTCTTACCTTCAACATCTCACTGGAGTTGAGTGGAGGCTCGATTACTGCGTCTCCGCTTCGTAGGACAAGGGTTTGAAAGAGTTGCTCTATTTTTTAGGGTTTAAGATCCTCGATGTGCATTCGGCCTCCCCTTCAGAGGGCACACTCGAATTTTCCTGCACGGTGGAGCAGCTACAGGATCTGTTTGCGCAGTTCAAGGATGCCTGTAAAGCACTTGAAAGGGGTTTCTGATTCATGCCTTCATTCACTATAATTCGAAGAGTTCGTCCATTTATGTCAGGTAACAATATTCTTTTGTCAAGCGAAACCTTTCTCTGATTCCCACAGACATAAGGATGTTGTCAAGGAGCTTTGGATCTTAGCTTATGTTGTAAAATTCATTGTACCGAGTGTAAAAATAAAAATTAAAAAAATTTAAAAAAATAAAATAAAAAATAAATTTAAAAAAAAATAAAATAAACAATAAAATAAAATAATAATAATAATAATAATAATAATAATAAAATTTTTCAAATAGGCCTTTTAGAATCAAATTTATTTTTTATGCATAAAGGCATTTAAATTTTTTTATTTATTTTCCTTTTAGCCAAAACATTCAAAAAATTAAAATTTTTTTGCTTTTCGTGTGCCTGATTTTTGCAACATTGAATGAACATTGTACATTTTAATCACGTGTGTCTTCAATTAGATTATAAAACTTAAAATTTCTTTGGCAACAAACAAGTGTCTTTTAAACCTAAGTCCACTTACGTATTCTCTCCCCTCGCACCTTTGGGTGATCTTGGGTGCATAAGAAATAAGTGGACTTATTTTTTTCTAGGAGGCCTGCTTAGGGATTTCATCACCCCTTGGGACGACCTCAACTCTAGCGTTCTGGCGGAGTATAAAAATTGAGAGGTGAATCGAAAGACACCTCTCTTGGAAGCGTAATATTGTCACTCTTGGCTAAGCCCCAAAGAACTTTATACCTTTGGGAAGTGAAGGAGGAGATTGGGTTACCGTCTCCCCCTGGCTGTGTGGCAGTATTTCCTTTCATCTACAGATTCGGGCCTCACGTACCTAGTGTATATTGAGGACACCCCCTAGTTGAGCCTTGTACAACCTAGTTCAACCTTATAGGACTGTTGGTGTGTTTGGCGTGTTTGAAGCACATTGGTATTGTACATATTTCATTATTTGCTTTTGCATCTTAAACCTGAAAATTCAAAAAAAAAAAAATCATAAAAGTTCAAAACTCCAAAAAAATCAAAAAAACATTTCAAAAACACAAAAAAAAAAAAAACACCTCTTCTTAATCATCATTCCAAATCATTTCACGTCACATATTCCTTCCATCCAAGACACCGTTCCCTCTTACATAACTTACCTTCATCATTCAAAATGTTACTTGACATCTTCATCCTCTTTATTTATCCAAATCATTTCCTTGTCATTTAATCACGTTCCTAATCTTCATCCTAGTCATGATTCATCATTATTCATATTCAATTTCCCTAGTCAAGCTCATCATGCATTCTTAATTCGATCCTTCAAATCAGCATTCTTCTAATCCAATCCCTTGTCCAATTCAGTTATACAAGTCATAATCAATCTTTCAAAACTTCATTCACGTCTTCTTCTATTTCATTTTGACATCACACATTTTACTTCGGACATAGGAGCATTGTCTTATCATTGGATTTTCATTCAAATCAAACATTCACTTTGTTTGCACTATCATAGGGTTCTTATCAAATCAAATTGAACCCTCATCCAATCCAAATTCAAACCAAATTAATATCAAATCAATTCAAATTCAATCAAATCGAATCGTATCAAGTGCAATCAATTTCAAAGCAAATCAAAGCAAAGTCCAATCAGCACAAAGCTCCTAATTCCAAGTTCATATTCCCTCTTCAAATCTTTTCATCACTTTTCATCTTGTAGCCATGGATTCAAATCCACTTCTTTCAATGATTGACAATATTGCACGACAACATGGTCTCGTACCTTCCCCATATCAAATTCCTTCTCAACAGTTCAATTCTAATCTATCTCATGTTCATCATTCTCTTACCTTTGACAAGGGAAATCTATCTCCTTATCCTTCATCTGTAGACACTTCCATCCATAGCCGATATAATTCCTCCATCCTAAATGACCTCGCCATAGAAATTGAGGAACTAAAGAACACACTCTTGGACAAAAGAAGTCCCTAGGAAAAGGTCATTTTCTTTGCTATGTGTCCTTCATTTTCTAGCTCTCATATCCCTCCATACGATTCCATCTATGGCCCACACAATGCCTCAGACGTAAATACCCTTGCCAAGAAAATGGAGGAAATGAAGAATTATCTCTCATATTTCAAAGGCACTAGTTCTCATGTCCCATCCAATCCTAATCCTCCATGTAATCCCCCTTGCTATGAGCCTAATCCAAATCCTTTATCCATAATTCCACCTCCACAAAATCCTAATCCTATAATAACATTATCCTCTAGTCCTCCAACTACATCATCCCCTAATCCTCCAACATCATCTCCTAAGCCTCCAACAATGTCATCCCCACCTCGTCAGGGGTATTTCACATCACTTTTGGCTAGATTGAAAATTCAGCATAATGTGAGCCAATCACCCAAAGCCACACCTCCAGTTCCATCTCAAAACCTTCCTTCAAAGCATGATGTTTCTCCTCTAGATTTGAGCACTTCTCCATCCCATCATTCCATTATCCCTCAAGATTCATCCATCCCTCCTAGTCCATCTTTTGATTCCCCTCCGAATCAAGATCAAGACATTACACCTACCACGCATATTACCGATTCCATTCCATCTCCAGCATTAGCATCCATAGATATTCCCCTTCATGAATTTTTTTTTTCCACTCCATTCACTAATACTTCTCCATGTCAAGATCTAATTACTCCATCTCATGATTCCATTTCCTCCATTCCCACATATGATGATCCACTTGCCATGCTATATGATCTTCTTTCACCACATGATTCCATTCCTTCCACGTCCTCATATGATTCTAGTCCATTTCATGATCCACTCCTTGAGCTATATGATATTCTTTCATGTCAAGATCAAAGTACTCCATCTCATAGTTCCTCTCCCTCCATTCCGTCTCATGAACCTATTCCATCTCACAATCCACTCGTTCCACTGAATGATCCTCTTCCAAGTCAAGATCAATACACCCCTTCATCCATATTTCATGATCCTTCTCCATCTCGTGATCCTATTATTCCTCATGATCCTCCTCATAACCCTACTCCTTCACACGATCCTATCACACCTATCCAATCTCCTCATGAATCCCATACACCTAGAATCGCATCTTGCGTTGAGAATACTAAGTATCCCCTTAAAAAAATAATTCCTCAAGATGTTGGTACACCTTCCACTTTTTCCAATTCCAAGACTCTTCCTTCCACACCTAAAACTTCTCCGCCTTCATCTTCCAAGTCCATTCTAGGTTCTTATAGTCCATCCATTCTAGGTCCTTATGTTCCATTGTCAAACCCTTCTTCCCTTCCTTCCATATTGGATCCTTATATACATCCTTCTACCTTATCCACATTTTCCAATTTATCCCCTCATAGTCCTAGTAAAGATCAACAAAGGCGCACATCCTTGAATTCCTTCCAATGTTCACCTTCTATACGTTCTCCATCTTATTTACCTTCATGCACCCATATCATGGCCAATGGAAGCAAATTGGATGCCAAAGAAAAAGAAAACAAAGTCAAAAATCCACAAAAACGTAAGGATCAACATGTCCCATCTAAGCGACATGTCCAAGAAAAGAAAAATCAGATCCAAAATGCAATTAAAAAGCCCCAAAGGCTAAAAATCAAAAGTGCAAAAGTTATGTGGATACCAAAGCTACTTAATGTAGCAATGAATCTCAAAGAAAGATTCCAAATAACATCCAATTCTGTTAATCCAAATGCCTCCCTCCTTCATAAATTCTCTCAACCTCCATTTTCCAAATTCATTTTGGGTCCTTATACACCCAAATCCGCCATCCCAACTATATCATCTCCTTCATCCATTTTGGGTCCCTATATCCCAAAATTCCAACTTTCTCCTACACATCCTTCACAATTTACTCCTTTCCACCACCCTTCAAGGTGTGTGCTAATGAAGATCTTTCCACTTCCTCTACAAGTCTTCCAACCTAGTATCCATCAACCATGTCTTCCTCCTACCTACTCAACTCCCTTAATCCAAACTTTTTCATAGGTCATTGTCTTCTATTCCTCAATTAACTTTAGCATTCTTTTCTTTACCCTATCAACATCTAGGAGAAAATACCAGCAAATTCCTTGAAAAAAAAATTTAAAGAAGCATAAATATCAAGGGATACATCCATATACCTAGATGCTTGAGTCCTCCCTTCATTTTCCTACTATGTATCCATTGTCTTCCACTTTCACTTACCTATTCGTTAACTTCCCTTTTTCCACTTGCACTCTACACTAGGGACAAGTTCCATCCGTAAGTACCTTCCATATCCTTTCCTACATGTTCCCATAATTCTTACATATATTTGATCTTGACATCCTTATCCAATAGTCCTTGTCATGTTCATGTTCATTTGTCCATTATCCATACATTATCCTATATACTTCCTACATTCTTCCATATGTTTGATCTTGACATGATTCCATAGTCCTTGTCACGTTCATGTTCATGCATCCATTTTCCATCCATATGCATACATATTCCCATCCTCTTTTCATAATCCTACGTATGCCTATCCTTCTTACATATACCCTTGATCTTGGTTATCCCTTTCATTTCATCCACTTCTTATCACGCATTTCCTTTATATTCTTCATATCATTATCCCTCTTCCATATCCTTCACATCATTATCCCTTTTTCATGCCTTCCTTCATTCCACTTTCATACCCATGCTCATAATCAATACTAGAGGTAGAACAACAAAAATGCTCATACATGCTTAAGAAGAGCACATGCCTTTTCTTCCTCCATATGCGAGCTTTCACACCATCCGTCCATTTTCATGCAATCCTTCTCCACCATTATTTCCTTCCATTTTCATATCCTTGGAATGGGGCATTGTTGGTCACTCCTTTGAAATATGGTTCTTGGTTCCCCATTATCTGACACTATATCTGTTGGTCATCCATATTATTCCTCCATTCATATATCTACCCAACCTTCCTATCCATTTACAAATACCGTGGCTCTCCCTTGTCATTGGTCTCAATCCATTCTATTCCACATTCATTCACTTCTATTCATTCATTTATATCAAATTCAATCCAAATCTTTCACATTCAATCCAT
Source organism: Cupressus sempervirens (assembly GCA_028749045.1). NCBI lineage: Eukaryota > Viridiplantae > Streptophyta > Pinopsida > Cupressales > Cupressaceae > Cupressus > Cupressus sempervirens. The sequence continues at coordinate 174,635,946 of CM053785.1, read as the reverse complement.
TTTATTCCAAATTTGTTCAATCAATTCATTTCTATCCATTTTATCTATTCATTCATATCAAATCCAATCCAAATCTTTCACATTCAATCCAAGTCTCCCAATCTATTCAATCAATTCATTTATCCTCTAATCTCATCATATTCTCTTCTTCCAATCACTTCATTCTTCATCCATTATCTTATCTTATCCATATTCTCACCACGCTGAGCTTCCATCCATAAAACCAACCTCATCAAATAGAGATTGCAAACAAGCTTACACAAATTCACATTTAGACTCAATGATTTGAGAACATCATTCCTTTTACTATCATTGCCAGCAACCAATCACAAATATCTCATTTCAATTCAATCAATCAATCAAGTTTTTGCCTTACAGGATGAATCCTTCCTACACAGGCTTAACAAATTTAACGAATTTATTAGGTTTATGACAAGCATGGTGAATTGAATGACTACTTAGTCATAATGTCTTTTTGTTAATTTTATCTTTGTGTGTCAGTGATAGTCTCTCCCAGTGTGCCTCGATCTTCCATATCCTAGTATCATTTGAACGACTTATCCTGATTACACATGTATTTTGCAATATGATCTATTTTCATGATTCTTTAGCACATTTATGTGAGTTTCAAGTTATGTTAATGCATTGCTCATTCGGGGCAACGGGTTAGCACACTTTCCACCAAGCTCCTTAAAAAGACTTTGGGTGTGCCCAGACCTCTCCAGTGTGTATATGTCATTTGTTCCTCCATGACTCTGAAACCTGCATCCATTGTGTTAAGAGTCTAATACACGCAAAGGAATCTTGTCATCTATGCTTCTATAGCATTTGGTGCATAACTCCTCTTGCAATATTAAAATAAGGTTTGCTCTCCATATGAACACAATTGAATCTCTTGCATTCATGTAGTTAAGTTGCATTTAGATTATCATTTTCCATTACCCTTCCTCTTTGTCATTGTCACCAGTCCTCTCCTATCTTCTCTAGGGCAACCTGTATTATCTTTGATATGATGTCGTGCCGACATCACATCAAAGAGGGGCAAAATGTATACACTAAAAATTGTCCTAAATGACTTTATTAATCTAATTAGTACTGGTCACATTCCTCTACTTATTTAATTAAATTATTTTAATTAAATAGGTTCATTTTCATCTAAGTATTTAAATTTAATTTAAATAATCCCAGCTCTAATGTGTTAATTTAAATTAACACATGATCCTCCACATATTCCTTTTTTAAATAGATTTTATTTATTTAAAATCCTCCATATTCCCATTAATTCTTCTAGACTTTGATTAAATTAAATTTTATTTAATTTAATCTTTATTCAAACTGCATAGAAGTATGTGCATTCATATGAGTTGTCATCATAAGGGTTTTCATTTCTTTTTAAGCACATGTTGTCTACACCATAGGAATCTTCTACACACACATGCCATCTTATTAGTCTTATCTATCTATCTAGAATGTGAGATAAGGTGCTTAGTTGTCAATTCTTATCCTTATCTCCTATGCTTAGTTATCAATCCCTATCCTTATCTCTTAGTAGTTTCTAAGAACATTCTAGATGCTTCCTCCATCCACTTTAAATAGACATCTTGTCTCAAGCATTAGACACACATGAAGAGAACCCCGGCTGGGTTAGGAATCATTAGAGGTCCATTAGAATTGCTTATCGTTGCATCATCATTTTTGTCATTTTGATTTTTGCATATCATTTAGGCTAGGTACATTTTCCATTTGCATTCATACATCCAAGAGATTCATCTATTTTTGTGTTCCTAAGAGCATACCGAACATACTCTCCATTGTTATGTTCATAGTTTGAGGTTTGCATAATCTTGGTTACAATTTTATGCAACACACGTACTTATAAAACTACATTCCTCAACTAGCAAAGAGAGGCATTTTGTGTAGTAAATTATGACTCACCAATTACAATCAATATCATAGCAAAGAAAAGAGCTTTAGAAATGGAGCAAACAATATATAAATGTAAGGGACCTATGATTACCAAATCATAACTTGCTGCAAATGATAGTTATAATACTCTTTTCCTTGCCACCAAATATTCCATTCAAAAGTAGATAGAGCATACTATTTATAAGGCACATAAAAAAATGTACCCTTCCATCCCATTGAACATAGTGGAAAATATGAAAAGGATGAATGTGAGAATCTCTATGTGGGATACATTGGCTATTTTGGGGCAAATTGACTTATTAAAGAAGGCTTTATTAGATGAGATGATTCTTAAAAAAATTGTTGATGAACCTTGCAAGGCTAGGTTGAATAATACTGACCAAGAGGTTATGATTGAGAGAAACAATAAGGAAATAAGAAAGGTTCCAAGTAAGAGTGTTAAACCTCCTTTTTTTATTTTACTAGATTTAAGAGTAGAGCTAAAAGCTCAGTCATGTTAGAAAGAATGATACTTGGATTATTGATAGTGGTTGTTCTCATCATATAGTTGGTGGTATTGATAAGTTTGATAAACAAGAAGAGTATTATGGTGGATTTTTTAATCTTGGAAATGATGTTCCATGTCCTATCAAAGGAAGAGGTTCACTAATGTTGAATGAAAAGATTAAGTGAGATGATGCTTATTGGGTTCAAGATTTGAAGTACAATCTATTGAGTATTGCACAACTAGATAACACAAGTCACCAGCTGGAGTTTCAAAGTAGAATAATGAAAATCTTTGATTTTGATGGAATTGATTGGGATAGGTGCACAAATAAGAGGTAACCTATTTTACCTAGAATCTACTACAAATACATGATTTTTTTTGTAAATTTTAAGATTTAAAGTTATGGCATAAGAGGCTTTGTTATGTAAACTTTGATAATATGGTTAAAGTTAGCAAGAAGAAGAAAGTGGGAGGTCTTTTGATATTGCATAAGCTTGATAATACTAAATGTAAATAATGTCAACTTAGTAAGATGAATAATACAAGTTTCTCAAGAAAATGATATTCATCTAATGATATATTGGATTTAGTTCATACTGACCTTTGTGGTCCTATAAAAGTTGAAAGCTATTATGGTGATATATACTTCATTCTATTTGTTGATGATTATTCAAGAATGATGACTGAGATGTTTCTAAAATTTAAATCTTATGCATTTGATATGTTCAAATGGTGCAAGGCAAGAGTTGAGAAAGAAATTGGTAAGAAATTAAAATGTCTAAGATTTGATAGCGGGGGTGAATTCATGGTTGATGAATTTACTAACTTTTATAATGAGAATGAAATTACAAGGAAAGTATCCACACATAGACACCACAATAGAATGACATTACTAAAAGGAAAAATAGATCCATTGTTGACTATGCTTGAACACTACTAATTGAGAAAGGAGTTGCAGAAATGTTCTAGAGAGAAATAATTAGTACTATTGTCTACATCCTTAATAGAGTAAAATTGAAGAAAGGTACAAAAAAATACCTTATGAACTTTGGTTTGGACACACATTGAATGTAAGTTATTTCAAAATCTTTGAAAGTAGGTGTTATTTTCATAAAAGTCCTAGAAATGGACAATTTGATTCAACAGGAGATGGAGAAATATTCCTAGGATACTCTACTAGGAGCAAAGCATATAAGTGTTTCAATAAAGTTACTGACACTATGGTTGAAAGTGTGAATGTGAGAATTGATGAGTTTGTAGATAAAAATGGTATAACAAGAAAGAAAGAACCCGAAGACTACTATATATTTGTCTATTTATAGGAAGGAGCACCTAAAACCTTACCTAATAAGTAAAAATAGAGAATCACCAAGAAACAACTTACAGAACCCAAGCCACAACAAGAATGCACCAAGAAAACTATTGAGCCCCAACTGAATGTCAAAAATGTTGGAGAATGTAGAATTGAGCCTATTTTAGAAAAGTATGGTAGAAGGAACCATTCAAAGAATAGGATAATTGGAGATAAGAATGTTGAAGTCATGACAATAAGTAAGTTAAGACACAACACATACCTAGTTTATGATTTTGAACCTGCAACACTTAAAGATGCACTTGAAGACTTGATTTGATTAAGACAATGGATGAAGATATATATTAGATTGATAAGAATAACACATGGACATTGGTACCAAGACCTAAGGACAAGAATGTGACTGGGAAAAAATGGATTTTTGGGAACAAGTTAAGTGAAAATGAGAAGTTGTAAGGAACAAAGTAAGACTAGTATGTAAAGGATATGCCTAGGAAGAAGAAATTGACTATGGTAAAACATTTTACCCTATTGCAAGATTGGAAGGAGTGAGAAAAATACTTACATATGCAACATACAAAAGATTTAGGATCTACCAAATGGATGTTAAGTCTACTTTTCTACATGGAATTTTGCAGGAAGAGGTTTGCATTGAACAAATTGAAGAATTTGTGGAAAAGGAATAGAGGAACATTAAATGTAAACAATACAAATCTTTGGATGGATTGAAGCAAGCACTCGAGCATGGTAAGAAAGATTACATTCTTATTTGATCAGAATTGGTTTTGTTATATCTAGTGACAATGGTAATCTATACTTGAAGAGTGAAGCTAAAGATAAGGTCTTAGTAGAAGAAATATTTGCTGATGACATTATATTTGGAGAAAATGAATTGACAGGTAAGTTGTTTGCTGATTAAATCAGTAAAGAGTTTCAAATGTCAATGTTTAGTGAGATAAAATTCTTTATTGGCTTGCAAGTTCACCAAAATAAAGGAGGAATACATATTAATCAGTGAAAATACATCAAAGAGATATTGAAAACATTTGGTATGGATGATTCAAGACTAGTTGGTACACCAATGGTCACTGGATGCAAATTTTCTGAGGAAGAAAACTTGACAGAAGTGAATGAGACACTATATGGATCTATGATTGGGAAGTTGCAATATGTAGTTCATAGTAGACTTGATATTACACATGAATTTGGAATAGTAGCAATAATTTTAGCCAATCCTAAAGAGAAACATATGACTATTTTGAAAAAATATTTAGATATCTAAAGGGAACTAAAGATTATAGATTGTGGTACAAGAAAGATGGAGATTTTGAGTTAAGAGTCTACATTGACGTTGATTGGGAAGGAAATATTGATGATAGAAAGAGTACTAGTGGGGGATCTTTTTGTTGGAATAGTTTAGAATAACTAAGCGGGGGTGGGGGGGGAGGGGGGTTGAATCAGTTATCCAAGGTCCAAATGTACAGATAAAACTTTTCAGTACTTAACAAATACACGTGCATGCAATGATCTTCCAATATCTCAAACCATAGTATATTATTATCCTAGGTCAAATGAACTTTGCTAAAATGTAAACACAAAATACCACAAAATCATTCACACAATTTGACACAAGGATTTTACATGGAAATCCAATTTGGGAAAAACTACCAGTAACATCCTATCAATTTTCGCTCTTCTGAAGTGAGCTATGTGAGGATCTAACCCTGTTAAAGGTTACAATGCACACTATTAAATGTGACCTTGATTAAAGGATTTAAATCACCCTATTAGGAGTGAGCCTTGTTAGAATCTTTTGAACATTCCATTAGAATGTCACCTTGTTAAAGGATTCTCTCACGACTTTTAGGTCAAACTTAATCCAAAGGATTTATCTAGACTAATATAGTTGTTAGAAAGTAATAGTAGTACTTGATCTAATAAGAAAACAACTCACTTGTAGATTATAGATCTCTTATTCAGTCCTCCACTCTTCTTGGAATTCATCCCCTTCATCTCTAATAGCTTGTTCACCCTTCAATCCTTCACCAAGTTAAGCCTTCTTTTTTAGTATGCTAATTACAGGTTCATTCGTTTGGCTACCAAATGAAGCAATACCTCAATACTCCTTGGCTCTCTTTAGTTCACACTATGACTCTTTGATTATAGCCTATTATCTCCTTATATAGAGAATTTAGATATTTTTTGGCTTCAACACAATTGTCCATTCTAGGGTTAGGTCAGATTCATTGAATCTATCCTTTTTTCCATTTTGTTCCCTTCTATAAACTTCTTATACAATCCTCTTCAAATTCATCATAAAATGGTTTATCTTGAATTATGTGCCACCATCTCATCATACTTATCTTCTACATATTTCACACTAAACTTCTTTCACTCGACTCATACTGAATTTCCTTCACTCGACACATACTGAATTTTGCTTTGCTCGGCTTCAACTAACTTTCTACTCAGCCTACACTGACTTGCTCAACTTGCACTATTTTCTAGGTTAGGCTTGGTAGACACATTTCTTTACTTAGTCTCCTTCTTTTCTTTACTTAAGTATCCTTTCATTGTAGCCTTATGTAGATAAACAATACACTATATCATCAATGTCTTACTTGATCTTAATGCTTCTTTTATACACCATATAACTCAACCTTTCTCTAGGTACTCTTATTATCCTTTCTTTTCAAATCCTCTTCATAAATCAATGAAATGATAGCATTTAGACCAAATTAGCAATTATCTCACCAATAAATATCATTTTTGACATCAATGAAAAAATAATGATTGTTCCATGGTAGGTTTCATCAATTTCCTTTATTTCTACACTTCAACAATCTTCTTCAACAATCTCCCTCTTTGGGACAACAATAATATCAAAAAGAAAATTAATACCTTGTATTGAAATCTCCTCCTCTATTAGTATCTTTCCTTCTTCTATATAGGCTACAACCTCTCTTCTTCTTTAGATATTTAGTGTAAACTCTTCCTCTTTTTCTTTCACATCTTTCTCTCTCTTTCTGATCTCTCTCTTTTTTGGTAAAACTCTCCTTCATACTTATAGTAACCTCTCCCTCTTTGAAAAAAATACCAAAGACTTGTTATCTTCTCATGCAGATATCAACAATTCAAGTTCTCCCTCTGTCACCCTACATGTGATTGTAAATATTTTGTTTTAGCTCCTTCCTTACTTTATGTAGTTCCTAAAATAAGATCCACTACATTAAGTTGTAAAGTATGCTATTCAACTTAGTTGATGTAGGGCACTACTCTTGCCTCTTAATTAGCTTTGGATAGGGGTATCACCCCTAGCTTACCTCTAAGATGTTCATGTGTATCCTTAGGTAAAGCCTTTGTGAATATATCAACTATCTATTCCTTTGTATTCACATATTTCATTCTTACTTCTTTGTCTTGATCCAATTCTCTCAAGTAATGATACTTTATTGCAATGTTCTTTGTCTTTATATGCATCACAAGGTTTTTAGATATGTATATAGAACTTGTATTGTCATAGTAGAGTATCACAGGTTCAGTGATTTCTTCCTTCATTCCTTTGAGTAATTGTTTGATCCACACCACATTTGTACAATTCACTACAACAACCACATATTTTATCTTCAATAGTAGATTGTGAAATATAGTTCTATGTCTTGCTCCAAGTAACCAATTTTTTTCTAAGAAAAATGCTCCACCACTTGTACTTTTCATATCATTAATATTTCCAACCCAATCAACATCTGTATAGGTTCTCAATTCAAACTTGTCATTTTTCTTATAGTATAGACCATAGTTTTATATACCTTTTAAGTATATCATAATCCTTTTACCAACCATTAAGTGATTCTCCTTAGGATTTCTAGAAAATATTACAACGATCCCAATAGCTAGTGAAATGTTAGGTCTTCTATGAACTACATATTGCAATTTTCCAATCATAGACCTATACAATGTTTGATTTACTTCAATAGAATCATCATTTTTGGATATTTTATGTCCTATAACCATGGCAGTGCTAATTGATCTTGAATCCTCCATACTAAAAGTCTTCAAGATTTCCTTTACATACTTGAACTGAGTAATGTAAATACCATATTTTCTCTGTTAAACTTGTAATCCAACAAAGAACTTTATTTCTCCAAACATAGACATCTCAAATTCTTTCATCATTTCATTTGAAAATGTCTTACACAATGCATTTTTTCCTCCAAATATGATATCATCAACAAATATTTTAGCTAGTAAAATTCTTTTACCTCCTATCTTCAAGTACATATTGTTGTTTTCATCAATCTTCTCAAAACTAGTCTTCACAAGATAGTTGTGCAATCTTTCATACCATGCTATGGGAGCTTTCTTTAAAGAATATAAAGCTTTGTGCAACCTACACACTATGTTTTAGGTTATTCAATGTAAACCTCCTCTTCCAATCTTGCAACTGGGGCAAATGTCTCTCTATAGTTAATTCCTTGTTCTTGTGCATAACCTTTGTAGACTGACCTTGCCTTATTCCTTGTTACTTCACCACTCTCATACAATTTTTTTCTATACACCCACTTGGTTCCAATAACAATCTTGTTCTCTGGTCTTGGTACTAGTGCCCATGTTTTGTTCTTCTTAATCTAATCAATTTCTTCTTTCATGGCTTGAATCTAGTTTTTATTCTTTAATGCATTCTTTTCTGATTTAGGTTCATGTATGCTTAACAAACATGTTTCATTCCTTAATCTATTCCTTATCATTGGTCCATCCTCTTTTTCTCCAATTATTTTTTCAATAGGACGATGTCTTCTAACATATTTTGATAATCTTGGCTATGTTCTTCTTTCTTCAACAATAGGTTGTTCATGAAGCTTAATCTTCAGTTCACTGTGTACTTCTCTATCTAGTAACTAGATAATTTTAACATGTAAAATGATCTCAACATCCAAATGTACCTTAGCTTTTGATTGTAACTCAACTCTTGAATGCAACTTGACATCCATTGTATGTGACTTGATAATCACTTATTCTTGTTGATTAGCAGCTTGGTTCATAGTATCATCAACATTAGAAGATATTCCTTCATATGTTGGATACAATTGATTAATTATGTATTGTTTTGATGTTACACAAATTTCATAGCATTATTAGTTAGTATATGCTGAGCTCACTTGGGTAATGAAGATAGCTTTCTATGTCTACTGAGCATTCCTGTGTTATCCTAGTTTAGAAGGCAATGTCTATTGAGTTCACTTGGGCATTGAAGGAAAGTCTATATAAGATGAGTGTTAGCAAAGCTCACTTAGTTAATGAAAGAAACGTTGGATGGAACCAGTGTTAACCAAGTTCACTCAATTACCAAAGAATCTTTGTGAGTTTGCAGTGTTAACCAAACACCTGTTGGTTAACACAAGAAATCATTTTTGAGTTAGTGTCAACTGAGATGGGTCAACTAACAAAAGATTTTATTTTTTTGGCATATTAAGATTAATTGATTTATCTATTGGTTTTAGCCGACTGAGGAGATGAATATTAGTTATTCTAAGTTGTATATGAGCCGACTTGACAATATGAATGATATAAGGTCAACATGTGAATTTGAAAGTGTGTAAGAATGTGAATGCATGGATGATTTTGAAGACCTAATGATATTATAAGGTAGCGAATCAAAAGGATAAATAGAATATCCTTGTGGAGAAAAAAAGATATATTCAATCAGGAAGGATCAAGTAAAGCTAGAATCAAGATCTGTGATCAGCAATTCAGTTGCATTCAAATTAGGTCATCTCATTATTACTCTCTAACCATTGTAGTAGTGATCTAAATCTCTTAACACAGTTGTTTTAACAACTATTTATAAATCCTCTAACAAGGTGGTAGTTTTATTGAATTGTCTAAAGACCTCTAACAAGGCCACTCCTAACAAGGTGATTAAATCCTCTAACAAAGTCACACCTAATAGTGTGTTTTGTAACCTTTAATAGGGTTGGCTTCTAATAGGGTTCACTTTAGAAGAGTAAAAATATTAACTAGTTGTAATTGGTGGTTTTTCTTAAATTGGGTTTCCATGTTAAATCCTGGTGTCAAATGTGTTCATGCTTGCATCTAAATTAAGATAATGGTAATCATAGATAACATCTAAGGTTTGCATATTCAATATTTACCGAGTTACAACATTTTATGTGTGTTTTCTGAGCATCAACAATATTCAATTTTTAGAGTTTATTTTGTATTGACATCTAGGGGTCTAGGATTTATTCTACTAGTAACTGATTCACCCCTCCCCTCATAGTAATATTCTTAGGTTTCTTAATTTATTCATCTTCATGTATTTCTATATGTTCATCAAATTTTATATTTGCAATTTTCACAACTTTTTTAGTATTAGTATTTAAACACTTCTAAGCTTTACTTCTTGTGGAATAACCTAGGAACATACCTTCTTCACTTTTAGCATGAAGTTTACCATTTTTTTTGTCCTTAAGAATTTAACACTTGCTTCCAAATACCTTAAAATATTTGACATTGGGTGACTATCCATACCTTAATCCATAAGGTGTGAAATTTGTACCTTTCTTGACTTGTACTCAGTTCAAGGTATAGAAAACTCTATAAATAGCTTCTCTCTAGTATTTTAAAGCAACATTCTACTCTATCATTAGTGTTCTAGCATAATCCATCAAATCTCTATTCCTCCTTTTAGCTATACCATTTTGTGGAGGGGTCCTAGGCACATAAGTTTATCTTTTGATTTCTCTGTCATTGTAGAAGTTATTGAATTCATTTGATGTAAACTCTCCACCTCTATTAGATCTTAGACATTTCAAGCTTTTACTAGTTTCTCTTTCAAATTTTTTTAGATACTACTTAAACATTTGAAAAGCATAATATTTCTCTCTCAAAAATATCACTGTCATCATTCTTGAGTAATCAACAATAAATAGATTAAAATATTCGTCACCTTTATAACTTTGCACATTAATTGGTCTACATAGATCAGTATGAACTAATTCCAAAATTTATTTTGAAGTATAAGTCTTAATATTAAAAGTAGACTTTTTCATCTTGCCTAACTCAATATTGTTTGCAAATCACATTATCAAGTTTCTTTAGTTGTGGCAAACCTCTGACTCTTTTCATCTTACTGATACTAACCAAGTTGTCCAAATTTACAAGAAATAATCTTTTGTGCCATAGCCACACATCATCAAATTATACAACAAGATAAGTAGATTCATTAATGTCAAGATATCATAGATTACCTCTAGTTTTATCTCCACTTCTAATGAGCTCTCCATTAACATCATAGATATTATCCTTCTTGTGTTCAAATTCAACTTTGCATCTTGAACTATGCAATTGTAGTAAGCATTGTCACACATGATCTTGTTTGACAATCTTATTGATTCTTTACCTGTCACTAGACAAGGTGCATCATTACCAAATCTAACACTATTTAACACTATTTCCATTGTAATGCTCAAGGGTAATGAACTTACTTTTGTCACCAGTCATGTGATGATAACATCCACTATCAATGATCCATCTTTCACCTTTGGTTACATAAGATACTAATATAGTTGCCTCATCTTCATCTAAATAATCTTTCATAGCAACATAGACAACTTCATCATCATGATCATTTGATTCATCAATAGATTCTTCTTTAACAATGTAATAAGCTTTCTTTCCCTTATCTTTATAGCCTTTTTTACTCTCATCTTTTCTACTTCTAGATTTGTCTTCATTTCTGTTCTTCTTCTTCTTAGGACATCTTGCTGCAATATAACCAAAGTCATTTCAATTAAAACATATTATGGATAACTTAGCTTTATATTTTCCTTTACCTTTGTGAAATCTCCTAGCCAATAGTGCTTCTAGTTCTTCTAGATCTTCATCATCTAGGTCACTATCACTAGCAACATGCTTGACCTTTTTCTTTCCTTTAAGTTCTTTCAATGTTAGTTTATCTTTGAAAATAGAATGAATATTCTCAGATTTGAAATTACCAAAATTTGAAAGTTCAAAAAATAGTGAGTCTACCAACTAGTCCTTCAAGGGTTAGATCACTACTAGGAATACACCTCAATTCTTGTATAGAAAAGACTCTAATAGCATAGATAGGTAGCAAGGTTCTCAAATTTTTTCTAATCATAGTCTTATCTTCAATAATTCCATTTGCTCCTCTGATTGCAATTACAACATCTTTGATTCTTGCACAATACTTGACTATAGTCTCACCTTCTTGCATTCTTATTTCATCAAAATTTCCTCTTAAGCTTTTTACTTTGGCTCTCAGCACATTCTTGTCTCCGCCATATATCTTCTTTAGGGCATCCCATATTCCTTTAGAAGTGGTACATATTTTGATGTCTTCAAAATCTGAATATCTTAGGGTAGATGCAATCTCCAACATTGCATGATTGTGTTCTTTCTTCTAATTTAGTTGTTCAACAGTGAGGGTTCCAACTACTTCATCATGTTCAATGGTGATAGTTGTCTCTAGATAGTCTCAAGTCCTCCTAGATGCACCTTCATCAAAATTTCCATGCAAGAAAGTTTTCCTTGTTTAACTTGAGCACCTCCTTTTTGTACATCTTGATCTTTAGCTTCAAGTACCTTCAAACTTCTTTTTTTCACAAGTACCAAATGATCTAATACCAATTATTGGAATATTGGAATACTTTAGAATAACTAAGGGTGGGGGTAGTGAATAAATTATCCAAGGTCCAAATGTATAGATTTTATTTTTTAGTACTTAACAAATACATGTGCATGCAGTGATCATCCAATATCTTAAATCATAGTATATTACTATCCTAGGTTAGATGAACTTTATAGAAATGTAAACATGAAATACCACAAAATCATTCACACAATTTGGTACAAGGATTTTACATGGAAACCCAATTTTAAAAAAACCACCAGTAACATGCTACCAATTTTTACTCTTCTGAAATGAGCTCTGTGAGGAGTTAACCCTGTTAAAGGTTATAATGCACACTATTAAATGTGATCTTGATTAAAGGATTTCAATCACCCTGTTAGGATTAAGCCTTGTTAGAGGACTTTAGAACATTCCATTAGAATGTCACCCTATTAAAGGATTTAGTGATGACTATTAGGTCAACCTTAATTCAAAGGATTTATCCAGACTGATACAGTTGTTAGAAAGCAATAGAGGGACTTGATTTGATAACAAAACAACTCACCTATCGATTATAGATCTCTGATTCAATGCTCAATCTTGCTTGGTATTCATCCACTTCATCTCTAATAGCTTGTTCACCCTTCAAGCTTCTTGCTTAGTATACCAACTATAGGTTCATTCCTTCGACCACCAAATGAAGCAACACCTCAAGACTCCTTGTCTCTCTCTGGTTCGCATAGTGACTCTTTTCTTCTTGCCCGTTATCTCCTTATATAGAGAATTTAGATCTTTTGCCACTTCACCACAATCATCCATTTTAGGGTTAGGTTAGATTCATCAAATATACTCCCTTTTCTATTTTGTTCCCTTTTAGAAACTTCTCTTACAATACTCTTTAAATTCATCTCAAAATAGTTTATCTTGAATTTTGTGCCACTAGCTCATCATACTTATCTTCCACACACTTCACACAATTTAAGAAATCAACTTTGTCATCTCATATTCATCAAATCTTTGATCAAAATCTTAATACTTTTTTCTCGGCAATAACATGTTGTTTTCTCGGCAATAATTGTATTTTGATGCTCGGTCAACACTAGGTTGCTCAACATATACTAAGTTTAATTGGTGCTCAACACACACTGAACTTCCCTTTCTTGGCTTATACTAAATTTCCTTCACTCATCACATACTGAATTTTTCTTTGCTTAACTTCAACTAACTTTCTGCTCTACTTGCACTAACTTGCTTGGCTTGCACTATTTTCTCGATCAGGCTTGGCAAACACATTTCTTTACTTAGTTTCCCTCTTGTCTTTTCTTAAGTATCCTTTCATTGTAGCCTTCAATAGATAAATGATACACTATATCATCAATGTCTTACTTGGTCATAGTGATTCTTTTATACACCATAAAACTCAACCTTTCCCTAGGTACTCTTGTTATCCTTTTTTTTTCAAATCCTCTTCATCAATAAATATAATGATAGAATTAATACCAAATTAGCAATTGTCTCACCAGCAAGTAGCATGTTTGACATCAGTGATAAAATAATGATTGTTCCATGATAGGTTTCATCAATCTCCTTTATTTCTATACTTCAATAATATTATTCAACACTTTTATTTTAGGACAAATATTAGTGACATGGATAAGTAAGAAGTAGAGTTTTATCTCACAGTCCACTACTGAACCTAAATATGTGGTAGCTATAATCAATTGTTTAAATATTGCATGGATCAAGCAACTATTGAAAGGTATACACGGGTAAGTCATAAAACTTGTAACAATCTATTGTGACAACAAAAATGCTATTAAAATATATAAGAATCATGTGATGTATGATAAGAGAAAGCATATACCAATTAAGTATCATTATTTGAGAGAGAAAGTTCAATAAAAATAAGTCAGGTTGGAGTATGTGAAGTCTAAAGAGCAGATACCAGATATATTTACCAAGCCATTACCTAAGGATGCATTTTAGTATCTAAGAAGTAAATTAGGGGTCCTTCCCCTATATAATGTTCACTAAGTGAAGATTCATGACTGCATTAATTCATGATTTATTAGAATATCTTTATGGAGATGATGCAAGAGTTCACACTTGGGTACTGTCCTAAAGATTGTGAAAAATATGTAATGCAAAGATGAAATTAGTACATGCAAGGTACAAGGTATAAATACAAGGTTTTATAAGTTTTAAATGAAGCTTATAGTTATCTTTGGCATTGTTGTGTAAGGGGAAGAGAATAAGTGAAGATGGAGATATGAATATGAAACATGATGTATATGAATCAAATGGGGAGAGAATAAGAAAAAGAGGAGAATATGTGTAAGGAAGTAGAAGAAAGAGTTACTTGAAGAAGAAGATGTTTAATAATGAATGAAGTATATCATAAGGGGGAGTATGTGGAGCATATGAATGGAGTTATAAGTTGCAAAACAAGTAGAGAACATGATGAAGACATAAATAAAGTTAGAAGATCAAAATAGACATAAGTATTGTACTACTAAAGATGTTGATGTTTGGTATTGGATGGTTTGTTTCACAATGTGTTGCCATCAATGCCAAAGGTGGATATTGTTGGTCACAATTGAAGGTGATACATAAAAAGGGAGGTTGATGAAGCTGGTTAAGATGAATATCAAAATAGAGATGCAAAGTATATTTTAAAGAGTCGTATTAGTTTTTATGTTGTCATTAATGTCAAGCATGAAAAGGCAAGACATTGTGCTAATTCAATAAGGTGTAAAATCATTTGAAGGATGTACTGTTGGTTGAATGATGAAGAAGAAAATGGAATGGAAGAAAGTATTGATAAGTATGTGAGTTTTAATGGGTACTTGATGAGTTAGAATTTGACAAGATAATATTGATTTTATTGTTTTACATGATTTGATGAAGTGTTAAGATCATGTATAAGAAAGATAGTTTGGTTAGTAAAGAAGGAAATAAGTTATGGAGTGGAAAGAAAAATAAATAGTTTGTTGCACCAAGATAGAAAATGAGGTTAGTAAATGAAGACCTAATGGTCACCAAGCACATGTTAAGTGAAGAATGAATGGTATTGATCAAGCAAGTGTAGTGTTCATAAACCAAGGGAAAGATGAATAGTTTCTAGAAGAATCAATTGGAGGTTGACATATGGTGTGGATTACTTGATAATTTTTTAAGATAAGGATGAAGTAAATAAGATAATTTAATAAAGGAATTGCATTAGTTATGGTTTGATGGTGAAGATTTAATGAACAGAAAAGGAGTTCAAAGTTCAAGGACAAACTATGGTGATAAAGTGTCTAGATCCAATGTATCCAAGTTGGAAGATGCTTGAATGGTTATGATTAAGTGGAAAAATATTGGAGAATTTGATTAAGTGATAATAATATGTCTATTAAGGGATGATAAAGATGTTTATAGATGCTTATCCAAATCATTTATAAAGGTGAAGAAAGAAGGTGATACCGAGCAGAGTTGTATTGCAAGATCAAGAAAGTGGAGTGTGAAGTTGATGTGTGAGAGTGGATAGGAAAAACTAGGACAAAGGATGAGAAAAATGGAGATCTATAGTAGCAAAAGTAGTTGCATTATTTATTAGACCAGTTCACTATTATTCTCTAGCAATTGTAGCAGAAAATATCTTAACTGAGTGGATTTGCCAGTCTTATTTGTAAATCCTTTTTAAGGCAACATTCCATTGAATGCTTTTAAGTCCTTTAGAGAAGGCCAATCAATTGAGGAGTGATAAGGTCTAGATAATCTTTGGTGCAAATCCCTTAAAAGGGTCACATTAAAAATATGCATGTAACCTTTAACAAGGTTGGCTCTTAACCGAGCTCACTTTAAAAGAGAAAATTTTTTGGGTTACTGATCTTAGGTGTTTTTTCCCCTTAATATGGTTTCCACATTAAACTATTTTTGTCAAAATGTGTTACATGTTATTTCATGCTTATTTGATGTTTATCATTGAATACTACAACCCAATTTATGAATTTTACAACTAATAATCAATTTCTCTGATAGTCAGCACAAGTTAACAATTTATTGGTATAAATTTAATTGGACATAATTGTGAAATTTGGATCTAGTTACAAAGATTGTTTATTGCAAGTCAAATTCATTAAGTTTCTTATAATTTATAGGGATTAGAGAGATGTTGTGAATGGTTGTAGCTATTTGCAATGGGAAACCCCAAAGGTTTGATTAATTAAATCAACTATTTATTTATTAATTTATTTTTCTATTTAAATGACGAACTAATTTATGATTTATCTATGTTTTCATGAACCTTCTATTTAAATAATTCTAATAGTTCAATGGTCAAGACACTCTTCCTTCATTCATGAGGGAATAGGTTCAATTCCCATGATCTTTTATTGTTTCTCTTTTCCCCACCATCTCCATTAATTTCACTTATAACTTATTCCTTTAACCTCGGTCCTTGAAGAGTACAATAGGTGATGGTGCAGGAGCACCTAAGGATTGCTTAGCCAATTCAAAATTTTATTTTGTTGTGTGTGTCTTACTTTAGAAGTTGCCTAAGGTAATCATAGAGTTGAAACTTCAAATCAATCACAAGGAAGGTGATAGAGGGAGAAACTAAAGAAATTACAAAAGCCTATATCTACATGCTTAAGATGCAAAGATGATATGTTTTTGGCATTTTTGTCAAAGAGGGAGATATTCTATTGAGATAGATCAAAGCTAGAATGTATAATCATAGAGGTAGATATTCTTGATCAACAGTATGATTATTCATAAAGAGGGAAATACCAAGAGATTGTTGTCAAAGAGATGAAGAGTGTTACTTGTATGCACCCTAAAATGGTCGCCTAAACTATGGGCCCCCATTATTCAATTTATCAATTTATCAAATTTCTCGAATTAATGATTTGGAATATTTTATTAAATCAATTCAAATTAATTTTCTTGATCAAATTTAATTATTTATTTTTCTAAGGTTGATCATTTTATCTCAAGTCTTATTTAATTAAAAGAAAATCTCCCTTTTGATTAAATAAAGCAATTCCCCATTTAATTAAAAGAAAACCTTTCTTTTAATTAAATTCATCCACATTTAATTAATTAAGAGAAAAACCCCTCTTTTAATTTAATTAAATATTTCCTATTTAATTAAAAGAACTTGCTCCCTTTTAATTAAATAAAATCCCACGTGAAAAAGGAAATTAAATAAATAAAAATTAAACCCACTTAAAAAAAGGAAATAAAATAAATAAAAAAATAATTTTTTGTAAAAAATAATTTCTTTACACTTAAATGCACATATTTCTAAGTGGGATTCCTCTTTCTTCTCAAACACTCCTCTTTTCTCATTGGTGGAATTTCGTCTCACATGGATCAAACTCTATTATCCCATATTGGTTGTGAGAAGCCTTTCACCTCCATATTTTTCTTTATAAGGGAGAGCCCTCTCCTCATTTTAGACATCCATGATTGATCCACGAATATACATTCATGATTATGCTATTGTTATGCTTTGAAGAGTGATTTTTGAAGGAGTTTGAGCATTAAAGCTTTTTGTGGAGAACTTCTATCTTCTTGTCTTATTCTCTCTTGCATCCATGGCTTCCATCATGAGGTTTCATCCTTACATTTTCATATTATCTTAGAGTCATATTTATTTTCATAGATTAATATTGCATTGTTATTTCCTTTCATAGATTAGGTTTCCTTTCTTGCATTGCTTTGCATTGTTATCATTTAGATTAGTTTGCATCTTCATTTGCCTTCATATTTTTATTGTTGAATCTCTTGTTTCATGGTGTACTTGCATGGGCACAAACTAAGACAAATTGAGGGCCTCCATTACAAACCCTTGCACTCCATGAATAGAGAGCTATGAGCCGCCATTCGAGACATCATTCTTGATTTTTTTTGGATATAATGACTCATAGAAGTGTGCTCACATTTTAGGCACACATTTTTGTGCCCACCATGGGGTAACCCACCTTTAGTTGTTGCTTTTAAATATTTTTGGAGTTAACCCCCTTGTGCAAATTTGTTGGGAGACAAAAAATCCTAGATCTGAAAGATTTGATCATATCTCCCAAATGGCTAAGTATTTTGATCTGATTTTTCTTTTGCAGGGTGGTGACATATTAGACAAGCTTCAGTCCAATTTTTAGATTTTTATGAAGTATTTTCAAATTTTTATAATTTTTTCTTTATTTTTAATGAAAAATCATTTTAAGAAGAAAATTAGCAATTTTTTTTGGAAAAGTATGCATTTTTGGAAATCTCTCTAAATTATAAATAGAGTTGGTTCTTTGTATTTTGATTTTAGAGATCATATTAGGGCTCAATAATTCGATTTGCAAAAACTATTTGATAGAATAGATCCCTAGGGTACAAATGAAAAGATATTTTCAAAATTCTAACATTTTTGGAGAGCTCTCTAATTTTTGATAGGGGTCACTTTTCTGCATTTAGAATTTTGGATCTGAATTCATATCATATAGGTCCAATCTTTATGACTATGTCAAAAATCAATAAAAAAGGGCATTTAATGAATAGCTTGCATTTAATTTTTACAATGGATCAATGTATGATGTGAGCTTTTATTTGGATTATTTTCTAATTAGTATCATTCTTAAAAATTAGATTTTAGATCTAGCCCTAGTTTTGCATAAGTTGGATATACATTGCATATCTTGTGTTTGCGTATTTTGCTTGTTGTTTTGTTAGTTGTGAGCGAACGTTCAAGCATAAACAAAAGGTACAATAGAGAAAAGACGCATTGCAAGGATTACCAATTTTTTTTTAGATCTCTATAACATTTGGATTTGGAAGTAAAATGATCCCTCTCATATATTTGGCTTGAGTGCTTTTCCATGCTTTCATAGATTCACACTTCATTTAGTGCTCTAAAATTGGATTTAGATTTGCTTTCACGCATTTGTGTTTCACATAGTAATTAGGCCCTATGAACACTATTTGAGAGATCTTGAGAGACTGAGCTTCATTCACTTTCTTTACATGTGAAGCTCCTCTTGATAATAGATCCCCTTGTAGGTAGGGAAGGATATTTATTTTTATCTCACTATTCCGCTTGGATTCGTCCTCAACATCCATTAGTCTTTTCTCTTTTGAGATTGGTGGTGTTTGTTGTTGGATTTTTCAAATAGTTGGTGAGGTGATTTCAAATTAGCATGTCAAAGAATCTTGTTTGCTATGTTTGGGTAAGGTGAAGAGGCTAGAAGAGTATGCTCTATTCCCGGTGGGCACATCAGAAAATTGGAACCCTTGAATCCAAACCAAGTCCCCATGTGGTACAATTTTGTGAGTCTTCCTTGATTAAAGAGGGTTAAATCATAGTGGACATTCCCTTTATTGGGTCAATCACATAGACGATACCTCAAGCGGTAATAGCCATTTTTAATGTGGTAGTATTAACCACTATATAAATGTCCTTATGGGAGAAATCCTCATGGGTGTAGTCTTTTTTTGGGCTGTCAGATCTCCTCAGTATCTCCAATTGATTAAATTCTCAAAATATGTCAAAACCCTGGTGTATCAGGATTGGATTTCGCCCAGTCTAGATTACAAAAGTTGTAGATTTGAACATTACTAAGAACCATAGTGCTGCCAAATTTTCTTTTTTAGGACTATGTGTGTGATTGGAAAATATTTTGAAAACATAGACAATAGTGGTTCTAGGGATTAGATTGATACTATGATACTATTCTTGTTCATGTGTAAGGTTGCTTTGTCCCTTGCTCATTGTTTGAAGACATTTGCTTGAAATCCCTGATTGCTGTCTTGTGTGCCTAGTTCCTAATTAAAAATCTATTAATACATCTAGTTGGAAATTTAAAGAAAACAAAATATGAGTTTCTGAGTCAAGACTTTACGATCAAATTGCTTTGTTGTCCTATTATTTCCAATTTGCCTAGGTTGATCCAGTTTAGATTAGGCTACTTACCCCATTGTTAGAAGCTTGTTTGTACCTTGGGTTATTGTGCTTTGACCTATTGATTTAGTGATCATTGATTTCACAAGAGACCTTGTTTTGAGTTGCTGAGTTAGAGACCATCCTTGTTGAGAAAGATATACCTTGGATTCTTCGATATTATGCTTGGAAAGTCTTAGTAATTTCTTGTCCATCCACTTTCATAAAAATTCAATTTTAATTATTTATAATTTGGGTAAATCATCCTCTTGGTCCATATGTGCTAGGGTATTCACTCAAAGTTGTGGGCACCTCTGTAGTAGTGTTGGTTTACGCCTATTGCAATATTTTATCTTATCATCTCTTTCTTGGACAAGTGAGTGCTTTTACTACCCTAGTTTCGTACCAATGTTTCTTATGGTTATCTTATCAACTAGTACCTTTCTTTCATGTTGGTTACAAGTGCTATTACATGTTGCTCAACATTCAAATGAACTCAAATAGTAACAAATTTCACAAAATGACTCTTGTTCTTCTTTCTTCTTCATCTCCATGCCTTTCTAGTCTCCCATTTCCATTCTTCCTCTTCTTCATGTCTTCTTGATTCTTTTCCTCCTATTATCCTATAGTTTACCTTCTTCTATTCACCCTTTCTCTTCTTCCATGCTTGATTCTTCTTCTTCTAGAACCATGGATCTTGAATATCTTGTTAGGGATCCTTATTTGAGCTTAGATGAACTTGACCTCCTTCTTGAATTTGAAAAGTGTTCTTACTACAATAGATATATGAATGCTAACCTTGTGACAAAAATAATTGAAAAAGGGAAGAAATTAGATGTTCTTGCTAGGATCATACAGAAGATTAGATCATAATATTCTTCTTCCAAATATTCCTTATCTTCCAAGTCTCATCATGATTCTTCTATATATCATTCACATTCTTCATCTTCCAAGTCTTATCATGATTCTTCTAAATATCATTCACAATCTTCATCTTCTAAGTCTTATCATGAATCTTCTGAATATCATTCACATTCTTCATATTCCAAGTCTTATCATGATTCTTCTAAATATAATTCATGTAGGTCTTCACCTACCTCTTCTTCATGATATCATTCTTCTTCTACTTCTACCAAGAGTCTTATTCCTCTTATTGAGACATACCATAATGAACAACATGAAAAGTTTTGTGATACGCCTATCTATAATGACTATAGTGACAATGATTATGATGACGATGACTATTATATTCCTACGATTCCTAAAAGTCCTCCTATTCCTATGCTTGTGAGGGGATGAGTCATGGAAAGATATTGATGGTAATCCAAATGACTCAAATTTTGAAAACAACATTGATAAATTTTGTGAACAATACCTAAATGATAAATTTGCATTTTTTGAGGAAGAGAAAGCATTTTTTTGTGCTGAAATAAAACATAAATGGCATAAGAGTTCCTCTTCTAAGAACCCTCATGCTGAAAATAAAGATTACACTCTTGAGCAAGATCATGTTAATATTGAACCTTTATCTTCTAATGCTCACCTTCAATCTTCTACTTCCTCCACTATCCATACATCCCCTCAAGATTCTAAGTCTCTCAAATCTTCTACTAATCCTTCATCCAACAAAGATCCTAATGCCTTTCATGCAGTTCCCTATAGTTATCCTCAAAGGTTACCTCTTAAATAAAATCAAGCTAGCCTTCACTTGGCTGCAAATACTTTTGATAATGCTAAACCTAAATATCCTAAGCCTTTATGCACTATAATGCCTACTTCAGATAGTCCTTCATCATCTATTCCAAGGTCTTCTATATATTTCCAACATGCTTCCTTCTCCTTAGGAGTGGCTTCATGTCAAGAGGACTCTAAAAATGATAAAGAAAAGAATATAAAGAAAGATCAAGATCAAGAACCTTCTATGTCATCCAATTATTTTCACAATGTCTATAATTTGTTTCATGGTTCTTTTGATCCTCTGTGCCCTTCCTCATTCATTCCACCATGTCTTAAGTCTTCTCCTAAGCAAGACCAAACTATTACTTACATCGCTAAACTTATTGACAATCAAAATGACCTTAATACAGTTGTACCTTCCAAAGGTGATACTTCCATTAAGGTTATTAAAAATGATGTTGTTACTTCTAAAGTTGAGCCTATTGAAAATCAAGAGCAAAACTCTACACTTATGTTATCCAAAGATCCTTGTCAAGATCAAAGTCTTCCATCTTTTTGTTCTACCACTCCATGTTCCCTTCCACTTTATACTCTTCCTAAGTCTTCTCAAGCTTCAAGTACTCCTATCAAAGAAGTTGCTCCTATTCAAGATGTTCTTGATCCTATTGAAAATCCTAATGCTCACTCTAAAGATGTTGATGATCTTGATTATCATATAGATGTCAATGAACTTATTGATTACCCTTTTGCATCTTCCACATCCATCCTTGGATCTCCCCCACCAATACTATATGATTCATGTCTTCCTTCCATCTTGGGTCCTTATATCCCTTCACGTTCCCCTCCCAACTTTCCTAATTCATCATCCATCTTGGGTCCTTACATTCCTCGCTCTCCTATCTTTCCTCAAGATCAACATAGATGCATATCCTTGAATCCTTTTCATCCACCCACTCACCTAAACTAGTCATATCATCCTTCTTCTTCCACAAGTCCCAAATCTTTTGGAAGTAACCTAAATGTTCAATACAAGAAAACGAAGCAATTCAAGAATCCATATAAAAAAGAAGACCACCATGTCTCCTCTAGTCGACATGGGGGCATAAAGTCAAAAGAGATATCTAAGAAAAAAATTATAAGACAAGTATGGGTTCCAAAATCCATCATTGAAGATATTATCTCTAAATCATCAAAAATAAATGAAAAGAGGCCTATGGCTATATGGATTCCAAAGTCTCTCTTGAGAGTCTAATGTTTAACAAAAATTGAAGTTGACATTCAAGCTTCCAAAGAATTCCACTTCATCTTCTTCCAAAAGCATTCTTCCATTCCATGTGCCTAAATTGCAACCTCTTCTATCCACTCACCATATTCCTTCACATATTACTTCATTCAAATTTTATCCATCCTCTCACCACCCTTCAAGGTGTGTGTTGACATTGATCTTGCCTTCATTTCCATCTTCCAATCTTACTTGCTTTGCATAAAGCCATATCCTCCATTTTTGTCTTCCATCCTCCTTTCCCTATCAACATCTTTGAGCATATCATTTCAACTCCTTTGCATGTCATGGTTTAAACTTTCAAAGAGCATTATCTAAAAAGCTTGACTTCTTCTAAAAAGTTCAAATTTTTTTTCAAAAATTTGAAAAAAAAAAGAAAGAAAAAAATGAAAAATTTGAAAATGTGCCTTGGTGAAAACTTGGTAATCAGGCACCTTGGTAGCAAAAGCAAAGATAAATAAATTCGTCCTATGGTGAAAACCACCCCCTTGTAGCATCTTGGATAACTATCATGATGAAAACCTAACAATCAGACATCATGCGTAGTTCTTCTACATCTTTCATCCATTTCATCTTCTCTCTTTGATCTTAACAATGTTGACCTATACACAAACATTTGGCTATCTTATGATGATCCTTTTTTCATTCCTTTCATGTTTAGCCTTCATATCTATTTTCCTCCATTCATTCTAGTCTTTCACTATCCTTTTCCCATTTACCCCTTTGGTCTTGATCTAATAAAAAAGAGTAAAATATGATGCTATGAAGCCTCTTGACATGTCTACTCATTTGGATTGCATCTTTCTCACTTTTACATTATGTTTTCATGAATTATCTTATGTTGGCCTTTCATTTCTTGTCCAAATGTGCTTTACATGACAATTTTTCTCTAGCTTGGGTATTGTTGAGGATTTCTTCCCTTTATTCTCCTTCAATCTCTTGTCTTTCATAGATTAGGTTTCCTTTCTTGCATTTTTTTGCATTGTTATCATTTAGATTAGTTTGCATCTTCATTTGCATTCATATTTTTATTGTTGAATCTCTTGTTTCATGGTGTACTTGCATGGGCACAAACTAGGTCAAATTGAGGGCCTCCATTACAAACCCTTGCATTCCATGAATAGAGAGCTATGAGCCACCATTCGAGACCTCATTCTTGAGAAATCTTGGATATAATAACTCATAGAAGTGTGCTCACATTTTAGGCATACATTACTGATCAACAATATCAAAAGAAAACACATGTATGATGAAAAAGATAGAGAAGAATGCAAGAAAGAGGGAGAAATCTAATCCATCTAGACAGAGGGAGATACAAGAAGGAACTTAGAGGGAGTCATAAGAAGGAGTTTTGTAACCTAATTAGAAGATGGAAGTTGCTAATAGAGGGAGAAATTTTGATACAAGTTTTCATTTCAGTATTTTCTTACTCTTTTAACCTAGTCAGTTTGGTTGAACAAGATGTTCATCATTTGGTTGACTTAGTTGATTAGTTTGGTTTTCCATCAATGCTAGAGAAGGAGATTGTTGAGATCTGATTGAAAAGATCATTGTTGAGAGAGATTATTGAAAGAGAGAGATTGTTGAACATGACTATGTGTTTCAATCATTGTTTTGTCACTAATGTCAAGCCTACTATTTGTTGGTAAGACAACTGCTTATAAGATTCAAGTACTATCACTTAGTTGATTGATGAAGATGATTTGATCAATAAGATGTAACAAAAGAACCTAGAGGAAAGGTTGAGTTATGATTATGTAATGAAGTACAAGGGTCAGTTAAGACAGTGATGACATGATGTATTGATAATCTACTTAAGGTTACAAATGTTTGCTACACTAAGAAAGTTTAGAAGAACAAGTTACACAAAGTTTGTCTACCAAGCTTGATCGAGTGGATAGTAGGTGCTAAGAAAAGTTAGTTCAAGCTGAGCAAAAAGTCAGTTGGAGCCGAGTAACAGAAAATTCTAATGGATACCGAGAAAGATAGTTGATGTTGAGTAAATTTTAGTTGATGTTGAGCATTAGTGAACTTTAGTTGATGTCGAGTGATTTCATAATAGATGCCAAGCAATGCAATATGCACCAAGCATCAAAAGGTTGATAATGCCAAGCTGCTGCATTATTTTAAAGATCAAAGGTTTGCTGAATTTGAGTTGACAAGTTTATTTTCTTGAATTTTGTGAACCAGATGGAAGATAAGGTTGATGAGCTGGTGGCACAGAATTTGAGGTAAACCATTTTTAAGGGAATTCAAATTAATTTTAGAAGAAATTTCTAGAAGAGATATGAGAAATGGGGTAGATACATTATATCCTACCTAATCCATCCAAACCCTAAATTTTGACAATGGAAAATGAGTAGGAAAATATCCTAATTTCCTACTTATAGGAATATTTGGTCGTGAAGCAAAATTGTCATGTGCGAGAACCTAAGGGAGAGAAGGAGTTAAGGGTTTTGCTTCATCAAGTGACCTAATAAAAGAGTCTACAATGGCATGTTAAGCAAGAAGGCTTAAGGAGATGGATGCTTGAAGGGTGAAAAAGCTATCAAAGCTACAAAGTATGGAGGCCAAGCAGAATTGAGGATTGAATAGAGATCTGTAATCTGCAAGAGAAGTTGTAAGTTGTATCAGATTAGAGCTCTACTGTTACTCTCTAACAATTGTACCAGTCTAGGGTAAATCCTTTGTATTAAGGTTGACCTAATAGTCATTTTTAAATCCTTTAACCAGGTGGCTTTCCAAGTGAATGGCCTAAAGTCCTCTAACACGGCTCACTTCTAATAGGGTGATTGAAATCCCTTAATCGGGTCACATTTAATAGTGTGTATTGTAACCTTTAACAAGGTTGGCCTTTCAAAAGGCATCACTTCAGAAGAGTGAAAAGGAGTAGCACGTTACTGGTGGTATTTCCCAAATAGGGTTTCCATGTAAATCATTGTGTCAAGTGTGTTGATGAATCTATTATGTTTCATGCTTTACATTCTTGCAAGTTGATTTGATAGTAACCTACAAGTTTTAGTGATTGCATAATCTTATGAATACATGCATGGATATGAATATTTTATGGGTTCACTAAGCTATGAGAAGTTTTATTTATACATCTGGACCTTGGATATCTAATTCACCCCCCTAGTTATTCTAAAGTATTCCAACAACAAGATCAAGATTCAAACAATAAAAGGTACATGAGTTTGATTGAAGAACCACTTTCTCTCACCTAAAACTAAGAACTTACCACCAATATTGGCTTAGAAAGACATAAACCAAACAAAACCGCTCCACATTATTTTTTAAAGGAAAAACAAAAGAAGGACACAAATCATCCTCTTCCCTCAGACTAAAAGTGGGAGAAGAATATGACCAAAAAAAAATAATAACATCAAAGTAGGGAAGGGGAAGTTCCTTCCCAAGTTGCAATGAAGATTATATCTTGCAATATTTGGAGACTAAACATTGCTAACAAACAATGTTTGGTTAAACATTGTAAACATTTATTTTAAGAATAAATAATAATGATAGAAGAGATAAAAATGAGCTCAACACAAATGAAGAGGTTTGCAAAAGGCTTAGACTTATTGTCCATGGAATGCATGAAGGTAGTTGGATCATCTAGGGGCTTGGCCATTCTATGGAATCCAACAAGACTATTTTAAACTATTCTAGAAGATTGAATGAATTGGATGGGAGAGGACATCAATAGTTTATACTGTAATTTATAGTTTTTAGTTTTAAATATTTATGGCTTGATCTCCACTAGGAAAAAAAGATCTATGAGAAGGTGTGAATTCAAGACTTGGTGCATGGTCAGATAAGGACATCATTTTAAGACATTTCAATGTGATTCTCTACCTTTTAGATAAGAGTGAGGAGATTTGAAGGGGGACACAACCTCAAATTGACTTCAGAAACTAGATCTCCAAGAAAAACATTTTAGAAATAGAAATGGAGAATGAGACCTTCACTTGGAATAATAGGAGGTTGAGCTTCAATAACGTTTCAAAGAAACTAGATATGTTCTTCAAAGGATATTTGACTATGTTTACATTTTTTTCAAAGCTTCACTCTCTCCTATATTTGGGTTAGATCACTTCCCAATATAATTAGATATACTAGGTGAAGAAAAATGATCAAAATGTTTTTGATTTACATCTAAACTAAAGGTGATAAAATATAGTCTCGTTCAATGGAATGGAATCCACTTTAATAATATCTTTAGAACTAAAACTAACTTAGAGCAACACATTAAAGATACTAACAAGGAGGTTCTTTATCAAGAAATGAATGAGGAATGCTACATAGATGAAAAATAACTCCTCAAAAAATACAAAGCTATCTTTTCTTAGGAGGAGACATACTGGAGACAAAATTAAGAGAAACCTAACTAGTCGAAGGGGACAAAAATACTAAGTTTTTCTCAACAACACTAAACATGGGAGAAAATATTATATAATTATCACAATCACAAGTGGATAGGGTATGAATATAGACAATCATAAGTAAATTCAAATAGAACTTGTAAAATGCTACACTAAAAGCCTAAACAATTTTGATGATTCAAATCTTAATTTTCAAAGAGTGTTGTTGGAAGGTATCCCTTCAATAATATATTTTGAGGAAAATTATATGCTCATGGAAAATATATTGTAGGAAGAGTACATGATGGATCTTAGATATAGAACTTCATATCTAATTCCAAAAAAACAAGAATACTAGACTACGCCACATGGAACACAAAGGAGGGGAGTAAAGCTCACTTTTGGGATGATTCACGTAGATGACATCTCATAATCAGTAGACTAATAATTTTAGAAAGGATAAAAAATGTATGCATTAAAAATGGGGGAAATATGTCAAGGATTGTACATTACTATTCCAAATCCTAACTTTGAGTGTAGGTGGAAATGAAAATAATTGAAAAGTTAAAGAGTTCTTTAGAAAGACATAGATAACCTCAAAAGATAGGTTTTTAATTCTTAAACTAGGTAGCGATGAAATCATCAGTGCTAAGTTAGGGGAACACAATGTGAAGGAAGGGTACAAGACAATCTCCAATTTAAAAAAAATTCGACTAAATCTCAACTACCAACTTAGATATGCTAGAGCAAAGTGTGTCTATTAAAAGCATGAGTCTTTTCTTGGGCAACATTACAAGGAAAAATCCCAACTGCAGGCAAGTTCAAAAGTTTTGGGTTCCAAGGGCCATCAATATGCCCCCTTTTCTAAATGAACGAGGAGGATTCCAATAATCTATTATTGAACTTCCCTTTTTAATCTCAATGTTTGAATTGGTTGTGTGTTAAATTATGGTGGCTTTCTACATTACCAAATGATATTTTGTCCAATTTTCAATCATGGCCACTTATAAACCAAGAGAGTCTATGTTAGGAGTTGTGCCAACCCTGTTAGAAGTTGTAGAAGGTAGGTGGACCCACTGCCTAAACAACTTCAGGGGCCAGACCACCAAACTCATTGTCCAACTGATCTCTGTATTATTCCTTGTAGAATAATAGAAATGTATAGCTCCTTCTCCATCCTCTGATTGGACCAAACCTCTTCTGATCTTGATACCAGATCACTAACTTCGCATCCAATAATCCCTTAGATCGCTTACTTGCATTTACAAAATACTTCGCATACCACACACTTGGATCCACACATCTCAACAAGGAAAATAACCTTCCTTTATACCATGTCCTCAAAATAATTCTCTAAGTCAGCCTTGAGGCTTTCCCAATTAATTATAATAGGATGTCTTTAAGATAAACAATCATTTTACAATTACACAACACTTATTGGCTCACAGTCTTTACAACTTCTTACACGTGCAACCTCTGACCTTTCACACTTGCTAATATCATCATCAGGCTATTTTTTGTCACTGTCTAATTACGTTAATCACAATTCTATCTCTATTAGGAGATACAATCCAAACATCAGAAACTGCTTCTCAGTTACTCAATTTGTAAACTATCCTCTGTAAACCAGTCATATCTTCTACATGTCTTTGACCTTCTCCATGCACACTTAACCACTTCATTAGGACACAATGTAGAACACATCCTTAATTGTGCTTGACCTGATCATGAATGCTCCATTTGTACAACCTCGTTCTTAGTCTGTTACTTTGCCAGTCTTCACAGAAACAATGCTATATTGACATCAATGACAAATACAATCATGAATGCAACATGTCAATCATGCTAACAATTTCCCCAAGTGCTATAGCAATGCTTAGGATACTCCCCAAAGGAATACCACCAACATTCATGCTAACACATGTTTGAATTGAATCATCATATCTTGTAATAATTATGAACCTAAATAATAAAAAAATATTATAATAATATTTATATTGACTTAAATTACAACAAATCATTTAAAACAAAATGAATCTTCAATTGTTATTGTTCAAAAGAAACAAAATATTATTAGATAAATAAATTAATGCTCTTAAATTTGTTATAAATTATCTTCTATAAAAAAGACTCTTGTTTACAACGACTTTGAGCCCAAGTGTGATGATGATATAATGCAACAACATTCATTAAAGTACAAAATCTTAAAAGTGTCATAAGACGTATCTTTGATCCTTCTCTGATTGCAAAGGAATATATATATATCTTTGTGATGGTGGTAGCTCAACATGACTAATCAAATAATCTTTCTAATCATGGTAGCTTAGCTAATTGGGACTTTTGGTATGAATCCCTTGAGTCATGGTGGCTTATGTGACTTTGATAAAATATATTCTTTAGTTTTGACATGTTAGCCAAGACATTTTGGATATATGAAAGAGACTTTTGAGATAGCTATACAATTACTTAACATGTTGCCAATTAGCTAAGTGAGACATAGGATATCTAGACATTTGGTACAAGTGTAAACTTACTTAACATGTTGCAACATATACAAAGAAGACTTTGATATAGATATGTGTTTTTACATAACAAATTTCAACTTAGCTAAAAAAGACTTTTGATAAACTATGAAAGATACTTTTGATATAGGTGTATACTTACTAGTACGACTAAAACAAAATTTTAGAATGAATTTTTTTAGTCATATAAACTTAGCATGACTTTGATAGAGTGGGTCCCCTACTTATAACAACTTAATCGAAAAAGACCTATAATATAGAAAATAAACTTTTAATAAAGTACATGATATAATCCACATGAAAATAATATAATTATATCCATACAAAATAGAATATATAATTAAAAGAAAATTTATTAATTAATTATGATGAAATATGAACAGAATGTCTTGAGTTAGAAGTATCCTATCCTTTCTTTCACCTCAAGGAAACATGGAAGTAATGCGGTCAAAAGTAATTTAAGCATAATGACCCCACTAGTGAGGGGTATTATCATGATTGAGGAGGATGAAAAAGAGGTCAAATTTTCTTTTTCTACTCATTGGAGTGCTTACTATAGTACTGCAATTTGGCATTGGTGATAAAGACCCAATCCTTTGGCTTTCCCATAACAAATATGTAGCTTGGTCTATGTCATGTGAGACAAACTGAGGGTTTAGTTAAAGTGGATTGAAATTGGTGATGTATACTACGGAGGGTGAGAAAAAGATTGATTGAATGTATCCGCAAATTATTATTTTTTGATTGAATGGAATTTGGAAATTGTTAACACTTTTCCAAATACACCAAATTACTTGTTATCATTGTCTGATAGTGGTTTCCAACATTTTAGCATAGATCTTGTGGTCTGGATATTTTATGAGGTACACGACCTTCAATGGCTTGTCTAATAATTTCAGTTTCAGATAAACAAATATAGGAGCTGTTGAAAATTATGCAAGCGATTATTTCATGTAACATTGTTTGGTAATGGATAAACTTTAATCGATGTTTAATTTTGATACTAGTTATAGTTATATTTATGGGAGTATTATTAGTAATAGTGTTCTGATTGAAATTTAGAGCTTGTAGGATGCAATTTTTAGCGTAATTGATATGATGTTATATGATTTATTTATGTGAGAGATTTGTTATGAAGTAGAGTAATTTGTCATGATATATTATTCAATCAGTATCATGTTAATAGTTTATGTGAGAATTTGTAATGGAAATGAAAAGTTATTTGATAATTTATTATTCAATTGGTATCACATCAGTTGTTAATGTAAAAAAGCTGACAAAGAATGATTTGATATTGATATATTATTCAGTTAATATCATGGCAGTAATTTATGTCGGAGTTTTATAATGAAGAATAGTTTCATATTAATATATTATTAAAGATCATATCATGTTAGTTGTTTTTGTGAGAGTTTTGTTATATGGTTAAGCTGTTATTCTACACTTAATTTTGGGTAAGATGAGCTTAAACATCCATTGTATTCTAAATATAATTAAGAGGGGAAATAGAATAAACTAAAAGTCTGCAACATTGTGCACATCTACGCAATCTTAGAGTGTTTGATGAATACAAATTGTTCGTTAATTTGGAGGTGGATTATTTATGTGAGAACCTTTGGCAATAAAGAATGTTCTTTATTGATATATTGTTCCATTCCGAAATGTCTCTCAAGTCCTAAAAATGTACCAGACATCTATTATAATACATTTATAATGTAGGAGAGATCTGGTGCATTTTAGGGGGGTAGTCATTTCTATGCCATTGTTATTCTGCTATCTACCATTGTTGACTTGGGAAGAACTTATATAAGATTTAACATGAATCTACTCAACAATCAAAATAAAATAAAATAATAGTTTGAATTATTGTATATATCTGCATATAAATTAATAAGACAAATGAATAGCAAAATGAAAAAAAAATTAAAGAATTATTGAAACAATTTATAATTTATTTATTAATTAAAAAATTTAAACTAACAAACTACACATGAACTATTTATTTTTAAATACAACTTAAATCAATAAACCATTTTAATAAAATAATTTAATCTCATCTCGAATTAAATGGGCCCCTGCACTTTCATTCCCTACTTTTATCTTTATCACAAAGTACATTGAATATAAAAAACATGAAGCAATATATAGCATCTATATATCATAAATGGAACATCTATGATCCACAAATATCATGAATTGATTAATTCACTTTATAAAGTTATTATCAACTATTTGTCATAATTATAAACTCACATTGGAATCTATCAAATTTGAGGATTTAAATGATTAAAAGAGAGAAAAAGAGCTATTAAACAGCCAGTACATTGTTTGCTATTTGGCATGCACAGAGATGATAAAAAAAACTTCTCAACACAAAGAACCCTGCAAGATTGAATGTTCCAGAATCATCAAGGGTCTACGTATAGATGTGCATGAACAGAGAAACATCAGCAACTCAGATACGAATTCCATGCATGAACTTACTTGGACATAATGATAATTTTCTTTTCTGGGATAGATGTGTATGAACAGAGAAACATTACAACTCAGATAAGAATCCATCCATGAACTTACACATAATGATAATTTTCTTTTATGGGATAGATTGCTCTATAGTGTTTTGGATACTTTGTTGCATCTGGATGATAGATCATGTAGTATGATTCGAAATGTTGATGATAAAAATATCACATTATCGATATCAAAAGAGAAAATTATCAACTAATATATAGATTGTAGAAATCTGATGTACTTGATCGACACTTAAAAGTTCCATTCTACAAGAGAAGTGGCAAGAGTTCAAACAAGAAAACATCCAGGCAAATAATATTCACAAGAAACTCAAGATTTCAACCTTGATGTCCCAATACAGTATACTTGATCTCTGCCATATCAAGGCTTAAATTGATCTCTGCCATACCTAAATTACAATGTAGCAGAAAACCTTGGAAGAATGAGGCCTCCTAAACCATTCTAAATCTACTCCTAGTGCACTAATCCTCCCCCTTCTTCAACATCAGGGGCTCCAATTGCATCACCAAAAGAAGGGAAAACCTTGTTCTCTCTTCCAAGCAACCTCCTGAGAGAACAAATCCTTGTAACAGCAGAGACTTTAGCAGAATCTGAACTTGTTCCCCCTTCTTCTTCACCCATCTCCACTGAAGAAAACCCCTGTTCTTCAGGCTGAACCCTAGTCCTACAGAGAGGACAAGTAGAATGAGAAATGAACCACATTTCAATGCAATCCACATGGAAAGTGTGCTTACAATTGGGCAAAAGCCTTCCCTTGTCATTCTCCTCAAACCCACACAAACAAACAGCACAATCCAGTCCATCATAGCCACTATGCAACCTGTAGACAAAGAGAGGCAAGGCATCTATGACAGATTTCTCAAGCCCAACATTGGTGATTCCACCATGATCCTCCTCCTCTGCTTCAGCAAAAGTGAATCTCCTCCTCCTGGAAGAACCCAAGGCAGCATTGAGGGTAAGTGCAGCAGAGTGTCTCCAAAACCATTTGGCATAGAAATGGAGGCAGAAAGTGAAGAAAACAGCACAAGCAAGGAGAACTACAGCAAGAATCATGATTTCTCCATTGATCTCATACCCTGCCCCTTTCCCATTCATGTTGTTTTCAGCTTAATGTCCCTCTTTTCTTCCCCTCTTTCTTTCTATCTATGTTTCCCCACATACATCTATTAACAACAGCTCCCCACAATCTGGGTGAGATTGACTTCCACCATTGGAAATTATTTGTTTCTCAATTGCATTGCCCGGATTCAGACGCTCAAAAGATTCCCACTGTGCCGTCAAATCAGGCAAATCTATTGGTGGGCTTTTACCCACTTTGGTTTTGGTAATGGTCAGGTGAGGTCAGTCCCGTCTTCCAAGAGAGGTGTTTAACTACACCTAATCCAATCCTCACCTCACACTATTCTTGCTCCTCTTTCTTCACCTAGCTTCACCTAAACCTTTGTACTGCCGCCCCTGCTATGTGCCGCAACTGATATAGACCAAGTGCCCATTATTTTACTCTCTTATAATATTGTGGTTTTGGTTGATTTCATCACCTATGTGGTGCAAAAGGTCAATGGGCTTTGCTAGGTTATGGAGCTGGTGCAAAAAGGTCAATCTGATCTCATATGCATGCCTGTTATGGGAGTAGGCAATGACTTAACAATGGGTTTGTGGATCTTTTAAGATCTTCTTAGGGTTAATTTAATGTATAGGAGGAATCTTATGTATCTAGACATATGACTTTGATATGGTAATATTATATAGACATCTCTATCAATAAGTTTGAATTGGGAGAACATGATGATGTTCAGTTTTGAGAGTTAGGAGAGAATAAGTTGGTTTATATCATATTTTATGTTATATTTATAAATCTATTAAATATTTTTGTATTGGGATGTCTTTGGTTTATTGTTGAAGTTGAATAGTTATAAATGGTCAGGCTTAACCGACACACTGGAATCGTTGAATAAAAGTGGCTTCCAGTGGGCCCAACCACTCTTAGTCAATAGCTTGGGGCCACTGTTATGCATTGGGGTCATGCTATTGGCTAATAGTGGCTAGGCCCACTGGAAGCCACTATTATTCAGCGCTTTGAGTGTGTCAATTAAGCTGCTTAGTTATAAATGAGTCCATAAGAATCAAGTCTCGTTGAGTGCAAAATGTTGGCATCATAAGAGATGAAATGGAGAATAATTTGTTGGATAGATCATGAAGTTTACTGGGTTTTGTTTTGATATATTTTTGTAATTGTGTATCAAACCCTTACACTTATAGATTTGATCAATTTATGTAGATCAAGTCTATGACTCCATCTCTTTAGAACCTAATATGAATGCTTTATGTAAAAATAGTGAACTTTTGGATAACAATTGGGTAACAACGTTTTCGATATAACTTTATTATCCATCATAAAGTTTTGATGAAGAAGTCATCAAACTCACTTTTGGAGAGTGTGCAATATCATGTTTGTATTTCTCTAGAATGCATATGCTTTTTAATATACTATAGCATTTCATGTTTGTATTTCTTTATAATTCTTTTTCCTTAACTATATGAACACAGTGATACTAATAGATGTGATATATGTCTTGCCCAACTCCTTTTACCTAAATCAAATCTTAGAACTTTTGTGGTTTTGCATAAGTTTGAAGGTATTTAAAGGAAAAATTTATTTAAGATGTTTCATTTGTTCCTATTGATGTAGATGTTGATCTAATGATGATGTAATGCTAAAATATGATGTCATTATAGAATTATTTTTCTTTCTTATAATATTTAAAATAAATTTGTGTTTTATATATTTACACATCTTAAAATACACAAATTGAAAATTATAAATATAAAATAAATCTAAATCTAATTCTAAAATCAATCTATATCTTTAAAAATAAAAATTATAAATCTTTAAAATGTAGAATTGATTCAATCAAGATTCACATTCATTTAACCTTTTTATAATAGCATATTACATAAATAATAATTTTAATTATTAATTAGGAAAAACAACACAAAGTACTAATCATATGACGTCACATGTTTTAACAACATAAATAGACATATATGAAAAGAATCCACCCATTGAAAACCTTATATTAGGTGAAAAGAAATATATATTTACCACCTAACTCATCTTGGAATTCTTAAGCCAAATATTTCAACCTAAATATTTGGGCATATTCCTAAACAAAGACCTTACCACACATGTCTAGAAAAATAAAAGAAGAGAAGTCAAAATACTTCTAAATAAGAATATTTAAAAATAAAATAAATAAGATTATATAAGAGTAGGAATATGATATAAATTGGTTAAATTTATTTCTAGTTAAAATATTGATTTTCAATATTAGTTTATGTTTAATTAAATGTAAGTGTTTTATTTGAAAGTTAAGGTTTTGTTCTGAATTTTTATTTATTGTAAAGATAGGGGATATGAAATCATTAAATGAAGATTCATGTAGTGTTAGATAACTAAGAAGGTAGGTGAGCTTGAACCAGTTATAACCAATTATCTTATGGACCTTAAATTTATTTTTTTGTACCACCTTCAACTTCATAAAATTTCAAACCAATAACTTAGTCACCACATCCAACATCTTAATTCCAACTTATCACAACTTTACTTCAAACAATTGTCACACTGTTTCTTAATATAACGAGTATTAGAGTATTCATCTAGCTTATATCGAGTTGCATCATCAAACAGTGAACATGAAATAAATTTTGTAACACAATAAGAAATCACACATTTGACAAAAGTATTTAATGTCGAAACCCTGTAAAGGGAAAAACCACATGGGAACCAACAACCCAAATAATTCCAATCTTTTGAAGTGAGCTCAGTTAGGAGCCAACCTTGTTAAAGGTTGCATGCAGATTTTTAGTGTGACCTTGTTAGAGATTTTTCACGAAAGATCATCTAGACCTCATCACTACTTGACTTTTCTATAGAGTAGCCTTCTCTAAAGGACTTAAAAACATTACTATTGAATGTTAAAATATAGGATTTCAAAGACTTTTTAGGTCCACTTGGTTAAGAGATTTTTCTGCTAAAATGGTAAGAAAGTAACAGTCAAGTGATCTATCAGGTTTTAACACTATCTTGCTTGTTCAGATCTCTGCTTCACTCTATCTCTTCCTTTTGATCTCTTTTTAGCTGATTCACACACTCACACTTTCACTTAACACTTCCTATGTTTGATCTTCTCAATTATATTTTGCTCAGTTCACCTTCTAGCTTCTTTATCCACTTCAATTTGCATCAACAATAATCACCAATGATTAGGAACAAGAAACATCTTGTTCATCCTTTTAAATAGCTAACTTTTTCCTTTCCAAAATCTCCCAAATTTTGTTGCTTAATTACAATCATATATCTTAGATTCATTGAATTTAATCACTCAAAAAATAGACTTCCTTCTTGAACATTGTGCTCCATTTCAGATTGTTATCTCTTCTCCATTAGATCTCCTTTGAATTATTCCATCCATTGATCTCATAACTAACTTTGTCCTTGTTTGTTAAACTTCTTGAACATTCTTAATTTTCACCAAATGTTGGCCTTGGGTTTAATCTTTTAGAAACATGTTCTTCATGTTCATGCTCAGTAAACACTACAACTTGCTTGGTCAATACATGACTTGGTTAACAGTGAAATTTCTCAATTAACACTAGACTTCAACACTTCTTCCTCAGACTATAGTAGCTTGATTAATATTGCATTCCTTCATTCACTGACTACACCATCTTGCATTTACATCTTGCTTAAGATCATGTAAAGAAACCAAACTAATATTATACTATCAGAGTCAAACTCATTCAAGTGTCCATTGAATACCATACACTTATCAACTCTTATATCATCACACTTTAATCAACATATAACTCATTCAATGACAACATAGCAAATGCTATGACTCTTACATAAACATCAATCAACATTATCACTTGGGGCTAACATTCTCCCCCTTTGTCATTGATGGAAACACATAAACATAAGATTTTGCATTACAAAATATTACATCATAAGATAATCAAATGTATGCATTGACAAAAACACAACTATTTAGCTCTCTGATTTTGTTTAGGTTCTCTGCAATAGATTCAACATTTCCATCTTGGTGTCCACTTTGACAAATTCTCCCACTTTGGGTGTACTTTACTTTCTATTTAGCAGCATCACTTCATATCATCTTCTCTCATCCATATAGATTCTCTCCTTAGCAGGCTCATTACATCTTCAATTCTCTCCCTCATTGATTATCTCACCCTTTGACAACAATGCCAAAGGTAACCATAAGTTCCAATGTGAAACTTATAAAACCTTGTAGTAATACCTTGTACCTTGCATGTACATATTACATCAGTTTTATTACATTCACTTTTCACAACTTCGGGAAATAGTCCCCAAGAGTGAACTCTTTCATTAACCCCATTAAGATATATTTGTTCACCTATGAATTTATGCAACATGAATTCTTTCAAGTAGTGAATCTTTCACATATTTTAGGCTTACTTGCTTCTCTTGTACTTGCTCCCTTAGATAATGATACTTGATAGATATATGCTTGGTTTTTGCATGCATCACTAGATTCTTGAATATGTTTCTTGCACTTGTGATATCACAATAGATAGTGATAGATTTAGTAACTTTCTCTAGCATTCCTTCCAATAATTTACTTAATTTAAATAATATTTAAACAATTAATTGTAGCAACAACATACCTACCTTCATCTATAGATTGTGACATGTGGCTTTGTTTCTTTCTCAACCATGTAATCAATCTTTCTCTTAAAAAGAAAACTCCATGACTAGTACTTTTTCTATCATCAACATTTCTAGCCCAATCAACATCAATGTACACTTTCAATTCAAAATCACCTCCTTGTTTGTACCACAATCCATATTCTTTTATTCCTTTCAGGTATTTGAATATTCTTTTAACAACAATCATGTGTGTTTCCTTTGGATTAGAGGAAAATCTTGCAACAATACCAACTGCATGTGCAATATCAAGTCTACTATGCACAATATACTATAATCTCCCAATCATTGATCCGTATTGTGTCTCATTTACTTCAACAATAGTATCCTTCTTAGATAATTTACATCTAGTCACCATAGGTGCATAGATTGACCTTGACTCATCCATGCCAAACATTTTCAAGATCTCTTTAATATACTTAGACTATGTCATGTATATGCCTCCTTCTGTTTGATGAACTTGCAAATCAATGAAAAACTTGATCTCACCAAACATGGACATCTGAAACTCTTTACTCGTCTATTCAGTAAATTATTTGCACAACAGATCATTCTCACGAAAAATGATATCATCCATAATATTTGATTAATAAATACTTTGTTTTCAGCTCCACTCTTCAAGTATAGGTTACTATTCTCACTGGTTCTGAAAAATCCAATCTTTATCAAATATGAATGCAACATTTCATTCCATGCTTTCGGTGCTTGCCTTAGTCCATACAATGCTTTGTTCAACTTGCATATGAGATGCTTTTGATTTGTCTCTACAAACTCTTCTAGTTGTTCTATGTATACCTCTTCTTCCAGTATTCCATTAAAAAATGCAGAGTTCACATCTATTTGATATTATGCCTTGAATTTCTTGTAAGTTGCACATGCCAACAAAGTTTTGACTCCTTCCAATTCTCTATAGGGGAAAAGTCTCACCATAATCAATTCCTTCTTCTTGAGCATAACCTTTACAAACTAATCCAACTTTTTTTCTTACAACTTCACCATTCTCATTTAGTTTATTTCTAAAAAATGACCTTGTTCCAATTATATTCTTGTCAGCAGGTCTCAACACTAGTGCCCATGTATTATTCTTCTCAATCTAATATATTTCTTCATTCATATCATTGATCCAATGTTCATTATCAAGTGGATACTTTATAGTTACTGGCTCAAACTCAATAATCAAATAAGTATTATCGTTCAACTTACTTCTAATCACGACTCCAACACTCTTATCTCCAAGGATTTGTTTAGGTGAATGTCACATACTTTGTTGTGACAAGTTCAAATTTATGATCTCTAACATTATCATTTCTTGGCTAGGGCTCAACATTCTTCTCAGGTTGTTCTATTTTTAACTTGGGTAATGTAGGCTAATGTTCAATAGCTCTCTATTGTTTCTTGAGGGTCTAGTATCAAGTGCTTCTTCATATATATATATATAAACATACTTGTTATAATTTCCTCAGGTTCTTTCTTGCTTTCTTCAAAATTTTTATCTACAAACTCATCAATCCTCACATTTGCACTCTTAATCATAGTGTTAGTAGCATTATTCAAACACTTGTAAGATTTTCTTTTAGTAGAGTAACATAGGAATATTCCTTCATCACCTTTAGAATCAAATTTTCCATTCCTTGCATCTTTATGGATATAACACCTACTTCAAAATATTTTATAATTACTTACATTTTATATATGACCATACAAGATTTCATATGGTGTCTTACTTGTTCCTTTCTTTCACTAAACTCAGTTGAGAGTGTATACTGCAGTGCTTATGGCTTATCTCCATAACATTTGTGTAACACCTTTTTCAATCAATAGTTTTCTAGCACAATCAATAATTGATCTGTTTCTCCTTTCAACACTCCTATCCTATTGTGGAGGCCTTAGTGTAGATAATTGTCTCTTAATTTCATTCTCAATACAAAAGTTAGTGAATTTATTAGAAATAATCTTACCACCTCTATCAAATCTTAGGCATTTTAGTTGTATACTAGTTTTTTTTTTTTTAACTCTAGCTTTATACCATTCGAACATTTGAGAAACATCGTATCTTAACTTCAAAAAAATTATTGTCATCGTTCTTGAATATTCATCAACAAATAGTATGAAATGTCTATGTCCATAATAGCTTTCACCTCTCATTGGTCCACACAAATTAGTATGAACTAACTCCAAAATATCATTAGTTGAATGTTCTTTCTATAAAAACTAAATTTAGTCATCTTACCAAGTTGACATATATTGCACATATCATTCTCTAGTTTATGCAAATTTAGTAAGGCTCTCACTTTCTTATTTGTGCTAACTTTGACCATATTTTTACAATTGACATGACATAGTCTTTTGTGCCACAACCACACATCTTCAACTATTGCAAAAAAACATGTATTAACTGTAGGATCTAGGTAAAATAGACTACCTCTTGTTTTCTCTCTAGTGCAAATTAGATCTCCATTGTCATCATAGGTATTTACTTTTAGGTTATGAAACTCTAGCTTGTGGCCTCTATTATTCAACTAAGAAACACTCATTAGATAATACTTTAGTCCTTGAACCCAATATGCATCATTGCACCTAATTTTATCATTTAGCATCAATATACCTCTACCTTTCATAGGACATGGAACATCACTTCCAAGTTTAACAACTCCACCATCATACTCCTCAAGTTTATCAAACTTACTTATATTTCCAATCATGTGAGGTGAATATCCACTATCAATAATCCATGTGTAAGTTTTACTAATGTGAGAAATAAGAGATTTTTTATCCTCATACCTTTCCT
The DNA here is from genome assembly GCA_028749045.1 of Cupressus sempervirens. NCBI lineage: Eukaryota > Viridiplantae > Streptophyta > Pinopsida > Cupressales > Cupressaceae > Cupressus > Cupressus sempervirens. Next base: position 174,594,772 of record CM053785.1, on the reverse strand, counting down.
CATTTGGATCTTCTTTAACAACAACATACACCACTTCTACTCCTTTTTTGTCTTCTTGGTCTGACTCAATGTGCTCTTGCTAGAAATGTAGCACAAATTCTTCCCTTTGTCTTTGTAGTCCTTGTTCTTTCTATATTTCTGCCCCTTCTTTTCATTTTTATCACTCATGTTTTTGTTAGGACAACTAGCAACAAAATGATCAACTTTATTTCATTTAAAACATGTTAAGGGCAATTTACCTTTGAATTTCCTTTACCTCTTGATAGTATCCTTGCAAGAAAAACTTCAATTTTATCCAATTATTCCTCTATTTCTAAATGACTTTCATCTTTATCATTCTTCTCTTTCTTTGAACTTCCAATGGTTAGAGATGAATTGAATTCATTCTCAATCTTAGGTACACTATTATCAAAATTACTTAACATAAATGCATTCAAACTAAACCATCAAGAGTTAGATCATTACCAGACATAGCTCTAAATTCTTGAATTGTAGATACACTTATAGCATAGATGGGTAAAATTATTATGATAACTTTACTTACAACTTCTTCATTAGTGATGGTGCCTCCAGTAGCTTTGATAGCACTAAAAACTTCCTTGATTTGGTTGACATGTTGCCCAATATTTTCTCCATCTTTCATCTTCATGTCATCCTATTTTCCTCTTAAGCTTTTTGCTTTAGCTCTCAACACATTCTCATCTCCTCTATGTACAAGTTTCAGCTTGTCCCAAATTTCTTTAGTATTATCCCAATTTTTCACATCATCAAACTCAATGTCAATTAATGTAGAAGTAATCTCAATCATAAGACATGTTTCTTTTTTTGGTTCATCTCATCAACTGTCATAGGTCCATTTGGAGGGGTGTACTGGCTATCCAGATATAATAGTGCATTGCCTCCAATTCCAAATAGAATAAGCCTCATTCTATTTTTTCATGAGGAGAAATTATCCTTGTTCATCTTTGGTACCTCTCTCTTATCATCTTCAGATCTTTATCTCAAGTTCCTCAAACTTCTTCCTTCAAGCACTCAGCTCAGATACCAATTGTTAGATAACCAAGGAGGCAAATCAATTATAGCTAGTTATCCTACATGCCTTAAAAAAATTTTGTACCAACTTTGACTTCATAAAATTTCAAATCAGTAACTTGGTAACCACATAAAACATCTTAATTCCAACTTATAAAAACTTTACTTCAAACTATTATCTCACTATTTCTTAATATATTGAGTATCAGAGTAATCATGTAGCTTATACCGAGTTACAACATCAAATAATTCACATGAAATAAAATTTTGAAACACAATAAGAAATCAAACATTTGACACAAGTATTTAATGTGGAAACCCTATAAAGAAAAAAACCACATGGGAACCAACAACCCAAATAATTTTACTCTTCTAAAGTAAGCCATGTTAGGAGCCAACCTTGTTGAAGGTTACATGCACATTTTTATTGTGACCTTGTTAGAAGGTTTTTACCAAATATCATCTAGACCTTATCACTCCTTGACATTTCTAAAGAGTGGTCTGCTCTAAAGGAATTATAAACAATACTATTGAATGTTACCATATATGATTTCAAAGACTTGTTAGGTCCACTCAGTTAAGATATTTTTCTACTACAATGGTAAGAAATTAATAGTCAAGTACTATGTTAGGTTTTAGAACTAAATTTCTTATTTAGATCTCCTCTTCACTCTATCTCTTCCTTTTGGTATCTTTTTGGATGATTCACACACTCACACTTTCACTTAGCACTTCCTGCATTTGATCTTCTCAATTTTTTTATAACTAGTTCACCTTATGTCTTGTTTATCCACTTCAATTATGACACAAGGTAGGTATGATAACTAGGGCCAAGGATTTGCCTAATTACCACACAACCTTGCCAAGTTAACAAAATGGAAGCAATCACAAAGAGACACAACCAAAAAGGAGAAAGTGTTATAAATGTTTCATTAATTCATTAAATTTTATTATACATGTCTGACTATGAGGCCTTCTAGGTTATGACCAATAAAAGTATTCAAATTACATAGAAAATATCCTCCAACATGCAAGATCCATGATCTCCTTCCTAGATTCCTACTCCCTCTATTTATTTCTTGCTGAACTCCCCCTAAACTTAGATTAATATCTTATATTTATACTTGCCAAAATGGCTTACAAATTATTCTAGTCATCATATGGAGAATGCTAACAAAATAATGGTCTGCACACATCCCAATGATCAATCTAATACATTAAAATATGACCTTGAGTTAAATATATAAGTAAGCTCTTGAACAAGAATCAAACAAACAATTCAGTAAAAGAAGAACAAGACATCTCCAAACAAGAGCAACAAAGAGTCACCAAGGCACTTGGTAAACACATAATAGAAATCACTTGGTGAAAGAATAAATTGAGCCATTCGATGATCAAGGATAGAAACACATCCACCAATTCAACTAAAAGAAAGTCACCAAAAAGATCATAGAGATAACTAAGCACACATCTATCAAGCAGGATAGCAATGCAACCCAAGATGCTCCTGCATCAGATAACCATGGTTGAAAAGAAAGGATTCTCTTGAATCATGAGTGGGTCACAACCTAAGATGAATCCAACTCATATTACAAAATCCACATAACATCTTCAACTGACAAGTGCTTCCACTTTACCAATTATTCAAAGTAATCCTTACCTCTTGTACTTTACTCTATCTCTTCGACCTCTTCTTAGGATAATCAATCGGTACTGTAAACTCATTATCAGAGTCATGATACTTGTATAAATTGGCAACATTAAACATAGGAGATATATACATGTTATTAGGTAACTCAACTTCATAAGCACTACCGCTGCCAAATTTCATCGAAATTTTTCAAGGACCAAACTTCTTCACTTTCAACTTATTATATGTGCCAATAGGAAATCTACCTTTCTTTAGATGAACCATCACCTCATCACCAACCTCAAAAATCGTATATCCCCTTAAATTATATGCATTCTATTTGTATTTTTGATTACTTTGTTCCAACTTACATTTTACCTTCTTATGCAAAAACTTCATAATTTCCATAAATCCATCACCTTCAAAACTTCTCTTCTATTCTCCAATAACATCCATCAAATATGATATACCCAAAGCCTATATTCTAGTAACAATCTTAAATGGTGTCTTTCTAGTACTCATGTTCACAAAATTGTTAAATATGGAAAATCTACTTGTGCCAATACCAAATCTCATTTACTCAATTTATCTCCAACTAAGCATCTTAAAAAATTAGCTAAGGTTCTATTCACAACCTTTCTATGTCCACCAGTCTATGGGTGGAATGTAGAACTAGACTTAAATGCGATATCCAACTTCTTCCAAAAAGCCTTCGAGAAATAACCGACAAACTTACTGTCTCAATCAAATCAATACTCCTCAGTAATCCATGTAATATAACAATCTCTTTAAATAAAAGCTCAACAACATTCATTAAATTAGATGCTTTCTTGCATGGTATGACATGTGTCATCTTAGGAAATTGACCAACAACAAAAAACACATAATCATGTCCTCTTGTAGTTCTTGGTAAGCCAAGCACAAAATCCATAGTGATATCACTCCAGGGTTTCTTAGGAACTGAAATAGGTGTATACAATCTAGTATTTTGACTTACTTCTTTTGTAACTCAAAAAAATCCACAACTTCTTACAAACTTCTAAACGTTCTTGTATGAATATAAACAATAATAATTTTCCTTAAGAATATTCAAAGTCTCATTGATACCAAATTGTCCAACCAAGCCACCACTATGTTTCTCCTTAATCAAATTAACTCTCATAGATCCTCTTAGTATACATAACTAAATTCCTTTAAATAATACACCTTCCTAAATGAAATAATCTTCATACTTAGATTATTTGGTATTGGTTCTTTGCACTCTCTCCATCCCTTAAAAAAATTAGAGTTATTCCCATACAAATCCTTAATTTTACCAAAGCTAAGCACTTCAACTTTCATCTCGATTAACAAATATATTATTTTTCTCAATGCATCTGCAACTTAGTTAGATTCTCTTCTCTTATGCTTGATAAAAACTGTGAAATTTTGCAAGTACTCAACCCACTTCATATGTCTCTGATTCAATTAATGTTGACTTTCCAAATACTGTAAAGCCTTATTATTAGTATACAACAACAAATCCTTAGGTACCAAATAATGTCCACTTCTTCAAATCTTGAACAATAGCATACAACTCTTGATCATACCCATAATAATTCCTTTTAGCATCATTCAACTTCTCACTGATTTATCATCCTAACTCAATGAAACTCCAATTGCACTAGGTCACTTGCATCACATTCAACTTGAAACACTTTATTGAAATAAAACAAAGACAACACATGTAATTTAACAACCTTTTGTTCAAAGTCTCAAAACTCTTATCAACTCCATGTGTCCATTTGAAATCATTTTTTATCTCCTCTCATTGTCTCAGTCATAGCATTACAAACCAAACTAAATTATTGATGAACTTTCTATAGGAACTAGCCAAACCATGAAATGATCTTACCTCACTCACATTTTTAGGTGTAGGCCACTCAATAATTGCTTTAACCTTCTTAGGATCCATCTTCAAACCATCAACTAAAATCACAAATACCAAATACACAATTTCCTCCTTCATGAACAAACACTTCTTCAAATTAATCAACAACTTCTCCTCTTTCAATCTCTCCAACATTTGTCTAATATTCTCATGGTTTTCTTCCTTAGCCCTACTAAATATTAGGATATCATCCAAATAAACTACCCAATAATTTCTTCAAGGCTTCATTCAACCTGATGAAAGTACTTAGTACATTAGTCAAACTGAAAGGCATAACCAACTATTCATATAAACCTTCTTTTGACTTAAAAGTAGTCTTCCTCTTATCACCTTCTTAGATTCTGATACGATGATAACTACTCTTCAAGTCAGTCCTTATAAAATAATTTTCTCCACTAAAAAAATCCATAATATTATCCATCGTCATCATAATAAACCTATACTTCATCGTTATCTTGTCAATATCTCTAGAATTAGTACAAATTCCCCACTCACCATTTTTGTTAGGTGACAATACAAAAGGTACAACACATGGACTCAAACATTTTCTAATCAAACCTTTCTATAACAATTATTTCACTTGCCTATTAAGTTCTTCAATCTTGATAGGGGTCAATCTATAAGCTTCCTTGTTTGGAAAAATAGATCCAAGAATATGGTCCATACAATTACTTATACTCCTTCTAGAGGTAAACGATTAGGTACATTCTTTGAAATAATCTCTTGATACTTAGTGAACAACTTTTCAAATTATGCTAAAACTTGGTCAATACTATCATTACTTGGTGCACTAAGAATCACAAAAAATTAAATTTTTTATTTCCTCATATCCTTCACAAATTGATTTCCATTAACCATGCAAACTGAAAATGTGGTACAATGATTTTCATCAGGTGCATCTATCAAATGTAACAAGACTTGCCTTTTTCCATTTTCCCAAATAGTATATTGATTTAATATACCATCATGCAATTATCATATTGCTAGGGTCTACCCAAAAGTATATGGCAACAATCCATAAGCATGCTATCACACAAAAATCCATCATAGTAATTCCTAATCTTGAATTTCACAAGGGATTATTCACTTACCAATAACTTATATTCATCCTTGATCCAAGAAAATTGATAAGGTTTAGATTGTCTCACCCTCTGTAACTGTAAATTCTTAACTAACTCCTCTGATGCCAAATTTTTTGAACTACCACTACCAATTATTAGCTTACAACATTTTCCTATAATCTTACTTTTGGTCTTAAAAATACTTCTCCTTGGGAGGGATTCTTTGTCATTTCTCTCATTACAAAAAGTTCTTCTTACCAACAAATTCTCCCCCTTTTTAGGTCCATTTGATGGAATCCTAAATTCTCCTTGGACTACAACACTTTTGCTACCACCTTTAATAGTCTTCTTACATTCAAGGGCTCTATGTCCCTCTTCACCATATTTGAAACAAGTTTCGTGAACTCCTCCTCTTCGATAGCCTCCTTGATATATAAGAACCACCTCTTCCTCGATAAGGACTACCACTTATCCACTCATTCTTACCTTTCTCATCACCTTTCCACTTGGTCTTGCCCCTATCTTCCATAATATTTTCAAATCTGGTATATTTTCCATAAGATATACCTCTTCCTCTTTGAAAATTCCCCTTCTATTTCTTTGTCTTTTTTCATGCTTATTTATTAAGACCTTCTTAGCTTTCAAGGCATATTGATATACTTCTTCCACACTATCTAGTTTGACAAAACTAATCTCATCTTGTATTACAATTCTCAAACCATTCAAATATGTAGCCACTTTCTTTATCTCATCATCAACAGATCCAGATCTAATGTCCAATCTGTAGAACTCCTCAATATATTCCTTCATACTCATATTATTTTGCCTCAAATTTTGCATATTACTCAACAAATTGACATGGTAATAAAAAAGGAGGAACTTTTTTTTCAATTTATTCACCATCTTCAATCACCTTTTGATCTTCTCTTTTCTTTTCCTTTGTCTATCAATTTGCAAATGTTCTCACCAAGATGATGCATGACCCTTTGACTTGGTGACTTCTATCTTTACCCTTCTATTATTAGGGGTGCCTTCAAATTCAAAGAACTTCTCCATCTCAAAGATGCAATCCAATAGTGTGTTTGTGTCCAACCTTCCATCATACCTAGTAACCTTAACAAGAGGCTTGGAATGTGCCCTAGATAAAAATCTTAACAATATTTCCTCATTAGCTTCCACCTCAGATTTAGGATTAGGGTTTGGTGCTCTAGGTGCTCCCTCATCATCACTAACACCATCCAGATGCACTTCTCTCCTTTGGGATATCTTCACAACATCTAGTCCTGCTGCAATTTGTCTAAACATGTCCATAATAGTATTATCAACATTTCCTCTACTATGAACCATTTTGATAACATGGTACTACAAGATCATAACCCTGTGCAAGTTATGGGTTAAATCTCATATATGTCACTTTATAACAAAACCCACTCAGGGTTCTACAAGATCCAATCTCTACAAGGATGAAACTAGGCTCCAATACCACCTGTTGTAATGACGTAGGGAGAGATGAGGTAACCAGGGCCAAAGCCACACCCAATTATTCAAATCACCTATGAGAGTAATGACAACATAAATACAACACGAATATAAAGAACTTGGGAGATCGAGGAACAAAATGTCTTCATACATTCATCAAATAATCAAATGCATGCCCAACTGTAAGGCCTTCTAGGTTACAACCACATTACAATCAATTTTGAACTTCAATGATCAAACTTTGCATCACAACTTACTTATACTTCTGCTACACTTCTATCTTTTCAATATTCCCCCTCTAAATCTCTACCAAAGAATTCTTAAATACATGCATGGACAAAAGTTGGCCTATTGCAAATACAACCAAAATAATCTCTCTTATTAAATGCTAGGATAAACCACAAGTTATCTCACAACAGATACCTATCTCTAAATTAAATGTAAAGGCCAACTTCAACAAGAAACCACACACATACAACATGACAAATGAAGACCAAATAAAATGTTGCAACTCGAAGAGCTCAACAACACTTGGAAACCAAAGACACCTAACATCCAAACAAGCTTGGTAGCCAAAGGAACTTGACACCTAAATGAGCTCAATGATCAAAAGATAACTTGGTAACCAAGGAGAGCTCAACATCCAAAGATAACTTGGCAACCAAAGAACACTCGATGACCAAAGGATAACTTAGCAACAACTGTGAATTTAGAAATGACTGGGAACTTGATACCAACTAAGAAACTCAATAATGCAAGATATTGCAACTTGATAGAAACTAAGTAACTTAGTAAACATGTAGGATAGCCAAGTAACCTAGGATTCTCTTGCATTAGACAAATGGGGTTGAAAGAAATGTTTCACCTGAATCATTGAGATGTTACAACCTAAGCTAAATCCAACTCAAATTGGGAAATCCATGTAGTATCTTCCATTGGTTTGTTCTTTCGCTTCACCAAATACACATAGTAATCTTTTCCTCTTGTGCTCTTACTAGCTCTATGGTCCAATATTTGTTTAACTTCTTCAATCTTCTTCTTAGGATAATCATCTGACACAACAACTTCATCAGCTAACTCATAATATTTATATAAATCATCAATATTGAATGTAGGAGATATATCCATGTCATCGGGTAACTCAACTTCATAAGCTTTACCACTGTCAAACTTCTTCAAGATCTTACAAGGTCTAAACTTCTTCATCTTCAACTTACTTTATGTTCCAACATGAAATCTTCTTTTCTTCAAATGAACCATCACTTCATCACCAAATTCAAAAAAATGATGTCTTCTAAACTTATGAACATTCTCCTTATACTTTTGATTACTTTGTTTCAACTTCAGTTTCACTTCCTTATACAAAGACTCCATGAAATTAGAAAACTCTTCTTTTGCATCACTTCTCTTCACTAGAAATATCCCTTAAATCTAATACTCTTCTAGGCTACATTCTAGTAACAATCTCAAATGGTGAATTCCCTATACTTCTATTCATATAATTATCATATGCAAACTCATCTTGTGCTAATACCATCTCCCAATTATGTGATTCATTCCCAATTAAGCATATCAACAAATTACCCAAGCTTCTATTGACAACCTCTATCTATCCATCTGTCTGTGGATGGAAATTAGAACTAAACTTCAACTCTATACCCATCTTCTTCCACAAAGTCCTCCAAAAATAACCAACAAACTTACTATCTCTATTAGAAATAATACTTCTTAGTAATTCATTTAATCTAACAATATCTTTGAAGAATATCTCAGCAACATGCTCAACATCTGATGTCTTCTTACAAGGTATAAAATGAGTTAGTTTAGAGAATCTATCCACAATGATAAATATATAATCATATTCCTTCACTGTTTTAGGCAATCCAAGAACAAAATCGATACTGATGTCACTCCAAGGTTTCTCAAGAAAAGTAATAGGTGTATATAAACTAGTATTTTGACTTACACCTTTTTCAACCTAACAAACTCCACAAATCTTTACAAACTTTTGAACATCTTTATATATCTATGGCCAATAATACTTTTCCTTCAACAAGCTCAATGTCTTTTCAATTCCAAAATGTCTAGCCAATCCACCACTATGTTTTTCCTTAATTAGATTCAATCCCATAGAAATCTTAAGAATACACAACTAAATACCCTTAAGCAACATACCTTCTTAAATAAAATATTCATCAAACTTACTTGGTTGTTCTATTAAGCTAGGGGCTCTACACTCTCTCCACATCTCAAAAAAAGTAGGATCAGTATCATACAACTCCTTCATCTCATCAAAACCAAGAAATTAAATTTTTATCTCAATCAACAAAGAATATCTTCTACTCAATGCATCAGAAGCTCTCTCAGTGACTCCACTCTTATGCTTAATAAAAAATTTAAAACTCTACAAATACTCAACTGACTTCATATGTTTCTGATTCAACTTATGTTGACTTTCCAAGTACTATAAAGCTTTATGATTAGTATACAATAAAAACTCCATATGAATCAAATAATGTCTCCATTTCTTCAATCCTTGAACAATAGCATAAAACTCTTGATCATACACATAATACTTCCTTTTAGCATAAATCAACCTCTCACTAAAGAAAGCAACATGTTTACCTTCTTGACTCAATACCAATCCTATTGCACTACCACTTGCATCACATTCAACTTGAAATACCTTATTAAAATCAGGCAAAGCTAACATAGGTAACTCAACAACCTTTTGTTTTAAAGTTTTTGTAAGAATTTGGTATAGCTCTGATACCATGTAAGAATTTTTCTAAGGTAAGAATAAAATTCCAAGATCTAGAAGCTCAAGAGATATAACAAGAGAGACCAGATATGATCAAATGAGAATGGATTAATCAGATAATTGGATGAATACATCATAGAAGTGCCTTGTACATAAAGACAACAAATATGTATAGGAGTCATATAAGAGATTAGCATAACAACTAAGCACATGTCCACAAAGAGTGGATTATCCTCCATTGTGCATGAATGTATGTGCAATAATGAGAGGATAAGAATAAAAAGGTGTATATGTAGTAGACAACATGTGCTCAATTCGAGTGCAAACTACTGTGTTGTCAACATGACAACTCATATGAAATGCAAACTCCTAGGTGTTTATGTGACAACTAATATGAATATGCATTATTCTAAGTAAACTTAAGTAAAGTGTAAATAGTAAATACTTATTTACACCAATAGTTTCAAAATTATTATCAACTCCATGTGTCCATGTAAATTCATTTTTATCTCCTCTCATTGTCTCAGTCATAGCATTACAAAAGGAACTAAAATTCCTTATAAACTTCCTATAAAAACTAGCCAAACCATGAAATTATCTTACCTCACCCACATTCTCAGGTGTAGCCACTCCAAAATTTCTTTAGCCTTCTTAGGATCCATCTTCAAACCATCAACTGAAATCAAAAATCCAAAATACATAATATCCTCTTGCATAAAAGTGTTGCAAACATGAATATTGATGATATTCCTATGGGGGAGAATCGTAGATATGCTACTATGATGATATGTTACATTCATGACTGAGTTTGTCATTGATGTCAATATCTAGTAGTTTTTTATGGTATCTGGTAGAAGAAAAATGGAAAGATCAAGTTGGTATGTATAGCTAGTTAAAGTATTATAACAATCTAAGGTTATAGGAGATACTTATGAGTATCTGGTATATGAAATTAATGTTGGAAGAAGAAATAATAAGTCTAGAAGAAGTTATGTAAGTTTTGGTCATGTTTGTTCTAAGATAGAGTTTACAAAGGCATGTTTTGGTAAACTTGTTATATCTCTTAGCATAGTTGATATTCTGAGGATTGAGGTTGAGGACATGAAGAAGACATGTTGATAATGATGTGGCTAAATTTTCTCATCATAATATTGTGTGTATGTAGAGTTATTCAAGTTGCTAGGTGGAAGATTAATGTTATCACTAAGTGTAACATGTTCTTAATGTGGTCCTATAATGATTAATTAAGAAGGTCTAACAACTGACTTAGGGAATTTTTTTGAGGACATGATATAAAGGAAGGACATTTTCCTTTATCAAAGTAGATATATGAATGACATTAATTTTATTGATGTGAAGTAATTGTAAGTAGAGAGAGTTGTATGCCAAGTTGAGCAGAGTAGTGTGGAAGTGAAGGAAACTTCATTGCCGATGTTTTGCTGAACGATCTGAGGTTTGAGATTTGGATCTGAGGTTCGTGACCTAGTCTACAAGGTCTAACAATGATTGGTTCAGTTGAAACAATAAAGGAAAGAAGAACATAACAATAAATTTCATGTTTGGGTAGTGGGCTCATCTTGCATACATTGTACTACAACTCCTAATAGGGTTGGCACAACTCCTAATAGGGTTGGAATCTTCTAAAAGGGATTCAATATCTCCTAATAGGGACTCTATGTACTAAATGTTGTAATAGAATCCTAATAGGGTCCATCATCTAAAAGGGAATATTTATATTAGTACATCATCTTGTGGGCATCATTCCCATCGGAGTTTTCCCTTTGATCAAGAGTTTCCTTAGTCAACATATCTAGTGTAATTCTTTATGTGCATCTTATTATGGTTGCTTTTTACTTTGGTTGAATGGTTAAGTTTGTTTAAAGAAGATAAATATTTTAATATTTAGATTATTGATTCATCCCCCCTCTCAGTTATCTTGGTCGACTATTGTTTCTAACAATTGGAATTGGAGCATTAGGTCATTGAAGATAAAGTTTAAGAACTTTGGGAGATCCATGGAAAATATGTTCAAGAAATATAGTCCAAAGCTTGATGGAACAAATTATGATAGATGGAAGGAACAGATGAAGACACATCTCTTGTGTATGGGTATGGGATATTGGATTTTGACAAAATCAGTGAAGAAAATCATTGCTAGAAAAGACTTGGAAACTTGTTTCGATATTTTAAAGCTAATTTCTATTTGCATACATTTTCCATATTTGAAAGCTTTATTTTTTTTGCACACAGAATCCATGATAAATTTGGTGTCTGACTCGCTTTCTCGATGGCTGCCTGCCAAGTGGTGTTCCAATGGAAAATAGTTGGATAAAAACAGACAACGATATGCATCAAATTTGTATTAGTACAAGTAATGCTTGGGTACAATACCTTGGCAGATGAACCACATATCAAAGGGTGACAAGCGTTGGGGATAAAGTAGTCAATTAGCCGAAAAAGAAGCTGTACAACTAAAAGAGATCTTTTTATGTGTGACATGAGAGCTAGAGAAGCACTATTGATTGCACTTCCTGAAATTGAATACAATTAGGTAAAATCACTTGCTACTTCACATTTGATTTGGAAAGCTTTGGAAACTAGTTTTGAAGGTGATGCACATTCTAAGAAGTTGAGGCTACAAAGTTGGATTTGTGCATTTTAAGATGCTAAAATGATGGAAGATGAATATCTAAGAACATATATAGGTAGGATATTAGAAATTACTACAGGTACCAAATCTCAAGGAGGAACCAAAAAAGATGATGAGGTTATATGGAAGATATTGAAGACTTTAACACCACCATTTAAGTTAGTATTTTAGATGATACAATTGTTGATATATTTTTACCAAATATTTCACAAAGGAGTCATTGCTTAGAAGACTGGAAGCAATCAAGAATGAGCTTAGACAGTCTGGAGAATTGAGCATAACAGAGACAACTTTCAATGCCTTGAATATTCAACCTAGTCTATCAAGGAGCACAAGTGCTAAAGGAGATTTTTCTAGCAACATTAGATCTGGGGAGGATAGAAAGATTGAAGGAGTAGCCCTTCTGGTAAAAAGAGAAAAAGGAGGTAAGAAAATCTTTAAATGTTGGACTTGTGATGAATATGTTCATTATGCATCTAAGTTTCCTAAAAGAGAGAAAAAGTATAAGGGAAATTACAAATTGAGAAAAGGCAAAGAGTGTTTGTATGAAAATGAAGATAATGATTTTGATGAACAAGCAGTAAGTGCTAGTGATGATGAAATAGGATTTGTAGCAATTAAACAAGAAATTCCAAAGAAAGTAGCCTTGATGTTATAGGTTGAGAAGAAATTTGATTAGATAATTGATATTGGTTGTTCACATCATATGACTAGTGATATGAACAAGTTTGTTGACTTCAAAAGTCTGGATGGAGGCATTGTTAGAGTTGGAAACAATGCAACATGCCAAGTTAAAGGTGTTAGATCTATAACTCTTGATGGTAAAACTAACACTAAGGATTTATACTTTTTTGATGGTTTAAAGCACAATATTTTGAGTGTTGGACAACTAGTGGACAAAGGTTATCAGTTGTGGTTCACAAAGAAGACATGCATGATCAAAGAAAAAGATGGAAAGGTAATTGGAATAGGAACCAGATCTAGGGTTAATGTATGTCAGTTGAATCCTACTAAAATGACATGTTTGGTTGCAAAGGTAGATAACAATTAGTTATGGCATAAGAGATTTTGTCATATAAACTTTGACAGTATTGTGAAGACTAGTAGTATGTGAAGAAGTTGAGAAAAACCAACTTCATAGCTCACCAAGAGCACTTGCATGCAAATAACCCGTTGCTGAAAGGAAACCAAAGAAGGAAAAAACATAACATGGAAATATTAGTGGAGTGAGAGCAAGAAATGTATTCTAAGATTCTAAAAATAAAAAAATACAAGAGTTCAACCTTAAAGGTGAACAAAACCCTAAAGCCTAAGAAAGCTAGGTTGCACATTTAAAATTAATAAAATAATTAATTATTAATGCACTCAAGAGAAAGCTTAAGCACTAAAAATTAATAACTTAACTAATTAAATCAAAATGATTTAAGTAGTAAGAAAACAAAATATTACTCTAACACTCCCCCTTAAGCTAAGTGTAGGGGAAAAGCTAACCTAACACAACTATGAAAGCAAGAAATGGGTCCCCACAACAAGGCCTGATCAGGTACCCAATACAAGGAAATCTCTGTAAACTAGAGACAAAGGAGAAAACCTAGTGGGAAAAAATCCTCTCCAAAAAGAGATTAAAAAAAACCAACAAAAGAAAAAAGGAAATGGCTCAAGAGACTCTCTCAAAACCATAAGTACAACTAGCCTCCCCATGAGAGAGAGTAGAGACACCAAAGCCCCCCCAGAATGACTGAGCCCCTGTAGAAATGATCAAACCAATGGAACTCTAATGCAGAAGAAACAAAGGCACAAAACAAGGAAACCCCTAAATGAGAGGTGAAATTGGAAGGCCTAATTGATGCTAAAAAGAGAACACCCGAGGATTCTAAAAGGGAATCCCCAATGTAGGTGTGTTGATAGTATCATGAAAGAGGAGATGATTTTTCTCTGTAAAATCCTCAACAAGTGCACCTAGAGGCTCAATGAATGGAGCTAGAGAAGAATCCAACTGAAGAGAGAAGACCTGAATATGATGTAGTGTGGTAGTCAAAATAGTGATCTTGGCAATAATAGAAAGGTTCAAGTGTCCTGACTGAACCACATGATGCTCTTGTAGAAGAGAAGATCTATGCTTTGACAATGGAGATGATGGACCAAAGTGTGAGAAGGTGTAGAGATAGGTGGTATGATCAATTTTTCCTATATTAATAAGGCCTCCTATTGCACTATCCCGAATGAAGACTGAATTTGCAGTGAACTCAACTGTCTTCCCTGATCCACTTTGTATATTGTGATACATCTAGAGAAGGTTTGTAGATATAGATAAACCATACAATACATCATTGAATGTGCCATCCTTAATGCCAATTGAACCTTTCTCGTAGACTGTTAGGGTAGTGTTATTCCCCATGAGACTATGAGGAATGGGAGAAGCCTTAGTAGTAAAGAAGACCCCTTGAGTAGATGCCATATGGTGAGAAGCACCAGAATCTAGTATCCAAGGGACCTGGGAAGGGGATGCAATAGATGCCCATAATGCATGGCTGTATCCATAATCCAGTGTAGATGTTGAAGATGTGGAGGATGATTGAAAAGGAGATCCCTGTGAGGTAGAAGAGGATGGAGAGGAAATAGTGCTCTTTTGAAGAAGGGCTTGCAAATCTACAATCTATTTCTCATAGCCATCATATCTCTTTAGAAAACATTGTGACTCATCATGAGGTCCCTTCTGAGAGTAGGAATATGTAGAAATCTTAGTCTTATATTTCTCCTTCTTAGAAGAAGATGATGGGACAATAGAGTATTGAGAAGAGGAATCTAATATCTACTTTGGCTTCTACTTTTGTGTACCCCAAGGTGTCTTGGAAATTAATGCCTGTGACTGTGAACCTATAAGTGAATCCGTTTGAGTGAGATTGGACTACTCATGAGTTAACCTATCATAGAATTTCTCAAAAGAGGGCATAGCATGTCATGCACCTAGTGCATCCATAATGGAGTAGAAGGTAGAAGTGAAAATTTGATAAGGACCTCAAAGCTTTGAGAGTATCAGAAAGATACACTCATCATCTAACTTTGTCTTTCCAACAACCTATAAAATAGATCAAAGAGACTTGAACTTCATAAATAAGTCCTCAATATTGGTGAATGATTTAGGTACTAAGGAAGTGAACTCTATAGAACCCTTAACTGATTCATTGTGTCAAACAAGGTGGAAAATTGTCTCACATAGCCCTAGGTGTAGTCAAACTATCCAGGTGCAACAATAACCCATGTAAAATATTAAGTGCAATGAATCCCATTTCCTCATCCATCTTATAATTATACATAAGAATCTCATAAGGCCTTTGTAGAACTGGCAGAGCCACATCGAGGCATGACCATAACCCCTTTGCCATAAGCAATCTGGTCATCTATCCTTTCCAAGTATGGTAGTTGTGAGGTGTAAGGTAGGAAATAGAAGAGTCCACCATTGAGAGAAAGTAGATAGTAGTAGAAGGGTCATTTCTGAATTATATTATAGAAAGGAAAATGCACCCTTCACAATGTATAAATTTATCCCTCGTATACCAAAGAAACAACTAAGGAAAGCACAAAAAACTAGAAGAAAACCTGGACTCCAGATGCAGAGAGGAAGGAAATTGAAGCCTCTACTTCAATGCCAAAAATAAGACCAAAAATGATTGAGTAAAAAACCAAAACCAAAATTATCATCTCTAGCTTAGAACCAGTTTTTCAACACTTTTTTCAGATTGAAAAAAGACCTCTGTATGCAAAAGTTATGGCCAAAAAACAATTGCTCCAACAACAAGTTCTTTGAAAAAATACAAAGATGACAAAAAATTTGGCAGATGTATGACTATTAAGAGGATGCCCACTAGAAAAAAATTTAGTTGTTATAAAACTAACATCATAGTAAAAAAGATGATGTCATTTCCTGGAATCAATGGAAAGTTGACAAGTTGGAAAGATGACTTCACTTGCCTGAATGTTGCCGTCACTATTTGGAAAAATGATTTCACTACTTGAAAAGGTGATGTCACCACTATCAATGGTGACATGCCGACGGAGGTAGTGGATGGGTGGTGGAGTGGCACCAATGGTAGTCACTAGGCTGTGGCTCACTAGTAGTAGCGAGGCATAGGCTAGGCCACTGTGGTAGGGTGTGGGCTAGGCACGAGCGACACACTATTGATGTGTGGGTGGTGTGCTAGTGGCATGGTGTCTGCACATGGAAAAACACTTTTAAAAGCATTATTTTATTTATTTATTTTTCCTCAATTTTTGAGTCGTATAGACCTGGGAAGGAAATTTTTTTCCCCAGAGGCTACTGTGGCCAAAATCGACAAATTTTATATTGATTTTGACTATACCATGCCTTTTGTGCACAATGGCAATGCCCGTTTTTGCCCAAAGTGCACCAGTAAAAGGAACCTCCTCTAGATTGAAGAAAAACCACAAAAAGCTGGGTTTTCCATCTTCAAATCATGACTTTAAGATCTCTAAACCAGGTAGTAGTAGAGAAACTTTGATACCATGTAGAAGTTGAGAAAAACCAGCTTTACAGTTCACCAAGAACACCTGCATGTAAATAACTTGTTGGTAAAAGGAAACCAAAGAGGGAAAAAATGTTGCTTGGAAATCTCAGTGGAGTAAGAGTGAAAAATGTATTCCAAGATTCTAAAAAGAAAAAAATACAAGAATTCAACCTTAAAGGTGAACAAAACCCTAAAGCCTAAGAAAGCTAGGTTGCACATTAATAATTAATAAAAGAATTAATTATTAATGAACCTAAGAGAAAGCTTAAGCACTAAAGAGTAATAACTTAAATAATTAAATCAAAATGATTTAAGTAGTAAGAAAATAAAATATTACTCTAACAATATATTTGTAGTTAGAGATTTACCAAAGATTATAAAGCCTACTAACACAATTTGCAAGGATTGTGTTTTGTCAAAGCATAGCAAAATTTCTTTTCCTAGCAAGAAGTTTACCACTACAGTGAAGTTGGAGATTGTACACATAGATCTAAACGGTCCTACAAAGACTAAAGGATTCTATGGTGAAATGTATTTTATGATTCTTTTTGATGACTTTTCTAGAATGATGTGGGTTGAATTTCTTAAAGAGAAATATGAGGCATTTGATAAGTTTAAGATATTCAAGAATAGAGTTGAGAATGAATCTGGTATGAAGATTAAATGTTTAAAGTCAAATAGAGGAGGAGAATTTACTTTGAATGAGTTTAAAATGTTTTTTGAAGAAAGTGGAATCAAAAGACAGTTATTAGCTTTGAGAACCCCTTAATAGAATGACATTGTAGAGAGAAGGAGCTAGTCAGTTACAAAAGCTGCAAGAGCTATGCTACAAGAGAATGATGTATCCAAGATGTTTTGGAGAGAAGCTATGAATATAATAGTCTACACTATGAACAGAGTGCAAGTCTTGAAAGACACAAACAAGACCCCTTATGAACTATGGTTTGGTCATTTACCTATAGTTAAGTATTTCAAATTTTTTGGGAGAGTGTTATATCAAGAGAGATGATGATATTGGTAAGTTTGATGCTAGAAGTGATAAAGGTATGTCTCTTGGTTATTCTTTATAAAGAAAGGCTTATAGATGTTATAATTAGAGAACTAAGACTATTATAAAAAGTAAAAATGTGAGAATTGATGAGAAATTCAAGATACATGAGAGAATAGTTTATTACAATTCAGATGATGATGTTGTTTCTAAGCCAAGGAATGCTAAGGTATTTCTTGAGACTAATAATGATTTGAAAAATGAAGGAGAGCCAAGGCAAGAACAAAGCTCAAATTTTTTAGTAGAGCCAAGAGTTGAGATAGCAACTCCTACTTTAGGAAAGAATATGATAAAGAATCAACCATTTGAGTAAATCATTGAAAGAAAAGATAAAGGTGTGATGACAAGAAGCAGAGTCAATGAAGAATTATGCTTGATATCTCAAGTTGAGCCTAAGAATGCAGATGAAGCATGTAAAGATGATTATTGGAAACAAGAAATGAAAGAAGAATTGGATAAAATAGTAAAGAATGAGAAATGGGAATTGGTTCCTAGACTAGTAGACAAGAATGTGATAGGAACTAAATGGGCATTCAAAAATAAGATGAATGAACAAGGAAAAGTTGCAAGGAACAAAGAAAGATTGGTATGTAAAGGTTACTCACAACATGAAGGGATAGATTATGAGGAGACTTATGCTCTAGTGGCTAGAATAGAAGTAGTAATATTATTCTTAGCCTATGCAACACAAAAGAAATTCAAAGTGTATCAGATGGATGTCAAGTCAACATTTCTAAATGGAGAACTTGAAGAAGAAGTGTACATTGAGTAGCTTAAAGGATGTCATTTGATAGATGACAATGATATAGTAGGTAGATTGAGTAAAGAATTGTATGGCTTGAAGCAAGCACCCAAAACTTGGTATGCAAGGTTAGACAAGCATTTGAAAAAGCTTGGATATAGCAAATGTATGGTAGATAGTAATCTCTATTGGAAAGAAATTGATAATGGTTTGATGATTTTGGTAATATTTGTTGATGATATCATATTTGGAGGAAATTATAAAGAAAGTGAGAAGTTTTCTAAGGAGATGAAGAAATAATTTGAAATGAGTATGATAGGAGAGATGAAGTATTTTCTAGGATTGTAGATTATACTATATAATGAAGGAATCTTTATTTCTTAGACTAAGCACATGAAGGATTTACCGAAAAGGTTTGGTTTGGAAATATGCAAACTCATTGGAACACCTATGGTAATTGGACGCAAGTTATCTACAAAAGATGATACAGCTATTGTTGAGAAGAAAAAGTATAGATCTATGATTGGAGGATTGCAATATCTGACTCACATAAGGCTAGATATTGCAAATATAGTTGGAATTATTGCAAGATTCCAAGCTAATCCTAGAGAAGTACATTATACAACAATCAAAAGGATATTTAGATATTTGAAGGGAACATCTAAGTTGGGATTATGGTATGATAGATCTAATTATTTCACTCCAAGTGCTTATATTGATGCATATTAGGCAAGCAATATGGATGACTGAAAGAGCACCAGTGGTGGAGCCTTCGTTCTTGAAGGAAGATTGGTTTCTTAGCTAAGAAAGAAGAAATATTATACATCACAAAGTAAAATAGAAGTAGAATATGTTACAACAATAAACAATTGTAATTAAGTCATTTGGATGAAGTAGATGCTGAAGGATATAACGATAGAAATCAAGGAACTTGTTGTTATACATTGTGACAAAAAAAGCATGGTAAATATGTCTAAGAATATAGTGTTGCATTTTAAAACCAACCACATTTATATTAAGTATCATATGTTAAGAGAGAATGTTGTAGAAAAGGAAATTATATTGGAGTATGTGAGCATTAAAGAGCAGATTGCAGATATATTCACTAAGCCTCTTCCCAAAGAAACTTTTGAGTATTTGTGAGGTATGCTTGGGGTTATGCCCCTTCCTACATCAGAGTAGAAGATGCAAGAGTGCATCAATCTAGTATAACAAAGAACAATTGTTGTCTGGACTGAATGCTGATGCTTGCTATATGGGGGAGTATCTGTGATGGACACAGTCATCTAGGACTCTTGTTAGATGTTTTAAATAGTGTATTTGGACACTTGAGCTAAGTAAGAATAAATTGTTGTAGAGTTTGATGCAAACAAGTTAGTTTTTGAAACCTTTGACATTGATGCTAATGGGGGAGAAGTTTGGCATGAAAAATAGTAAGCATAATAGTTGGAAAAGATTTGGTAAAGTTTAGTATGTTTGAAAGAAGTACATCATGGAATGATAGTTTGATAGAAAGCACATTATGGTATATCAATTGGGGAGAATGATTGATGAAGAGAATTTGAAAAGATGAACAATCTTTTGTTGGTATTCTTGGAACTAGATGTTTTTCATCTATGTTGCCATCAATGTCAAAGGGGGAGATTGTTGCAAACATGAATGTTGATGATATTCCTATGGGGGAGTATTTTAGATATGTTATCATTATGATATGCTACATTCATGCTTGAGTTTTTCATTGATGTCAACATAGTAGTTTTTTGTGGTATATGAGAAAAGAACAACAAAAAGATTAAGTTGGTATGGATGACTAGTTGAAGTATTATAACTATCTGAGGTTATGGGAGATACTTCTAAATATTTGGTATATGTAGTTAATGTTAGAAGAAGAAATAATAAGTCTAGGAGAAGTTATGTAAGTTTTGGTGACGTCTATTCAGACATAGAGTTTATAGAGGCATGTTCTGGTAAACTTTTTATATCTCTTAGCAGAGTTGATATTCTGAGGATAGAGGTTGAGGACGTAAAGAAGACATATTGATGATAGTGTGGTTAAGTTATCTCATCATAATATTACATGTACAAAAAGTTATTCAAATTTCAAGGCAGTAGATTAATGTTATCGCTAAGTGTAATATGTTCTTAATGTGTTCCTATAATGATTGATTGAGAAGGTCTAACAGCCAACTCAGGAAATTATTTTGATGACTCATTATAAAGGAACGACATTTTCCTTTATTAAAGTGGATATATGAATGACATGAATTGTATTGATGCGAAGTAATTGTAAGTAGAGTGAGATGAATGCAAATTTGAGCAAAGCAATGTGGAAGTGAAGGAAACTTCATTGCCAAGGGTTTGTTGAGTGATCCAAGGTTTGATATTTGGATTCAAGGTTCATGACCTAGTCTACAAGGTCTGATAGTGATTGGTTAGGTTGACAGAACAAAGAAAAGAAAAAAATAATAGTAAATTGCATGTTTGAGTAGTGAGCTCTTCTTATAGTTGAAATTGCATGTTTGGGCACTATGCTCATCTTGCATATATTGTACTACAACTCCTAGTAGTGTTGGCACAACTTCTAATAGGGTTAGAATCTCTTAATAGGGATTCAAAGTCTCCTAACAGGGACTCTATGTACTAAATGTTTTAATAAACTCCTAATAGGGTCCATCCTCTAACAAGGAATATTTATATTAGTACATCATCTTGTGGGGATCATTCCCACTAAGGTTTTCTCTATGATCAAGGGTTTCTCTAGTCAACAAATTTGGTGTAATTGTCCATGTGCATCTTATTATGGTTGTTTTTTACTTTGGTTGAATGGTTAAGTTTATTTAAATAAGATAAATGTTTTAATACTTAGATAACTAATTCATCCCCTTACCCCTCTCAGTTATCTTGTCTAACATTCTCAAGATGTTCTTCTTTAGTCTTACTAAATATTAGAATATCATCCAAATAAACAATCACAAACTTACCCAAAAATATTTTCATAACTTCCTTCATTAATCTCATGAAAGTACTAGGTGCATTAGTCAAACCAAAAGGCATTACCAACCATTAATACAAATCATCTTTTGTCTTAAATGTAGTCTTCCTTTCATCACCTTCTTCAATTTTGATATGATGATAGCCACTCTTCAAATCAATCTTGGTAAAAGACTTTGATCTAGTCAAACAATCCATTATGTCATCCATCCTCGGCATAGGAAACCTATATTTCACTATGATCTTGTTAACAACTCTAGAATTAGTACACATTCTCCATTCTCCATTCTTTTTAGGTGCTAATATGATAGGTACAACACATGGACTCAAAATTTCTCTAATCAAACCTTTCTCCTGAAACTAATGCACTTGTCTATTAAGCTCTTCATTTTTATTAGGTGTCACTCCATATGGTTGTTCATTCAGAAAACTAGCTCTAGGAATCAAATCCATACAATGACTTTCCTTCTCATCAGAGGTAAACCATAAGGTATATCCTCTACAACAATATCTTTATATTCATTCAACAATTATTTAATTTCCATTGGTACTTAGTCAACACTACTAATTTTTGCTGTCACTTAGTTACCATTCACTGGCACTCGGTTAGTACTATTTTTTGCTATTCAATTGCTACTGGCACAACTTAGTCTCGTATTGGTGATAGAAAAATAGATTCAATTCTTCTTCATTTCATTTTCAAATTGCTTTTCATTTACCATTCAAATTCTTATAGTAGTACACTTAACCTCATCTGGACTTTCAATCAACGGTAGCTATATTTTCTTCTTTCCATTCATCCAAAGAGTATATCAATTCAATCTTCCATCATGTATATCATATCTATCATATTTCCAAGGTCTATCCAATAGAATATGACAATAATCTATAGGCATAATATCACACAAAACTTCATCAAAGTAATGTCCAATTGAACTTCACAATATATTGTTCACTTACCAATATCTTATGCTCATCTTTGATCCATAAAAAATGATAAGGTTTAGGATGCTGCAACCTTTATAACTGTAACTTTGTAACTAATTCTTCTAATTCCAAATTTTTAGAACTTCCACTATCAATGATCAACTTGCAATATTTTCCAACCATCTTACATTTGGCCTCAAAAAGACTTCTCCTAAGGATAGGTTCATCATCACTTCACTTATTACATAAGGTTCTTCTCATCATTAGATTTTCTCTAGCCTCAGGTCCACTAGGTGAATCCTTGGTGTCTCCTTGAACCACAACATTTCTGTTACCTTGTCCACTTTCAGAGGATCTATATTCAAAAGATCTATGTCCTTCTTTACCACATCTAAAGAAATTACCACAAAAACCATCTCTAGAATAAGAATTACCTCTTCCTTAGTAAGAACCAGTACCTCCTTGGTAACAATCACCACCTTTCCACTTGGTCATGCATTTATCATCATTCTTCCATTTAGATTTTCCTCTATCTTGTATAGAATTGTTAGATTTTCCACCTTCTACATAATATCTACCTTTTCCTCTATGGAATCTACCACCTCTACCTATTTGTCTTTGTTCATGCTTCTTTGTCAATATCTCCTCAGCTTTCAAGGTGTATTGGTATGCTTCCTCCACACTTTTAGATTTTACAAAACTTATCTCATCTTGAATTCTAGATGTTAATCTATTTAGGTACCATGTAATTTTCTCAACATCATTATCCACATGTGTTTAGATCTGATTTCCAATGTACAGAATTCCTTAGTATACTCTTTCACAATCATGTCACTTTGTCTCAAATTTTGTATCTTTCTCAACAAACTAGCTTGGTAATCAATAGGAAGGAACTTGTTCTTTACCTTGTTCACCATCTTTTCCCAAGTCATGATCTTTTCCTTTCCTCTCCTTTCTCTATTAGTTTGCAAATTCTCCCACCATAGTGAGGCATGCCCTTTCAACCTTGTAATGCAATCTTCACCATCCTATTATTAGGAGTACTTTCATTGTCAAAGAACTTCTCCATTTTAGAGATCCAATCCAACACAATGTTGGTATCCAATTTTCCATGATAAGGAACAACTTCAACAACATGTTTTGAATTTGTGCTAGATAATAATCTCAATAATCTTGCCTCATCTCAATCTTCTTTAGGTTCTAGATTAGGGTTTGGTGTTGTTGCTTCATCATCACTCACATTATCAAGATGTGATCCTCTTCTTTGGGATATCTCTAAAACATCTAATCTAGCTGCAATCTATCTTAATGTATCTAACATGACATCGTCAACATTTCCTCTACCTTGAACCATCTTTACAATCAGGTTCCTACAAGATCATAGCCCTCTACAAGTTATAGGTAAAATCCATAGATCTGCAACCCTACAACCAAATTCACTTAAGGTTCTACATGATCCAATATCCACAAGTATGAACCTCTACTTTGATATCACTTGATTCAAGGAGAGATGAGATAACAAGGGACAAAAGCACACCCAACTATTCAAATCACTTGTGAGAGTAAACAAAACACAAATACAAAGAGCTCAAGACATAGAGGAACATAATGCCTTCATATATTTATTAGATAACCTACATGCCCAACTATAAGTCCTTCTAGGTTACAACTACATTATAATCAATTTTGAACTTCAATGATCAAACTTCACATCACAACTTACTTCTTCTCCTCCTACACTTCTATCTTTTCAATATTCCCCCTCTAAATCTCTACTAAGGACTTTTTAAAAATATGCACGACCACTAGTTGACATATTGTAAATATAAACAAAATGAACTCTCATATTAAATACTAGGATAAGCCACAAGTAAGCTCACAACAGATACCTATTACTAAATTAAATGCAAAGGTTGGCTTCAACAAGAAACTACACACAAAAAAATGACGAATGAAGATGAAATAAAATGTTGCAACTCAACAACTTAGCAACGCTTGGCAACCAAAGGTGGTCAACATCCAAAAAAGGTCAACAACCAAAGGAACTTGGCATCCAAATGAACTCAGTGATCAAAAGATAACTCGACAACCAATGAGAGATTAGCATCCAAAGATGACTTGGAAACCAAAGAACACTTGGTGACCAAAGGATAACTTGACAAAAATTGTGAATTTGAAAACCACAACAAACTCATCACCAACTAAGAAACTCAACAATGTAATAGATTGCAACTCAATAGAAACTAAGTAACTTAGTAAACTTGGAGGATAACAAAGCAACCTAGGATGCTCATGCATCACACAAGGTGAGTATGATAACTAGGGCCAAGGGCTCACCTAATTACCACACAACCTAGTAGAGTTAACCCAATGAAAGAAATCATGAAAAGATAATGCTAGAAAGGAGAAAGAGCTAGAAATATTTCATTAATTCATCAAATTTCATCATGCATGCTTGACTGTGGCACCTTCTAGGTTACGACCAATACAAAGATTCAAATTACATATAAAATATCCTCCAATGTTCTAGATCCATGATTTCCTTCCTAGATTCTAACTTCCTTATTAGCTTCATGCTGAACTCCCCCATACCTCAACCAAGATCCTATATTTATCCTTGCCAAAATGGCTTACATAAGATTCTAGATCATCATATGGAGAAGGAAAACCAAATAGAGATCTACACACATCCCAATGATCAATTCAATACATTAAATTATGAACTCTAATTAAATCCACAAGTTGGCTCCCAAATAAGAGCCAAATAGACAACTTAGTGAAAGAAGAACAAGACATCACCAAATAATAGAAACAAAGAGTCACCAAGGCACTCAATGAACACATAACATAAATCACTTGGTTAAAGGATAACCCGGGCCACTCGGTAAACAAAGACAAAAATACATCCATCAAGCTAACAATAAAGAAGTCATCGAATAGATCATAGAGATAACTAAGCACAAATTTACTAAGCAGGATAACAATACAAGACAAGATGCTCGTGCATCAAATTCACATAAACAATAATCACCAACAACCAAAAACAAGAAACATCTTGTTTATCCCTTTAAATATCTATATTCTTCCTTTCTAGTATCCACTAGATTTTGCCACTTAATTACAATCATAGACCTTAGATTCATTGAATTTAGTCATTCAAAAAATAGACTTCCTTCTTGAACTTTGTGCTCCAATTTAGATTATTAAATCTTCTCTATTAGATCTCCTTTGAATTATTCTATCCATTGGTCTTATAACTAACAATTTCCTTAGCTTTTATGCTTCTTGAACATTCTTAATTTTCATGAAATGGAGGCCTTAGATTTGATTATTTAGAAACTTGATCTTCATGGTCATGCTCGATGAACACTACAAGTTTCTCGATCAATACATGACTTGGTTAACACTAAAATTGCTTGGTAAACATTACACTTCAACACTTTTCCTCAAATGTATAGTGAAAACTACAGTAGCGTTGTTAATACTATATTCCTTCATTCACTGACCATACTCTCTTGCATATACATCTTGCTTATGATCATGTAAAGTAGTCAAACCAACATTATACTATTAGAGACTAACTTATTCAAGTGCTCATTAAATACCATACACTTATATCATTATGCTTTCTTCAAACCCTCTTCATCAATCAAATCCTCTTTATCAATCAAATGATATGGTACTTTAGTGAATTAACATAATGTCTAACCAATTAAGGCTTGAAATAAATGAAAACATAACAATTAATATGAGTCCTACATATACATTAATCAACATTATTAGTTAGGGATAACATCTAGGGCAATAGGCATTCCAATTGTTCAAAGGAAATTCTACAAAGACCATAAATTTTTGAATTTCACCATCAAGGAGTTTTCTAAGGAGTCTGATGAGAGTGAAGCTCTTGTCAAAAAGGAAGGTAAAAACTATTTTCATCTTCAGTGTAGTAAAAGTATTTGACATTGTGTCCTATGTGTATTTATTTACTACATAACTTTAGATGGGAGATTTTCTAGGGTTTGTTTTCATCATTTTATTTTATTGAACCATTTAAGGGATGAGATCAAGATCTCCATCCCATTTTACCTCTACTCTTCCATGAATGCAAGCATCAATGGGGCGAGGGAGAAAATTATCACTAACCCTCCTCTCTATGATGGTCTAATGTTACTAATCTATGAGTATTTAAAAGGTTATTTTGTGGATAAATTTACTAAGGTGAAAGGTATGGAGGATGTGAGGATGACATTTTAGATGACTATCAGGGTATGTATAACATTGATGATACTAAAAGGACACATAAGGAGGATGAGGTAGATGTTTCTAAGATAAAGGGAAAGGGTAAGGGACCTATTTCTAAGACCCCAGTGAAAGGTTCTTTGAAAACTCCAAAGAAAAAGGTTAGTGCTCCTCCTAGTAGGAAGAACATTAAGAAATTGGTGGATTTAGATGATGAATTTTTGAGGTGGATGATTTTATGGCCACTAATACTAAGGATGTAGGCTACAATAAGAGAAAAATAGTGAAGGGGGCAGACAAGAGGAAGAGGAAAATATTGGCCTTAAAGCTTGGAAAATCCCATGTGCTCAAAAAATAGGCAAAAGTTATTATCTTGTCTAATGACTATGAAGATGATGGAGATGAAATTGAAATTGAAATAGATGAAGAGGGTACAAGTGAGGCCACCATGTCTTCTAGGAGAAACCTGAAAGAATATAAAGGTAATGGTAAAGGTAATAAGAACTTGAGCTCCCTATTAAATCTTATCAAGGACCAATATGGGGATGATTCTCCTATTGTGAAACCTAACCTATATGTTTCTCCCTCTTAGGTATCTTAGACTAAGGATGTTGGTGATACCCTAACCTCTTTCAAGGGGTGGAAATCAGTATGGAAGAATATGAGCATGAATATAGTGAGGCTATGGATAGATAGGGAAAAGATTGACCTCAAAGTTGGTGAGATGGAACTAGAGAAATTGGATCTCTAGGAGTTAATTTATCCTTCCATGGTAATTCTTACTGATTATAGAAAGGTGGAGAATATACACTTGCTTAAAATACCATAAATGACCTTTTGGACAAATTTAGGTCCATTAAATGCCTATTTCACCAAGTAATGGATTTAAAAGATAGAATGGGATCATTGGAAGGGAGGATTGATAAACATAACACCCATGCTGATGCTAAAAGCGAGGATCCTACCATGAGCTCCTTGGTTGACATGGAAACTTTCTATAGGCTAGAGGCCAGGATGCTGGAGTCAGACAAAAGTATGAATTGCATTTAGGAGAAACCTGAAAAGTATTGTTGATTAAAGCTATAGGATCCCAAATTTCTCCAATGAACATGTCAAAATCCTAATTAGTTAGTTTGAAGGAATCCATGGGGAGAAATCCCTATGAGGATCAAGGTTCTACCATAGAGAACAAGAAGGGGATAGGGAGGAGGACTAGAGCTAGTACAAGGAAAATGGAAGTGGGGCCCTCTTCAAACATCACTTTGATTAAGGAAGCAATTGAGAAGAT
The DNA here is from genome assembly GCA_028749045.1 of Cupressus sempervirens. Lineage (NCBI taxonomy): Eukaryota > Viridiplantae > Streptophyta > Pinopsida > Cupressales > Cupressaceae > Cupressus > Cupressus sempervirens. Next base: position 174,566,468 of record CM053785.1, on the reverse strand, counting down.
TGACTAACTAGAGGAGTAGGTTGTGTAGCTAATAAAGAAAATGGTTTAATCCCTATTTATTGTCCTTTTATCTCACATTTTAAAATGTAAGTGTTGTTTATTTGTGGTTAGTGTTTAATGGTTTGTGTGTTGTCATTTGTCACTAGCTTTTTTTTTGTTTCTAACCCTTTTCTTTTTTTCTCCATTTTGTATCTTAGGCTTAATGTCACATCTTTAAAGTTCTATGTGTAGGGTTCTAGGGGTCTTTTAAAATCCATTTTCCTAATAAAAAACATGTAGGATTAAAGTCAGAAAGCAACAATAACATAAAATAAACATAGGGAAATCTCATAACCTAGATCTACCTTAGGAAACTAAAGCAAGAATATGAGGGGGATCCTTGTTATTCTTCTTGCCCCATACATCAACTAGGCTAGGAGGTGGGTTCAGGATGGACCATCCATCTTCATCCTTGTATTCTTTTGGATTCTTCCAAATAGGATAATGACAAGAGCTAGTTGAGGAGTTGGTCTAGGTAAAGTCAAAGCCAACATGCAACCAACTAGAGCCACTCAAAGTGGGAGGAGCATGACTACCAGTCAACTAGGATGAGGCAAATCTACTAATGGTGCCTCAAAGAATCTCTTCCCTCACTAGAAGAGTGATGAGGGGCATGAAAATTTAGCATATGTGGGTGGTGGGCAAAGGAGTTGTGACCCCAATGACACCTACAAGGAAAAGTTCGATCACCAGAAGAAGAAATGTCTGTTGGGACTCTCACAACTGTAAATAGGGAATTTCCCCAAAAGTGAAGTAGATTTTGCATGTTTGTCACCTCTAGTGAAACTTTATTATTTTACAATTGAATCTATAAGATCACATTATTAAATTATTCTTACATATACATAGAAAAATTAATATCCAAAAATCTGAGTGAAAAGAACAACATTTCTATTCTTCCAAAGATTGAAGAGGATTTCCATTTCAAAGCATGTCACATTTGTAGAAATTTTAAGGAGAGTCCAAGAGAATCCTGCAGTAAAATCATATGTTAGGAGAAAGGTTCAATCTTGAAATTCCTAAAGAAATAATGAATAGTTGTTCACTACTATCAACCTCTTCTACAAAAAAAAAATGTAATTCAATGATGTTAGCATGAATGTTGATGATATTCCTATGGAGGAGTATCCAAGCATTTGGGAGATCGTTTGTATGATCATATGTTGCATTCATGTTAGTGTTTTTCATCAATATCAACATACTGAAATATTGAGATCATACCGTTTAAGGATTTAATATGAGGTCAAGTGCAGTTAAGGACATGTTATATTGAGTGTCTTGATTTCACGGGTAAGAGTGGATATAGAGAGCCAAAGACTAGTGAAAATTATTCAAGATTTATAGAATATAGTATACAGACAGAGTTCTTGAGAACTGGTTTTTATTAATTAGATTATATCTCCTAACATGGACAGAATTTGGTTGCGCACAAATGTATAGAGATAGAAGATATCACGATGCTAACGTAAGTGGGTGCATGAAGTTCAAGGTTGTACATGTGAAAGATTTATAAGAATAGTGAGATGAAATTGTTATTTAATCATGAAAAGATGTAATATAGCATGTATTATTGAGGTCCTATTGTAATTTTAAATTGGGAAAGCATCAAGGTTGACTCAATGAATTAATTTTAGGAATTGGTATAAAGGAAAGTTGTTTTCCTTGTGATTAAAATGAGTAAGTGTTGTGTTGAAGTAAGAAAGTAAATTATAAGTACAAATTATATGCAAGTAAAAGATCTAAGGGTTTACGTGATGCAAGTTTGTAGATCTAGAATTTAGATATGAGAAGTATTTGATGTAGTAGAGACACAGTGAATGAGAACAATGATTATATTTGGCAGAGAGTGCTAGTGGGTGTTGAGCTATCATTTTGTATGATGCTTAATGATAAAAATCCTTTTGGATCTCTTTGTTGAAAAGATGATCAATGACCAATGTCAAGGTGCCAGATGGTTTTTTTCAACCTATTAGGTAACTCAATTAAAGATAAATGTGTATGTTCACAAGGAGGCCTTTGTCAGTACTAACGAATCTACACAACTTTGCTAAACAATGTAAGCACAAAGGAAGAAATATATATAATTTTATGATGAATAGAATTTATGAATGCAGCTATCAGCGAAAAGAACAAAGATAGAATAACAAGATATTTTAAGAAAATTACTAAAAAGGAAATTCCTGATGGCATAAGCCAATGTAAAAACATGTCTATGAATTAAATTATCAAAAGGATCTTCATAGGAAACCAATGAAATTAAGAGCAGTGCTTCCTCAAATCCACTAATGAAATTGTAAATGGGATCTTCAATGATAACCAAAATATGTTTCATGTTTCATCAAGTCGTGAGGCCATGAAAAGTGCGCTCATGCAAGACAAGAAGAAAGATGATCCTTTCTCCAATTTGTCACAACATCATAATTTATTAAAACAAGGGAAACACTAGAACTAAAATATCACACAATCATAACAACACAATAAAATAATTGGCTTCATTATTATTCATGAATATGCATTCACAAAAAATAACACACTTTGACAAGAATAACTACACTCAAAATGAGAGCACCAATAGCATATATTATTGCATCAAAATAATGACCTAGAGTACATATTACATCCATGTGTTTAAAATAAATCATCTCCTCCCTTTGTGTTAGGAGTGAGATCTCTTTTAATGCAAACTCATGCTAAAAACTAATAAAAAAACTAATTATATACAAACTGACTCTCTAAATGGCACTAAGTAGGCCTCCACCCTTGTTTATATCAATTAATGGGTGGTGCATAAGCCTTTACATGACTTAAAATAATAAAATAATGAGAAGATAAGAATGCATAATCCATGAGATGATCGAGGAGTCTCAGGGAGCTCTAAAAATGGAAGCTTAACCTTCTCTAGGTGTCTCTAAGAGTTAAATTGCCATCAAAATGTGTTTCTAATACATGGAATGCTCTAAAATAGAAACTAGTAGTTAAGTGTCACCACAATTCTTCTCTTCAAAACTTTTGGAACACCTCTAAGAAAGGCTCATCTATGCATCTTAGTGAAAGGAACCAAAAAATCAAAAAGTTCTTCTAAATGTCAAAACTAAATTTCCAACATCTGGGTTTTCTTCCCCTTTATACCAAAATGATGTTTGGATGTTTTCTTTTGAACTTCTCTATTATCTCCATCACTTCATTCACCTCTAATAAATCTAATGTGTCATACTTATTCTTAACTACTTGCAATTAGTTTCTTACTTCTATTCTTGTATCTGCAAATCCTCAAGCTTGGTGTCTAATTCCAATGATTCTTCTTCAGTTTCAAATATTTGTCTTATATCATCTTTTGATGAATCATTTTAAAATGTATCTCTAAATTGTTGAATAACCATTTGCAATAAGAAAAGCTTGGTCTTTGACTCATCTTCAAAAATCTCAAGGCTAGCGGCATTATAGTACCTACGTGCTTCCAAAAATTGCTCTTGAGCTTTATTCTTTATCTGTTGAATACCTTCATGTAATCCTTCCATAACCTTATTGCCCAATGATATCTTTTCTATCCAATCATCCAATTTATCTAGCTCCTTTTCTGAGAGTATGTCCATTAACATTTGGTAGCTTTATCCTTTTATGGATTTGAGTGCTTGCAAATCATTAGTGCAGTTATGCACTTCATCCATTAGTCCAAAATCTTGGTTTATAATGGTAAACAATTCATCGACATTAGTCTAGATGTTGTGAAATATGTTCAAATTCCCTTATATTATTTGTACTTCCCTCTCCTCAAAACTCTTTCACCATTGTTGACAAGCATCCAAAAATGAATCCACCTATGGTCCTTCCCATTTCCTTCCTAGTGCGATTCCAAGAGCAATTTTAAGATTATCCAAGTCTATTGGACCCACCACTCATTTAGGTAGCCTCTCAATAGATAATTATTCTTTTGTAACATTATTAGCTTTTACTCATCCCTATCCAAGTGTGAACACACTTTCTTGAGATATTTTGTAATCAATACCTTTTTTGTATCCACTGTGGGATTTACCACTATCACCTACTTCATCTGGTAATCATTTGGAGTCAATTCTTTGGTGTCAACATGAGGAGGGTGAATGGTGATATGTGCTAGAAGGTCCCAATATTGATTATTCATAATGAATACAAGTGTTCTAGCATCACTCTTGGGTGGCTTGGGCTTCTTCATCACTTTTGTTAGTTCTGTCATTCCCTCCTCTTTAGTGAGTTTCATCTACTTCTTTTGTTGAAACATGACCTTCTTTAGCCATGTAGTCCCCATTGGTGACATGCATTGTGATAAAGAAGATGGTTCCAAAATAGGATCCTTTCCCTTTTTACTCCTCACTAGAGTCTTCTCATGTCGAGGGAGATCCTTAGAGAGAGTTTTTGTATTGTGTTGGGCTAAGGACCTAGCCACTGTATCTAGAGGAATTTTTTGCCTTTATTTTTCTATTTTTCCTTCTTCAGATACTTCATCAGCATGCAAATATTAATATCCTCCTTCCTCTATATTTGGGCTCTCTATTTCTATTTGGATTACTGAAGGAGGTGGAGTTACTAACCCTTTATCCATTATTATAGCCATGTCTTGTGCTAGTGGTGGAGGAATGTCGATAGGTCCTTAAGGTAGAGGAGGTAATTAATTCCAATCTTCTCCTAATGACTCATTCTTGGGAGTATCCCTTATTTTCTCCCCTACCGTCTCAATGCCTACTACCATAAAATAAAATCTAAGAGATCAAAACTATCTGATCCTTCACCCTCCATTTCTTCATTCCATTTTTCATTGTTCATCTTCAAAAGCTTGTGCCTGGATAGGCTCCCTAGGGAAAGATGGAGGTGTTTGAGTTGAGATTCTTCTTCTCTCCCCTTCTACCACTATATCCGAGAAAGTTCTTTATTTCAAGGGTAAACAATTCAATCTTTTCCCCTTCTTCCTCATCCTCTACTTTAGGAATAGTTTTTGGAACATGTGGGGAGGGAGTGCTCTTTTTCTTTAATTTTCTCCTTTTCACATGTACCTTATTTCAAGGGGAAAAATTCAATCTTTTCCACTTCTTCCTCATCCTCTACTTTAGGAATAGTTTTTGGAATCTGTAGGGAGGGAGTGCTCTTTTTCTATAATTTTCTCCTTTGCACATGTACCATTATTGTTTCTATTTAGGCTCTCTTGGGCACTGGCAGGGAGGCTCCTTCCTTTGAGGCTCTAGGTGGTGGGACTCCTTTTCTCTTCTAGATATACCTATTATTGCTCTTGTTGTTGCTTTAGCTCTTGATAGGCTTCTAGTTCTTGGACAACTGGTTCTTCTTGGGCCTCAATAACTTTCTTTCTAACCCTTGGTGTTACCTTTCTTTTCTTACCCTTTCTTTTTCCAGTCTCAAAATACTTGACCTCTTGCTCATGTTGGTGTATTGTTTCCATCCTCACCAATGATTTGGTTGGGTAGGTCAGAATAGTGACCTTCAATCCTTTTCCTTCCTTTGGTTGAGATGTAGCCTAAGAGGTAGGGCCTAGGGAATTATATCCATCTAAAATGGTTTCTTGATCCATTCCCTCATAAGTTTGACTACATGTTGACCCCAATGACCCATTTCATCATTCTCCTCATTGCCTATTTTTGCATTGATCATAGATCTTTTCCCTATTGTATAAGTAATGTAGGGGACTACCCTTAATACCATAAACTCATAACAGAAACAAAGAAATAATAACAAATACAAGAACAAAATATGGACTTCTTATTTGCACCACAAATATGGAATTACAAAATTCATAAGTACAATATGCTAGCCTACATAGGTGCCTTCAGTACAATAATTTCTAAGACAACCTGTGAACTATCACCCAGAGTTGTCCTAGACAATATTTGGGCCTTTCTTAAATAGGCAGTTTTATGCCACCCAGGAAGGTTCTAGATGCTCAAACTTAATACCTAGGGCCGAAAGACCCTAACAAAACATATAGAGTTTTCCAAATACATCTTTGACAATTATTTTGGAGGTTTTGGGTAGCCCAACTTCGGAAGGCCATAACTCATGAACTGTTTCTTTGATTGGCTATTATAACCACTTTTTGGAAATACCAGCTCCTAATCTATAGGCTTTAAATTGTGCTAGTGCCCTTCCGTTACGTTTCCAGACCTCATCTGGGTACTCTAAGGCCTCCAATGGCAAGCCTGAAGATTTTTCTACAAATTTTTCCATCAAAAATCTTTAATAACTTCTTTGATACTTAAGCTGGAGCAATGAGATTTTTATGGTAGGCTTACAACTCTAAAATGAACTTTCCTGTAGAAAATGAGAACATGCTGATCTCATATGAAAAACTTATTAAAAATAGCAAGTTCAAATAAATAGTAACCACCTTGTCTACTAGTCCTTCTTAAAATAGAAAAGATTGAAAATAAAATATTTTTGGGTGATGCAAGATTGCCTTTACACCCAAGATGCTCTTACATCAATAAGGGATGCATTATCTTAGGGACATCCTTGTTCTAGGACTTTAAGGGTATCTCCATGTTTAGCACTTTTTTTGTTAGATGTAGAATCATTCTACAATAGTCCCTAATATGGACATTGTCGTCTTCTACTGCATTCATCCAATGATCCTCTAGTGTTTCCTCATATACAAATTTCTTTCCCACTAGATGTTGCACCATCCCAATGTTATCTAAATATGGGCACGTAGCCTAATAATCCTCTAGGGGATATTGATCCCATTCTGAGTCAAATGTGATAATATATTTCTTCTTCTTCACTTCAAATGGTCCAATGGTGATCAACCATACCCATATTTTCTTACATTGTTTCCTCACTCAATCATATGTAGAAGTGAGTTGGAAATCTATCTCCAGTAGTATGAGCCTATATGATGGGAATATTGGGAGCTTCTTGGGGCACACAATAGTACTAGCTACCTAGAGATAAGTAAAGGTTTTGAACTGGATGTAGTAGGTCCCAACTTAATTTATCCTTGTTGCAGCTTCTACTGACATCCTCTTCACATAGTCACCTTCTATGAATTTGATGACAAAAAATATGAAACCATCATTTACCACCCTGTATTCTACACTTTATAGTGGGAGGTTATTCTTCACAAGCTATTGATATACTACATAGGGCCAAGCATTTGCATCTTAGATACTTCCCTTTTTATAAAATCCTTGGTAGTCAATGGTCCTTACTATTAATAGATATACCATGTAAGAAGTCATGTAAAATCATGGATCATTCTTGACCAAGATCAGTTGCTCATCTAGATTGTCACTCAAGATAGTGGCCCAATCAATAGGTATCTTAGCTATTTTTATGGTCTCAATAAAGTGTGCTATCTATGTCTCTGAATGACCTACTACGACAAGTTGCATTGCTTTGTCGAGGAGAATAATTGAGTGCTCAATATCATCAATCATGTATTGTTGTGTCAATTGACCTTTCCTATAATTAGGTACATATATTGTACCAACTCCTTAGCCTCTACTTTTCTTTATCTCTACCACATTTCTGGACCTACATAAGACATTTGAAGGTATTGGTTTGCCCTTGGGAGGTGGAAAACCTTCTCAATGGTCAATGGCCCAAGGTCAAGGAATATCTCTTTGATCACACTCTTCACAACCTTCTCCTCTGGTACATAATGTTGGGCTAGTATCATAATAACCTCAAAAGATTGTACTAATGTAGGGTGTGAAGTGACACTCACTAACCCACTCTGGATTAGGGTTAACACCATCATTGATCTATCTTTTGGTTTGTTATAGAGGGTCAGGAAAGCATTACAGTCAATGTGTTCCAAATTTTCTCGTGTTTATCTTGAAATCAAGATTTCTTTGGTGCTCCTTCATATTCAAATTCTACAAAATTTGTTGCCATCTTTTCCTCCATAAAGGATGATGATGTCATTGTATCTGGACAAAAGGGGAGAAAGATTAATAATTTGATGTTAGAAGACCATAATGGGACTCAGCCAAGATCCATATCAAATAGAATAATGGATATTTGATAAAGCTCCAAGTATGTTATTTTTGTTTGTAAATAGGTTTGTGAGGTGTTTGAGTCCTCAAGTTGTCAATATGTTGGAAAAATTGCTTAGATTACTTTTATGAGCCTAGAATGGTCAAACATTGACTAGGGCACCAGGTGGGTGGAAAAAACAATATATCATGTTATAAGTAGTCATTTTATGGTAATAGGTGGATGAAACAATGTATGAGGTCATAAGACCATTATCTCCAATATTCTATTAAAGTTACACTTAGCAACTTTGCAATTTTCCAAAGTTGCTTGACAACATTGTCAAACTTGAATTCAATGAAAAAAACCCCTCAAATAACCATTTGAAACTATAAAAATACCTACATGTGTGGAGGAATAATATAAAAGTTCAAACTATACCCAATCCAAGGGTTGGCATGTGCATTGTATGAATTTTGGTATTGCAGTGAATAACAAGCTAAGGCATTTTATGATAGTTTTTTTATTCAACCCTTCATCCACACCTTTAATAGATTCAAAGGGTTATTTTTATCATGTTTCTTGATATATTTTTGAATATATCTTCTTTCATAAAGAGTAGGATTTTTTTTGATCAATTTCATTTACTAGTTTAAAAATCTTTTTGAAGTTGCTAGGTCGCTGGCCTGTACAAAGTAATCTGCAAGGAAACCTCTATATCTTGAATTCCAATGGTGCAACCATGATATTATTTTGGAATCAAGTAATATACTATATAATAAATTTAAATATTAATTTTGGTCTTGTTTTGCATAGGGTTTCTATTTTTACCAAGAGGTCCTAGGCGAGTTGAAGCACCTGACTAGGCCTTGTGAGCAGAAAATCAACATTGTGAATGAGTGGAAGATAGGTTGTCTAATGTAGTCCATGAATTTGAAATTTTATATGAATGAATGAAGGTACCTTTTTCCAAATGATAAGGAATTTGGAGTTCTTTTTAATGCTTAAAAACTAAACCCTCTTGACTACTATCCATACAAACAAGAAACCCTTATAAAAAGGCATATTTTAGGGAATTACTCATATAGATCACCAAGGTGTTGAAGAACTAAAAAATATTAAAGGGGAGCCAAAAGGATATCCTAATAATAAATTCATTTGAGATGTCCTTAAGGTTTTTGAGGAGATATAAGCCAAAAATCAGTTTTGGAGGCCTAATTGGCTACTAGTCCTAATAGCCGTCCTAACTATGCAATTAGAAAATCGATTGGAAATCCAATACTCCAATACACTTAGTGATACTAAAAAATATTTAATGATAACTAATACAAGAATTGGAATTAAATCTATCAAATAATGCACTCTTGGAAGTGAGTTGTGAAGTTTTTTGCAATGAGAGCACCGGGGAGCCCCAAAGGTGGAATAGAGTTTTGAGTTGATTGGTGAGGATTAGTATAATAAGGGAATAATGAAAATATTACCTTAAAGTAAGATATATAATAAGTAACCTAAAATTATAGGATAAATCCAAGAGTGAGTTCTAGTAGTTGAGGCTAGAGCCATGTTGAGATACTCCCCATCAAATTGGTATCAAAGCACTACAGAGTTTGGGAGAAGACATTATGTATGTATGATTTTAGCAGTGAATCAGTGGGGGAAACCACCATAGTGAAAAATATTGAGATGGAAAAAGAAGTGATAGAACAAAGGGAGAAGAGTAGATTCCTTGAAGAAGCCTTAGATGCTATGAGAGATAAGATTAATAAAGTGGTAGAGACAACTAGCAAGATGAAAGAGAAGTTAGAAACTAGTGAAGAAAAGGGAAAGAAAGTGGAAGAAGAGGACTATGTACTTGAACTTTATCCTCCATTGCAAGAGGAACCCTTCCTTAGAGCCATCAGAATTGGGTGACAAATCTCTTTAGGGGATACTCCTATTTATTGGTAAGATAGATTTAGAGTTGATCATAGACTAGATTAAAGGGATGGAGAACCATTTTTAATGTGAAGGCATATCAGAGGCACAATAGGTGAAGGTTTCCAAATAAAGGTTAAGGGAACCAACCCTAACTTGGTGGTAATTCCTTCAAGAAGAGAGAAAAAGAGAAGGCAAAAAGCCTATTGTTAACAAGAAGGCTATGGTGGCCAAAATTAAAGACAACTATCTTCTTGAAGATCATGAAATCTAGTTGCACAAGAAAATACAAATATTGAAGCATAAGGATATGAATGTGGCTTCCTATACTTAAGAGTTTCCAAAAAAATTCCTAAAATCCAAGGTCCAAGAAGAGGAAAGCATCGAGGAGGCACAATATTTAGGTGGTTTGAAATGGATTATACAAGAGGAGATCGGCCTTTGGACTCCTACTACTATTCATAAGTGCTTTCAATTGGCACTTAAAATGGAAGAGAAGAATAGAAAAAGATAAGAATCTAACTTTAAGGGATGAGGAAGAGTAAGAGACTTTAGAGGACATAGAGGTGGTTATGGAGGAAGAAGAAATGGACTCATGACTATAGGAGACTCCAAGCTAATTGAGAAAAGTGGGGAAACAAGTGGAAGTGGTAATTTCACTAGAGGAAAAGGATTCGATGGTGGAAGTAGAGGCAAATCAAACAACTTCAGCTGGGGTTTGCATTATGAAAACATGAAACTCTACCATTGTGGACAACTTGGTCATCTTAACTATAGATTCCTTGAGAAGGCATCATCTTCCCAAGGTGAGAAGAAGATAACATAAGTCCAAGAAGAATGCAATAGTAATGTAACTTTTGAAGTTAATCTTGATTCTAACAAGGGAGAAAATATGATGTTTATGAGAGTCTTGATCAAGGATTCTAGCAAAGAAAAGCCTAAACAAAGAAGGGTACTTTCAAGAATAAAATTCAAGATACTTGGAAAGGTTTGTAAAGTTATTGTGGATTCAGGATCAATTGATAACATCATCTCTAAAGAGGTTGTCCAAAAGCTCAAGTTAACAAAGATTCCTCATGATCATGCCTATAGAGTCACATGGCTAAAGAACAGGCATAATGTATTGGTAAATTAACAAGTTTGAGTAGAGTTTTCAATTGGAGAATATCAAGACATGAATCTTTGTGATGTATTTCCCATGGATGCTTGTCATCTAGTCTTGGGTAGACCATGATAATATGATAGAGATGCCATCTATCATGGGAAGAAGAACTTGTATACATTCAAGAAAGGATTGACATACAAGATCCAATCACTTGCTAAGGAAGGAATAGATGTAACATCAGATCCAAATATTCTACTTATGAGTGGAAAATAATTATTCCATGATTTCAAGGAAGACAATGAAGTTGGGTTTTGCATAGTTGTGAAACCAAAGGAGGAAGATGTTGTCAAACAAACACCATTGGCAAGAAAGGTACAAGAACTATTGGACCAGTTCAAGGGCATCATAAGTGATGAAGCACTAGCCACACTCCCTCTAGAAAGAGCTCAAATAGATTTTGTACTAGAAGCTTCATTTCCTAACAAGGCTGCCTACAAAATGACCCCAAATCCTAATAAATAAATTTCAAGACAAGTACAAGAACCACTTGACCAGCACATCATTAGAAAGAGTATTATCCAATGTGTTATCCTAGTTATTTTGGCATCCAAAAGAGGGGGTGAGTGGAGAATGTGTATAAATTCTAGGGCCATAAATAGGAAAACAATCATATATAGGTTTCCTATCCCTAGAATAGAAGATCCAATGGATTGTTTGTGGGTGCAAAGTATTTCTCCAAGATAGTTCTCAAAAGTGGTTACCATCAAATCAAAATGAAGGAGGGTGATGAATGGAAGACAATCTTCAAGACTACAACATGACTTTATGAGTGGTTAGTAATGTCATTTAGCCTCTCTAATGCATCTAGCACATTCATAAGGCTATTGACTAAAGTGTTGAAGGATTACATAGGAAATTTTATTGTGGTTTATCTTAATAATATTTTTATATTTAGAAAGATTAAGGAAGAACACATAAAACATTTGAAAATTTTTTGGAGAGGCTACAAGAAGAAAAGTTGACGATTAACCTTGAAAAGAGCAAGTTCTTAAACCAAGAGTTGGTTTACCTTGGCTTTGTAGTTTCATAAGGTAACTTGAAGATGGATGAAAGTAAGGTAGAAGCCATCCTAAACTAGCCCACACCTAAAATAGGGACTACTATAAGAAGTTTTCATGTTTTAGCACAATTATATATGAAGTTTATAAGGGATTTTAATGAGATATGTGCACCAATGTTGGATAGTATTGAAGGAGGACTAAAAATAAAGTTATTTAGGACCAAATAATTTAATGAAGGTTTGAAAGGTTGAAGAAAGAGGTAGCTACTAAATCTATTCTTATTTTTCCTAGTTTTGACACGTTATTTATTATAGAATGTGATGCAAATAATATTTGTGTTGGGGTGATATTAAGCCAAGAAGGAAGGCCAGTAGCATTGTTTAGTGAACAACTAAATGAATCCAAGTCTAGGTATTCATCCTATGACTTAGAATTGTATGCATTGGAGCAAGTACTTGGGAAGTGGAGGCATTATCTCTTACCTAAAGAGTTTGTTTTATACACTAATAACCAAGCATTGAGTTACATCAACACTCAAGACAAGTTGAGCCTAGGATACATCAAATGGATAGAGTTTATACAATCCTACACATTCACCATCAAGCACAAGAAATGATAGATCAATAATGTAGCTAGTAAATTAAGTAGAAGGTTTCTTACTATCCAAGAAATATAGTTAGAGAGCATTGGACTTGAAGGTTTCAAAGACCTATATGCTAATGATTAAGACTTCTCAAAGGCCTATAAGGTATGATTAGAGTTTAACAATCATTTTAATAGAAAGTTTTCTGATTGTACTTTGAAAAATAGATTTTTGTTTAGGAGAAATCAATTATGTGTTCCTAAAGGATCCATGTGGGAAAATATGATCCAAGAGAAGCATAAAGGTAGCCTTAGTAGACACTTTGGTTTGAAAAGAACATTGGAATTTGTCGGAAGATTCTACTATTGGCCTAGGATGCAAAGAGATATCATGAAGTATGTTGAACAATGCATGATTTTTCAAAAGGCCAAGGACACTTCTTCAAATGTAGGACTGTATAAGCCCTTACCCATTCCAAATAGGCCATGGGAATGCATAAACATGGACTTTATAGTGGGATTACCAAGGAAAAAATTAGGTTGCAATAGTGTATTTGTTTTTGTGGATAGGTTTAGAAAGATGAGCCACTTCATACCTTGCAAAGTCACAAATGATGCTAGCATAGCTCATTTTTTCTTCAATGAGGTAGTTAAATACATGGGTTACCAATCAACATTGTATTAGACAGGGGTGTCAAATTCATGGATTTTTTTGGAAGATATTGTGGAAAAGATTGGGTAAAAATTTGGCCCATATTTCAACATAACATCCACAAATGGATTACCACACTACTACATTTGGGCCCAAATTATGACAAAAGACTGTGATATTGTGATGGTGACTCATCACCTAATTGACAATACCATGAATTGACTCCCATCACACTAGTGTCATAATTTTTCTATCACAAATTGTGATGGCAAAGGAATCCATTGTAATTGTGATGGATAAAGCTATCATAACTTGCAAGAAGGAAAGGGTAAGATTTCATCTTCATGTCATCACAATTGCGATAGAAGACTATCACAAATATGATAGCTTAGGCTTTTAGTTTTTTGTCTTAATTGTGAGGGTAGTTGTGTAGGACCGACAACTATCCATCAAAGTAGGCCATCACAAGTGTGACTGGTATGTGGCAATAGTTTTATGGGAGAAATGACTATCCATTGGAATAGTTTATCATAATTGTGATGGGTATGTAACATCAATGTTGTAGGAGAAACAACTATCCATTGGAAAAAGTTGTCACAATTGCAACAACTTGTTGAATTATTAAAAAAAATATTTGGTGGAAAATGTTGAATAAGTATTCCCATATTCCCCATGAGGATATCACAAAGAGTCTCAAAGTTAGATATGATTCTCTAGAGAAGCAAGTAAAGTAGATGTTCTTGGATGAAAAATGTTTCTTCATTAGAGAAAGAAGAAGTGTGACCATTGCAGCATGAGACACTAAGTTTTATGGAACACTTGGTCGGGGAACTATTCTCAATAGATGTCTTTTTGAGGAGGACAAAGATGGATAGATAAGAATGCATAATCACTTGAGGGACATGGGGAGAGACATTACAAATGGACAACCACCATACCACCTTTGGTCTCCGAGTTAGGTTATCAAGGTGAAGTCAATACCTTCTTGTGTGGATTTATTATTCATGGCATGGTTCTTCCTTTGGTCTCGAGATATTCCTCCTCAATAGGTAAAGTCAATAAATTCTTTTTTATGGCTTTAATAATCATGGATAGGGAACCCAACTTCTCCAATTATAATGAGCTCTAAAATATTTCTTATGTTTACTTTGATAATTCAAGAAGCAATATGAGTCTAATGAATAACAATAGATTCATACAATTAGTTTTCATGTAATCATAGGTTAATGTTGAGCTTTGCTTGGTTTCTAGAATAGTATAATATTATCTACTAATCAAGGCCAACCACATGAAGGTGGTAGTTCATTTGTCCCCACCCCCTCAACGTCTAAATTCTCTGTTAACATCTAAAATTCATTCATTTGTTCCATTAATAAATTCCATGTTAACATCATACCATTGATTTGATAAACTTGTAAATGCCACTTTGAATCAAGAATGTATGTGCAACTGCATTCTATATAAATGGGCAATAGGTGGAGCTAAAAAAACCCACCATGTTTACATTTATTTAATAGGTCTATTCAAACATATGACAAAAATGCAAACCTGTTGGGTCTTTTCAGCTCCACCTAGTGTCATATGCATATGAATTGAGATTGCACATTGAACTATGGCATCCTTTTGCATTTCTTGAAACCAAGAGATTCACATAGTTAGTTGTCATGAAATCATAGGTTAATGTTGAGCTTCACTTGGTTTCAAGAATAGTTTATATTCTCTACTAATTAGGGCCAACCACATGAAGGTGGACATTCTTTTGATCCCACTACCCACCCCCCTAACATCTAAATTCCTCATTAACATCTAAAGTCTTTAAGAAAGGATCAATCTTTAAAGTACCTATAAGGCCCTCATTGCCTCCTGCTACTCTTAAGGGAAGTTCATCTTCATTTCTCATGAGAAATTCATCACAACTCTCTAGTGATTCCCGTACATCTAACATGGGTACATCTAGGAATGGCATCATAACATCCTACATAAAATGAATCCAATATTACAAAATGACCCCTAAGACATAATAGTTAAATTAAAATAACCACATGAAAAATGAGAGTGAAAAGGAGGAATCTACTTACCAATAGGCATTTCAATCGCATCTATGGCCATGCTATGTGTTGAGTGAGTTTTATTGTTTCTATGTTCTGCTGAGATCTCTTTGTTTATATGCACACATGCATACATGGACACACACACGTGTGTGTGTATGTATGCATATATAAATATACATATAAATATATATAAATATACATATAAATATATATAAATATACATGTGTATATATCTATATACATGCATACATACATATACAAAGATCACAAGGGCATGACAACAAGATGTAGAGATCACAAGGACATGACAATGAAATATAATGATCATAAGAGCATGACAATGAAATCCTAGATCTCCACTGATCTCCAAAATCCACAAGATCTCTATATATATATACATACATA
This sequence comes from Cupressus sempervirens, assembly GCA_028749045.1. Classification (NCBI taxonomy): domain Eukaryota; kingdom Viridiplantae; phylum Streptophyta; class Pinopsida; order Cupressales; family Cupressaceae; genus Cupressus; species Cupressus sempervirens. The sequence continues at coordinate 174,550,700 of CM053785.1, read as the reverse complement.
CATACATAGACACGTATATGTGTGTGTGTATGTATGTATAAATACATATATATACATATACATATGTATACATATGTATTTAAATACATACATATATACATATACATATGTCTATACATACATACATATATGCATACATACATGTATGTACGTATGTATATATACAAAGAGATCTATTTTAGGGTACTTATTACATCTTAACACAACATAAAAATTGATCTAGCTACACACATATCCTAGAATCCAAATAGTAAAACAATAAAACTCACTTAGCCTATGCTAAGTGATTTACTCAAAATCCTACACACAAATTTTGTAGAGTTAATGGACAATATTGTTGGTGTAAATAAGTATTTACTTATTACACTTACTTAAGTTTACTTAGGTTAATGCATTGTTTAATTATTTTGCATTATTTTATTTGTGAGACACTTAGGAGTTTGTGCACTCTTCTGAGTTGTCTTGATGACATCACATGGGTCAGCACCTCTTTTAAGCACATGTTGTCTATAACACAGGAATCTTCTACACACATATGACACTTTATCATTCTTATCCATTCATCTAGAATGTTGGATAAGGTGCTTAGTTGTCTTATCTCCTGGTTGTTTCTAGAGACATTCTATGTGCTTCCTAAGAGGCCTTTATATACAAACACTCCTAGTGTGGTTCAACATCACATTCTGAATAGAGAAATGTATTCAGACATAATTTGATTAATTGATCATATCCATTTTTGGTCTACAGTTGTGCTTGTGTTTGAGTTCTTAGTTCTTGGGTGAATTTTTCCCTTAGGCAAATTCTTACATGGTATTAGAGCAACTTGGAGATTTTCTCATCATATAGCCATTCGAGACCACGCTTGCTTCATCACCTTAGCTAGAATCCAGAGTGCTGCAGAAATTGGGAGCATCTAGAGCTAGATATGACCTCACCATTGCATTCGGAACACTAAATTGGTGAAAATTGGCTACAAAGCTGCCTACCCTAGGCCAAAGTCAATTGTGCGGAATTTTTTTTTTTTTGCAAATTGGCACTTGAAGGATTGATTTCCAAAATTGGTATGATCATTTTAGATCTATACATTTAATTTTTAGATCTATTTTTTTCATCTACATCTTTGCTATTTTTTCTTGGATCTGCATTATTTTCTAGAATTTTTTTGGCCATAGAGCCATAGGAGAGATTTTTTGTAGGTGAAGATTGAAGCTTCTTGGTGCAAATCTAATATTTGCATCACATTCAGAAGGTCCAATAACCCCTAGATCAGATTTTGTTTCATCCAAATTAGACATTTGAGGCAAAATCTAGAGGCATTTGTTTGTTGGAGGCATGACAAAAATTCAAAAAAAATAACAGTAGCAACGATTTTCAAACAACGATATCTTCCTCATACGAACTCCTTTTTACAAGCAATTTTTTTTTGTTTTGGGGTAGGATTTTGTGATCTACACATCGGTGCAGGTGGTTTGAGATCTCTATTTCTAAATTTTTTTGCAACTCCAAAATCTCAAATTTTGCCTCTTAAAATGCTTGGTATAGGCTCATCTAGACTCCAAATTAGGTTTCATTTTTTTTGAAAGTGCATTTTTTTTTTTCTACTTTCCAAATTTGAAATCACATTATAGGTTTAGTAGACAAAAATGCTACTTTGAAAAATTGGCCCTAAATTGGCAAGTGGCTATCAAGTGCTCAAATCATTCATTAGAGGGGGGTTCTCTAATTTTTTTTGGAGGTTTCTTTGATTGGTCCATCATGGAAGAGTCAGATTTGATCTACTTGAACCCAGATAACTATAAGGAATGGAGTCAACTTATGGTCAGATATCTCTCTCAGCACAATGTACTGCCATATGTGCTAGATCTTGAGTATACTGTTGATCAAGTTGACCTCCTTATTCCTACTCTTTATCGCTATATGGAGTATAAAGTTCTAAAAAAGGCATTCAAAATTAAGTCATCTAATCCATATGTTTTATGGATGTATCTTTGGGAGCATTATGGAGATCCAACTATTCCTCCATTCCCAAAAGATCTTCTTCCACTAGTTGTAGCTGACTCCTCTTCAGATGAGATCACACCTCCAACTCTTATTGCTCCTACTGATCCTATTTCAGCCATAGATGCTTTAGAATCAGTGTAGTAGGATACTTTATGTCTTCCTACTCTACCTTCATGCGAAGACTTCCTTTCAGACATTGCATAGTTATTCGTGGAGTCCCACATTGAAGATGTGGGAGACATTATTGATGATATTCATCTTCTTTTTGAGGTGGATATTCCATCCTTTTCCATAGTGACAAATTCATGTGCTTCAACATTGTAGGGTACTCATGGTCTTCCAGGTGATGATTTCTTGCCAGACATTTTAGCTCTATTATTGGAGTCACACACAACAAATGTGGGAAACTTTTATGATGATTTCTCACTTCTCTTTGCTGATGATGATTCTTCTACAATTATTGCACATTCTCAGGTTGGTGTGATTGTGGATTCTTATGTACAACATCAATAGGAGGTCTCTTCATCAATTGAGAAGATTTTTGGTTTCCTAAAGCAAGTTCTACATCCTTCTTTGTTCAATTTTCTCTTCTCTTATGCAAATTTTGGAGGAATCCATCATCAGTATTGACACAAGGACTTTTGGAAAGGTTTTAGAGACACCGATCATCATAGAGATTCCTTCTCCATATAGGGGACATATCTCATAGGTACCTTGCTCTTGTTTCTTCCAAAGGGGAGGAACATCATCCTACGATCATGAATCAACTTCTACATAGGAGCATTCTTCACTGATCGACACACTACTTTTAAGACGAGGGGACTACCTCATCTCCTTCTTCTCTTTTTTGGGGGAGACTTTTTCTTCATAGGAGGTTTTGTCCTTCTCCATTCTTTCTTGTATGTACTAGATGTATGTCATAATGGGGGGGTCTTGATTACTCCATCCATCCATGCATCCATATTTATCTCTCTTTTTGGGGGAGGGTTTTTCCCATGAAGTTTTTCCTCTTTCCTTGCTTTATGAGAGATTTGCATCTTCATTATGTACATGGGTACCTAACATGGCCTAGTAGCCGGGACCCATTCTACATCTTCATCCTAGTTTCGTAAGCTTAAGGGCATTCTCCTAAGTTCCACTTAAGGGGGGGTGTTGGTGTAAATAAGTATTTACTTATTACACTTACTTAAGTTTACTTAGGTTAATGCATTACTTAATTATTTTGCATTATTTTATTTGTGAGACACTTAGGAGTTTGTGCACTCTTGTGAGTTGTCTTGATGACATCACAAGGGTCTGCACCTCTTTTAAGCACATGTTGTCTACAACACAAGAATCTTCTATACACATATGACACTTTGTCATTCTTATCCATTCATCTAGAATGTTGGATAAGGTGCTTAGTTGTCTTATCTCCTGGTTGTTTCTAGAGACATTCTAGGTGCTTCTTAAGAGGCCTTTATATACAAGCACTCCTAGTGTGTTTCAACGTCACATTCTGAACAGAGCAATGTATCTAGACATATTTTGATTAATTGATCATATCCATTTTTGTTCTACAGTTGTGCTTGTGTTTGAGTTCTTAGTTCTTGGGTGAATTTTGGCCTTAGGAAAATTCTTACAAATATTAATATATATAATGTATGTATGTAGGAGAAATACAATGCCCATTAAAAATGACATTAACTCTACCCATTTCTTTTGGTCTATATATATGTATATAAATACATACATACATACATATACATACATATATACATGCATACATATATACATGCATACATATATACATACATACATATATATATATATATATATATACATACATACATACATACACACACACACACATACATACATACATACATACATATACACATACATACATACATAGATACGTACATACAAACATACATACATATGCATCCTTTACATGGTTTAGAAGTAATTTCATTGTAGTAGAGGCTTCTACAAGGGAATAAGCCTTGTGATTATGTCATTTACATAGAAGTAGAACTTGCTTCTTCAACTCCTTACACTCAATTCTTCATTGAAGTTATTTGTCTAGCTGTGAGAATAGCTGCTACAAATTCTTGGAAGCCAAGGGACCTTGAACCTATGCTATATTTTTTGGAGACATTGGAGAAGTTACTACCAGCTTCAGTACTTCATAACATTCTAGATCATCTGGATCATATAGCGATGCCCAAATTAATAGTAACAGTAGATACTTTGGATCCTCACATAGAGAGTGTGCCAATACATGCATGGTTACATCCTTGGCTTCCATTATTGGGCACAAATATGGATCCTTTATATGCAACCATTTTTTATAAATTGGGGAATGCACTTCATATCTAGCATGCAAGTGATGCATCTACATATGCAATTTTATCACCCTGGAAAACTATATTTGATCCTGCTAGGTGGGAACAATTGATTGTTCATTTTATTGTACCTAATTTGATGATAGTTCTATAGGAATTTGTAATCAATTCATCCAATCAGAAACTAGAGCAATTTAATTTGGTTATGGCTTGTTTCTTTCTAAAAATATTTGCTATGATATGTTTTTGTAAAATTTCTTGTGAACTCTGCCCATTTTTTTTGGTTTGCATTATTTTTGTGTAGGACTACCCATATCACATGTAGGAACATTAAACTAATATTGAGTAATAGAAGAAAGTTATTGTTCCAAGGAAGAAACAATTTGATCAATACTAATGATAGTGTAATCAATAGAGGAAATAGGTGGTGATGACACATTCGATACACTAGGAAGAGTGTAAAAAATAGCTATACTAGAAAGTGCTACAGGTGGGACATTAGGAACCAGAGTAGGAGGATTAAGATAAGTGTAAGGAACACTATTGTATGACAATTGTGAGATAGGAAATGAAGGAAGTGGAACACTCATAGGTAGAGAAGAAATAGTAATACTACTAATAGGAAGATTAAATGGTTGAATATAAGTAGTCACAATAGGAGAACCATAAGAAGGAATGCTAGAGATAGGTTTGGAAAGAGATGAGGTAGGTTCAACACTAATTATATGTGAAGCTAGTCCTATTTTAGATGCAACTTGAGCTGAAGGCTTAACATGAGTGTGGACAAGGTGAGTAAGACTATGCAAATGATCCATGTCCATCATTAAAAATCAATTTCTTACAAGCATCAAAAGAAACCATACTATCAATATTGTGATTTTCTTGAAGAAGTCAATCATGTATTTTATCAATCTCAATAGCAATCTTATGAACTTGTTGAAGAGGAACCCTTAAAGTTTCATCCTCATCATGGGATGAATGAGAAGAGTCATGCTCCATAGAAGGATTAGGATAATGAGAAACCATAGGACCACTAAGGTTCCTAAAGTGAGGAAAATATGAATCTTGATCAAAGTGAGCCATGAGTCTATGACTTCTCCTAAGGGGATACTATAAGTAGGCCTTAAGGTAATATATCCCAAGGATACAAGATTTTCAATAGCCCAAGGATGCACCTACATTAGACATCCAAGGTTTAAAAAACAAGATGTTCCATAAGTACTTATTAACATATGAAGAAATTCAAAGCATAAATTCCATGCACATTCTTAATCCACAAATCCTCTTCATCAATCATCCTAGAATATTTTCCAAACTTACTGTTACAACCAACTATATTATCAGAAATATCATTTCTTCTCTCACTACTACAACTACCATGATCAAATGAATCATACATGTTACAAGCCTTCATCTGATTATAAATTTTCTTTCTTCTTCCTTTGCTCTTAATCACAAGATCAGATAACTATCTTTCAATAGTAGGAACCTCAACCACATTTTTTTCTATCTTCAAATTGAAAGTCTTAAAAACACTTAGGTTCACTGCAAAATTTGGGGTCAAATTGTGATGACAAGGTAATTTGTGGATTTTTATATTTTTTTGCTTTTTTCTTCAACACCATCGCAATACTAAAATTTGGGTCACAATTGTGATGCTTGCATGAGTATAAATAAAAAAAGCATGACATAAATCATTCCTTATTTGTTTTGATCTATTATGTAGAGCCACATGTGAAAGAGGGTGAGGAGCTCTGGACATTGGTGAAGATTTCATTCCCATGCCCTTATGATCACTACATCTTGTTGTCATGCCCTTATGATCTTCACATTTCATTTATGTGCCCTTGGTTAAGATTAGTGGAGATCTAAGATTTTTTTGCTATGCCCTTGTGATTGTTGTATTTCATTATCATGCCCTTGTGATCTCTAAATTTTGTTGTTGTTCCCGTGTGATCTCTGTGCCCTTGCTCTACGATTTCATTTTTGTGTCATGCCCTTGTGATCTCTTTACTCTTTCTCTATGATTTTATTAAAGGGGAGAAGAGGTACCTATGTAAATGTTCTTTTCTTTTCCTTCTAAAAATTTATCTCTTTATATTCCTCCTAGTAGGTGATCAGAGAAGCTTTTGGTTATGTATATGTATGTGTATATATACATACACACTCATATGTGTGTATCTATGTGTGTATGTATATATAAAGAAGCTTCTCTTTATGTAAATGTATGTGTATATATACATAGATCTCTTTATTTATATACATACATACATCCATACATATACAAAGATCACAAGGGGATGACAATGAAATCCTTGATCTCCACTGATCTACACAATCCAAAAGATCTCTTTGTATAAATACATACATACATAGATATACATACATATACACATATATACATACATACATACATATATATATATATATATATATACACACACACACACACACACACACACATATATACATACATATATATACATAACTATACACGCATACATATATATCTATACATACATACATACATACACATACACACATTTGCATATAATATTTTATCACCTTGGAAAACTATATTTGATCTTGCTAGCTTGGAACAATTAATTGTTTATTTTATTGTACCTAATCTGATGGTAGTTCTATAGGAATTTGTAATCAACCCAGCTAATTAGAAACTAGACCCATTATACTAAGTTATGGCTTGTTTCTTTTAAAAAATATTTGCTATGATATGTTTTTTTCAAATTTCTTGTGAACTCTACCCATTTTTCCTGGTCTACATTATTTTCATGCAGTATTTTGAGGTAAGTCACTTAGCACGGGTTGAGTGAGTTTTATTGTTTTATTATTTGGATTCTAGAATATATATGTAACTAGATCATTTTTTCTATTGTGCTAAGATGTAATAAGATCCTCAAAAAAAATCTCTTTGTATATATACATACAAACATACATAAACACACACATATGTGTGTGTACATATGTATATATACACATACATATACATAAAGAGGAGCTTCTCTATATATACATACATAAACACACACACACACACACACACACACACACACACACACACGTGTGTGTGTGTGTGTGTGTGTGTGTGTGTACACAGACACACACATAAATAGAAGCTTCTCTATTCACCTATTGAGGGAAATATAAAGAGATGTTGAAGGTGATTAGATTTCTTATAGATTTTAATATGAATGCCTTTTCTATTTTTAGAACATAATTATTAGCAATCGTTGCTCTTTATATTTGAAGTTACTAAACACCAAAGGGAAAGACATTTATTGATTCCAATACCTCTCTTGGTTGTTAAGTTAGGTATAATTATGTTTTCAAAAGGCACAAGGCCAAAAAATATGTCACAAGAGGACATGTCTCATGTCCACTTGATGCAAAGTGCACAATTACAAAGGTTTAAATGGGCTTTCCTACTCTAACACAAAATCAATAAGTTACCAAATCCCCAACCTTCTCATAAGATCATCACCAATTCAAATCTTCCAAATAATGAAGAAAACAAGACTACCAACTTCTTCAAGCACCCATGGTCTAAGGATCAAATTCATCCAAATTATGGCTTCAAGACCTAATCCCCACAACTAGGCCAACATGAGGGAAATAAAAAAATGGTTTGGTCTAATGGTTCCAAGGAATAAAATGGACTTAACACATCCACATAACATAAAACACATCACTAGATTAATCCCTACACTTCCACAGTGTATCAAACTCAAATTCACCTAGTAGCCCTATTAGGCCTCCTTTAGAGGTTTTTGGTGTCTAACTTCCAAAATTCCAAAAGAAAACTTAAACATAATAAAGGTTATAGATACCCTTTTTAGAGTTATATCCAATCCTAGAGCACTAGAACTTAGTTCCACTCCAACACTCTGTTTCCTTCACTAAGAAACGTAGTCTTAATTGGCCTAATTAGGATTGGTTTACAAAAAAAATATGGGAAAGTGAGGTCATGGAAAAATGTCCAACACTCAAAAATTTATATTCACCTTCCTCCAACTTTCTTACAAACACTCAACCCTCAAAGAGGTCTCCTTCTCCTGTTATACTCCATACAACATGCTCATAAGTTCAAATCCTCATAGGCACTTGACCTAGGGCTAGTTAGGAAAAATAACAAAACACATTGCCTAGTCTTGAAACCTTGGAATCACTAAGAGTGCCCATCTAACTATCATTTCCCAAGAGGCCATTAAAAACCAACCTTGGGAGTCACAACTATGGTCCCATCTTTGAAGCTTGCACAAAATTGATGTCCTACAAACCCTCGTGTACAAAAAATGGAATAACTTGAACTAAATTACATACAAAATGATGAAACTAAAAGTAATGGAAAGGTAATACAAAAATATTCTTCAAATAATCATTTGATCATGCGTGCCAATCTATACAGTATGAAAAAAGTACAAGAAACTAATAAAATTGTTGAAAGACTTAAATACATCTTATTGCAACTTCTCCCAATCCATACAATCTACCCTTTGTGACCTCACAAATTAGGTCTATATCATTCATACATCCATCCCAATGGTTATGAATATTGTTTGAATAGTTACAAATCCTTTTCAACTAAGTTGCATTTTTTAGCGACTTTTATAATTTTGCAAATTAGCAATTTTGCACAAAAAGTGCAACTTTTGCAATTTTCACAAATTTTCAATTCTAAGACTTGGAAAATGTTCCAAATTATTTAGAAACAACTAAAAACACCTAATCCTAGGCTATATTAACCAAAAACTCAATAATACCCAATTTTTCCCAACTTGCAACTTTGGCTTATAACTTGCCCAAAGTGACACCTAGGCATATATGAAGGTGCCTTTTCATTGCAACCATGGATTTTTCATCCAAGACTTAATTATCCTAGCCTAATTAAGTGAGAAACCAAAATCCACAATAGTGCCTTGGTTCTCTGCACGACCACTCATGACATGACTATTGATATAAATAATTATTAACCTTATACTAATTAGTTTAGTTAATGCTTAACTAGACATAATTTATATTAAGTCATTGATTTGTATAAACATAAATAGATCATTTTCTTGATCCTATTATGAATTAATGTGAATGCATTCAATCTGGATGATATTATGCATGAGTTCTTTACTCAATCACCAAGAGATAATATAATATGTAAGTACAGATTTTTGCATACTTAGTTTGGTATGAATAGTTTCGATTGAATGCAAGCATAATTTCTTGTGTGAATTGAAGACATGAATGATTAATTTAATTTTGCAAAAGTACTATGCACGTGTGTATGTATGCATATAAAGTAGTTCACATAGTGAACTGATATACATATATACATGCACATATGCATACAATCATCATAATCAGTTATCCTTGAATATGACCAAAGCTATTATATATCAACAAGAGATACATGTTTAGAAGATTAAAAAAGAACATTTACATAGGTACCTCTTCTCCTCTTGAAGAAGATTTTGGAGCAAGGGCACGAAGATCACAGGGGAATGAGATGACAATGAAATTTAGTGATCACAAGGGAACAACAACAAAATCCTAGACCCTCATTGATCTCCACCAATCTTGAAAACTTGAATGCTGAAATGAAAGGTATCAATGATCAAACACCTATGACAAAGTTACAACACAATGTGAAGTTGATTTTAGATATGGAAAAGGAAGATACTCAAAAGTTTGATAATCAAAATTTAAGGCATGAGAAAGAAGGTGAAGGAGCGGCTTTAGCAAAAGAAGGAGAAGGAGTGGCTTTAGAAAGAGATTTCACTATAGAAAAAACAACTATACAACATAGGGGATATAATGGGAGCCACTATATAGAATCCAAGAAAGTGTTGTAGTAGGTACTATGACATTGGAATCACTTCCAAGTGTCTTTGAGAATTTAAAATCCAAATATCAAGAGGACTACAAGTTGTGCAATTTTTCATGTATTGCATTTGCATTTTCTTATAAGAGTGGTTCAAGTATTGGCATAGTCTCCCTACAACAATCCAAAGTATCAAATAGTTATAAGAGTTTTTTAAGGTTGGGAACCACTTTAACACCCTTTACATGGTTTAGAGGTAATGTCATTATGGTAGAGGCTTCTGTAAGGGAATGAACCTCATGATTATGACATTTACATAGAAGTAGAACTTGCTTCTTCAACTCCTTACACTCAACTCTTTACTAAAGTTATTTTTCCAATAGTGAGAATAACTAATACAAATTCCTACGAACCAAGGGGAGCTGAACCTATAATACATTTTCTGGAGACATGGGATAAGTTACTACTAGCTTTAGTACTTCATAACATTCAGGATCATATAGTGATGCCCAAATTAATAGTAGCAATAGATACTTGGGATCCTTGCAATGAGAGTGTACCAATACATGCATATTACATCCATGGCTTCCATTGTTGGGCCAACATATGGAGCCTTTATATCCAACCATTAGTTATAAATTAAGGAAAGTTCTTCATGCCTAACATGCAAGTGATGCATTTGGATATGCAATTTTATCACCTTGGAAAATTGTATTTGATCTTGCTAGCTAGGAACAACTCATTATTCATTTTATTGTACCTAATTTGATGACAATTCTATAGGAATTTTTAATCAACATACCTAATCATCAACTAGACCCATTTAACTAGGTTATGGCTAGTTTCTTTCTAAAAATATCTTCTATGATAGGTTTTTGTAAAATTTCTTGTGAACTCTACCCATTTTTCCTAGTCTAGATTAATTTTGTGCAAAATCTTGAGGTAAGTCACTTAGAATAGGTTGAGTGAGTTTTATTTTTATTTTATTTAGATTCTGGAATATGTATGCAACTGGATCAATTTTTATATTGTGCTAAGATGTAATAAGAACCTTAAAAAAGATCTCTAAGATATACATGTTTAGAAGAAAATATAAAGAGATGCATGTTTAGAAGGAAAAGAAAAGAAAATTTACATGGCCCTTGAAGAAAATCATAGAGAAAGCCCATGGAGATCACAAGGGCACAACATGACAATGAAATTATAGAGCAAGGGTACACCATGACAACAAAATCATGGAGCAAGGGCGCAACAATTAAATTGTAGAGCAAGGGTACGACAATGAAATGTAAAGATCACAAGGGGATAGAAATGAAATCAAAGAGAAATGACATGGAATTTTAATGCAGAGATCACAAGGGCATGTCAATGTTCAGAGCTCTCCATCCTTGTTCAGAGCTTTCCACAATAAAAATAAATGGGGAATGATTTATGTCATACTTTTTTTTGTTTATACTCATTTGGGCATCACAATTACAATGCCAATATCAGTATTGCAATGTTGTCAGGGACAACTACAAAAAAAATATGAAAATCACCACAAATTACATTGCCATCACAAATTTCCATCGCAATTTGACCCCCAAAGTTGTAGTTTCAAGAAGAGTTAATCAATAGAGTACTTGGAAACCTATAAGATGCCTCAATAAATAATATGGTCAAGCATGGGATCAAGTCCTACCATAAGCTAAGTTTGCCTATAATGATAACACAAATAGAACTATTGTTATGATCCCTTTTCAAGTATTTTATGGTTATCACCCAAGAGGAATTTGTGAGTTAAGAAATTTAAAGAATTAAGAGGATATTAGTGGACATGCAAGTGATTTTTTCTAGTCAATGAGAGAGGTACATGAGCAGGTCACAAAATCCTTGATAGAAGCTACTCAAAGGTTAAAGGCTAAGGTAGATGAAAGGAGGAGAGATCTACAATTTGAATTAGGATATTTGGTTATGGTACACTTGATCGAGGCTAGACTTCAAAAAGGTGTTCCAAGAAAGTCCCAAGCTAAGTATGGTCCAAATGCCTACAAGATTGAGTTGCCAAATGAACTAGCCATCTCTCCCATCTTAAGAGTTATAGATTTGGTTAAATACAAGGTACCCAATATCATGGAAAAAAATAGTACATACATGGATAAAGAAGCCCAATAAATCAGTATTCCAATCCAAACCAAGCTCCAAGATGAGAAAATCCTAGATTCAAGGGTAAAGACAAAGACTAGACATGTAATTTACATGGATCATCTAGTGAAATGGAGGAACCATCCTAATTCTAAATCCAAATGGATAGATGAGAGTGATATTAAAAAGAAAGGCATTAGTCAAGACCTCTTGAATAGTGGCCCACCTTGAGTTTTTTTCATAGGGGGAGAATGGTGCAAGAGCACTTAGGAAATGAGTCAATTTTCCTACACATTTTATTCTTGTAGTGATCTTGTCTAGACCATATGAATAAGGGATATTTGATAAAGACTCAAGTATTTTAGTTGTCTTTTTAAATAGGTTTGTGTGAGGTTTGAGTCCTTAGGTCATCACTATGTTGGAAAAATTTCGTAGATTGCTTGTATGAGCCTAGTATGGCCAAACATTGACCAAGGCACCATGTGGGTGGAAAATATGGTAAGGCATGTTATAAGTTTTCATTGTATGGTAATAGGTGGATGAAACTAGTTTTTAGTTCATAAGACCATTAGATACAATATTTTGTAAAAGTTGCACTTAACAACTTTACAATTTTGCAAAGTTGCTTGACATCATTGTCAAACCTGACTTCAATGTGAAAACCCCCTCAAATAATCAGTTGAAACCATAAAAATACCTACATGTGCAGAGGAAGAATATAAAAGGTAAAACCATACCCAATCCAAGGGTTGGATTATGCATTGTATGGATTTTGGTATTGGAGTGAATAACAAACTAAGACATTTTTGAAGTTGTGAAGTTGTTGGCCTGTAAAAAGTAATTAGTAAAGAAATCTCTATATCTTGAATTCCAATGGTGGAACCATGATGGTATTTTGGAATAAATTAATATAATGTATAAGAAATTTAAATATTCATTTTGATCTTGGTTTTTATAGGTTTTCTATTTTTACCAAGAGACCCTAGGCGAGTTGAAGCACCTAGCTAGGCCTTGTGAGTAGAAAAACAACATTTTGAATGAATGTAAGATGGGTTTTTTAATGCAATATAGGAATTTTAAATTGTATATGATGATGAAGGTAATTTTTTCCAAAGGAGAAGGAATTTAGAGTTATTTTGAATTCTTAAAAAGAAAACCCTCTTGACTACTGTCCATACAACCAAGAAACCCTTGTAAATAGGCATATTTTTGGGAATCACTTATAAAAATAACTTGGGTGTTGGAGACCTAAAAAATATTCAAGGAAACCCAAAATGGTATCCTAATAATAGCCTTTTTTGAGATTTCATTAAGGGGTTTGAGGAGATATAAGAAAAAAATTAGTTTTGGAGGCCTAATTGGCTACTAGTCTTAGTAGCCCTCCTAACTATGTAGTTGAAAAATTGATTGGAAACCCAATAATCCAATACCCTTAGTGATCCTAAATAATATTTAATGATAAAAAATACAAGCCTTGGAAGTCAATATGGACAAGAATGCACTCCTGGAAGCCAGTTGTGAAGTTTGGTGTAATGAGAACACTAGGGAGCCCCAAGGGTGGAATAGAGTTTTGAGTTGATCAGTAAAGATTAGTGTAATAAGGGAATAGAAATAATATAAGAAGTACCCTAAAAGGATAGGAGAAATCCTAGAGTGAGTTCTAATAGTTGAGGCTAGAACCTTGTTAAGATCCTCCCCATCAACATGTAGGCAAGAGCTGTAGGACCCAAGCACCAACACAAAGAAATAAATACATCAAAGGAAAAAGAAAAGTGGATGATCAAAAAGAAAGAAAGAGATGAATAAAACCTAGAGAAAGAAGGAAGCAGAAAGTAGTAGTCAAACTAGTTAAATTGAGGTCACCCAATCTAATGGATTAGGTGATCACACCACCTCAAACTAGGCAAAGAAGGTATGTAACAAATTTTATATTTGAATACTACATTTTATACTAGTTCCTAACCTAAGATATGATAAAATCTATATCTACATAAATCAAGATGCATTATGATAGGCTTGAAGAAATAATTGAGAAAAAGAATTCATATGCATGATTGATATCAAGTACCAGTATTGATTTCTATAGTGACTAAGTATTACTATATGTACCGAGTCTTATAAAGACTGAGTTGGTATATGCTAAGCATCAAAACAGAAATGGTGACCGAGTGATGGTCTCGACCAAGAAATGAAAGAAAGATATTGTGTTGAGATTAAGGATAGTTGTAATACACCTACCCATAGAACAAAGCATTTATTGCAAATGTATTTAAATAGATTGAAGGTATATATCAAAATTTGAAGTTCATTTTCATTCACTAGTAGATTTCAAATATACAAAGCAATTCAAAAGCGATCAAAAGAGAAACTTGTGCAAAAGATTTTGTAATTCTACAATGTGTCATAGACAAATTTCAAAGTGAAGTAAGGATTGTGAACTGAGCTGAGTTGTGTTACAAAATTATTGAATTTTTTTAAAACCCTAGTTTGAAAATTACATCATTAGCATCTAGTACTAGAAAGGAAATGTTGAAAGATATCAATGTATAGATTATAAGAAATGATCAATGCCCCCACCAAAATTTAGGGCATACCTTGATGTTGCATTGAATGGAGACACATTAGGCACTTTATCATCAATTCCTCCAAGAGTCATTATGGTGCATGACATCCACTTATGCTATATGTGAAAGATGGTGGAGATTGGAGATTTTGAACTTAGAAATGCATATGAGAGATTTTGTGAAAATGGAGTGTTGAAAAATGAAAATAAGGTTGTTTCACAAAAATGGCTTACTCATGCCCTAGATCTCCCCAAAGTCTTTAAAGTTGAATGGATCAAAATTATTTTAATTAAGATTCATGCTATGAAATTTTGGCTAGAAAGTGGGCCAGTGAAAATTAATAAGGCAATAACTCATTGTGTGATAGGGTATCCTACCCTAGATCAAGTGAAGACCTTGCATTGCTAAGAAAGGAATGTTATTGAAGAACAAACAAAGGCCAAGTGGAATGGTTGAGGCATGCCTATAGATGGAATTAAAGATCCTTTTATTGAATTTTCAGTATGTGTGATTGCACATAAGTTCTATTAGTTGAGTTGACTGAATAGTGTTTCATGCATTGCTATAGATGTAGGGTACAAAATTGTCAAGAAAGATCAAAGCTATGATCTTGTTGAGCTGCAACTGCAACAATTATCTAAGAATCTTGAAGATATTAGGAAAGTGAAAAATACATCATGTGAGTTTGAATCACTTATGATGTGCATATTTATCTTTGTGCAAAATTTATTTCCAATAGTAGTTTTTGTAGTGTGGGACAAGACAAGACTAGTGACCAAGAAAATCAATTATTGTATTGAACAATTGGGAGAAAATATTGAGACAATTTTGGATGAGTATTTTGAGTAGTTTAAAGGAAAAATAAGGAACAAACTAAGAATTCCTCTATCAGTTGTTAATCACTATTCTGATGATATTTGTTTCATGGTGGAAATTGACTATACATATGCATAGGTTGTACTACCAAGGGTTGCATGGCTATGGCCAATGAAATATGAGGTAAATGTAGATGAAATAACTATAATTGTGAAAACCTTTCTATCTGAAGAGAAAGAGTGCTGAGCCACTTGACACATATGCGAAAACAAAAAGAAAATGATGATGTAAACCAAAGTGCCAAAGATGGGTAGAAAGTGGAAGAAGATGATTGCTATTCTTGAGGGAAAAGTTGGTAAAAGGACCCCTTTAGATTACTGAAGGTAAAGGGGAAGATGAAGAATCTAAAGAAGATGAAGAAGAAGAATAAAAAGGAAAAGAATTAGTGGTTCTGAAGCCCAAGGCAACAAGACATACAAAAATTGTGATAGTAGATCCTAAGGTTAATAAGGATTTGAAGAAAATTGTTATACCTCCTACTTGTGCACCTCAAAGAAGGATAACAAGGGAAGGATCTAAAGAAACATCCCCTAAAGCTACACCAAAGAAAGGAATAGAACAGATAACCAAGTCAATTAAGGAAAAAGTCACACCAAAGAGAAAACAAGAGACCAAGTAGGATCAACACAATATGCCAAGGATGAAGTTAGTTGTCATGCATGATGATGATGAAGATGAAGGAGAGAAAAAAAGTTTGACGATTTGAGAAAATAGAAAATTGTTCCCAAACTACCTCCTAAGAAGGTTGATCAAGTATGTGAAAGTATAAGAAATTCAATAGGAATTTTAGGTTTCAAAGATATTGATTATGATTCTTTAGCTAAAAAAATAAAGAAAATATTGAACAAACAATGATAGATATGATGGAAAAGTTCAAATACATGCCCACAGAGGTCGGAAAAGGTATACTAGAGGAATTGTACAATAAATTAGATGCAAAATGGCAATGGGCATTGTCTATATAAAGGTAAATAAGGGAGACAATCATAGCCTAATCAATATTAGATTTATGGAAGACTCACATGTCTATTGCCCTAAAATATTTTAAAAATAAATTTGTACCCAAGAAAAGGGCCTATAAGATTTTGAAAAATTAGATAGAAGAGGTTGTGCAAGAAAGCACATTAGTGTCGGAAAAGTCATTTGGGTTGTTGACTCTTGCCTTTTGCCACTACCAGAACTAGAAGAGGAAAAATAAATAGAAACTGTGGAGCTAGTGAATCTGGAATAGAAGATAAGAAGAAAGGAAGAGAAGAGTGGACAACAAGATGTTGTCACCATTGAAGACATTCATGATGAAACACAAAAAAATCTAAATGTCTTGACCGAGGAAGAAATTAAAAATGTAGCTTTGATGAGTGCAACCTTAGATGCTCCTCTACCATGCAAAATACATTATTTATATAGATCAAGGATTTCCCAAGGACTGAGAGTGCACCATCTATGACCTCTACAACTGATGGTTTTTAAATTACATCAGTCATAGTTGAGTAGAAATGTCAACAAGATGTAAGTGTTGAGGAATACGGAAAAGATCTCATTATGATTCAATATTTAACCCTTGTGGTCACTATTGTTGTTAATAAGGAAGAAGAGGAAGAAGAGAAAGATAAAGCAAATAAATATGAAAATAATGCCTCAGGCCCTCACATTGAGGGAACAAAGGAGATCGAGAAGCAATAGAATAACATGTCTCAAAAGTAGAAAGAGGCAATACAATCTTTATTAGAATTCCAAGTATTATGCTTGTATCTATTGAAAATTTGAGTACTACACTTGTACAATAGGTCATACCTACTTTGAAGGAGAGTGCTACTCTAGGACAATAGATACAAGGATAGAGTGCTAAAGCTACTCTATTGCAAATTACTTTTCTGAATGTCGACACACAAAGGTCTAAAAAATATGAAGAAAAATGTCAAGTCACCTAAGAAGCCAATGACATTGGCTGAGGCCATTGTCATTCCAATGTATGACCCATACACAATTACTTTTGAAAAAATGTAAATTTTGCAAAAACTCTTGAGGAGAAAGACAAAACAATAAGAATTGAGAAGAGAATATCAATAATGATAGATATTGCATGAAATAAAAGACATTTTTGTAGATGCATTTGATATTCATACTATGAATGAGGAAAAAACCAATAATTTATCAATTAATTCATATTTTTGAGAAAGTAAATAATGAGGTCACTGAGGCCAATGAGAAACTGATGAGATGGTTGGAAAAAAATTTTGAGCACAAAGTTATGGAGAAAGTCACACCAGAAATAGAAATAAAATAGGTTGAACTATCAAATCTTGGAAATACTATAGAAGGAGTTTTGATGAGTATTTATTCTTTATGTATAAATATTTGTGATGTTAAGTTCTTCACATTAGAGAATCAATAGTGTATTGGTAAAATTCATGCAGATTTGAAGTCATCTTGAAATTCTTTGAACATGGACACAAGTTCAAGCTCTATTCATTTCAATAGATTGTCTTTTCCTCAAGGAAGGTTAGCCAAGTTATATGTTAAATATTACAACATGAGAGCCAAATTTTTCTTTGTTTAGTCCATGTTACTACCTCATGCAAAGGTTATGAAAAAGGAAGTTTCAGTTGCACATGTATTGGTTAAGTCAAGAGATCTTCATCTCTCTACAATAGATAGTTTGGTTGATCTAGCTACTCAGCTAGAAGTAAAGATATAGGTTTTGGACTCAGTTAGATCTAGTTGAGATCATGCATTTGTAATGATTTTACAGTTCATAAAACATTTTTGGACAACTAAAATCTCACCCCAACACCCCTACAACCATAAATGTAAAAAATAAGGGGGAAATAAATAGATTGCCTAAAGGGGGAAATTGAAAAGGAAACATAGATACACATCAAAGATCATAACAAGCAATCTTTTTATTTTGGAAATATGTATATATGATGTATATAGTCCAAGTTATAGTCATAGGGGTTGTAATTACTTGGTAATTTTGGATGTAATGATAAGACATGAAAAAGTGTTTTTGCCACTAATGTCAAAGGGGGAGATTGTTGATCTCTAAGTGATGTTGCCTATTAGTTTTAAACACTTAGTCATTTCCTAGGGAGTGTTGGTTGGTAATCTCTATGATTGAGCCATCCAATAAGGGTCAATAAATGTATAATAGAATTGTTCACATTTCAGTTTGAGCTAAGCAAGTCTTCGGTTACTAAGTACTCTAGTTTTAACCAAGTGATAAGATATGTCGATCACATAAAAATCCAGTTAACACCGAGAAAAGAAGATATAGCTTATGTCAAGTAAGATAGTTACTGCCAAGCATTTAGAAGCCAAGGGACAACATGTATATCAATATGGACCAGACATTAGGATATTTAAGTATTGAGTTACCTTTTTTTTCATATATGTATTTGTGATAACTCAAACACTTATGTAAATTTATTTTGGCTGACTTCTACACTTTTACTATGAATTGTAGAGATAGCTAAGAAGGTAATTAAACATTTTGTTAAAGATCATTAATCCCTATGTGAGGTGATCAACTGGTCATAAAAATGGAAGGAATAAATGGAAAAAGGGATGAATCTAGATTGTTGATCTTGATCTATAAGGTTCATTAATTTATTATTTAAAGAGGGACCCAAACCCTAAATTATAAGAATGGGATAAGGATGCAAGTAGAGAGACATTGATATCAAAGGAGGCTACGCTTGTTAGCAAGGAGATTAGACAAAGAAACTAAAAAAAGTAGTGAAGGGAAGAACAAAATATATCTAATAAGGAGATCAAATCAAGATTGGAAATAGAAGATTTGTAACCTAGAAATAAAGTGCTAACTGAGGATCATGCACTAAGACATTTTGACCAATATATTAGGGTAAATATCTTAATAGAGTGGTCCTAATAGGTCTATTAAAATCTCCTAATAGATTTCTTACTTGGTTGTAAGTTGAAATACTTTAATCAAGGTAGATTGAATAAGTCTTGTAAGCTCCTAATAGGGCATACCCCTCATAGGTTAGATCACCTGAAGTGATCAAACATTGTAGCCTTAACATACACACTTTATTGTATCTATAGTGAAGATTTGTGGGTGTCATCCCCACCCCAATTTTATCTTCACCTTGGAGTGTTCTTGGGTAACCAAATTTCTTATGTTATGTGTGTACATTTAACTTCATGTTTATGGATGTGATGCATACTTAGATTTATTACAACATAATAGTAATTCAATTAATGATCTATATATGAGATGGGTAATGGCGAATGTATTTGATTTAGTTGAAGCTAAATTTTTTGTAGATCTTGATTCACCCCCTACCCCCCCTAGTATCTCACTTCCCAATAAGACTTCCAATAATCCACTATATATTCCAACCTTTTTAATTCTTTACCAATTTTTTTTAGACTTTATATATGTACTTATATCTCTCTTATATTTTACCATCATTTTCATATCAATATCTTCGTCTCTCAAAAGAAATTTAGTTAGATCACACATGTTTCAAAGTTCCTCTTATATGATCTATTTCACCTGTTGCACAATCATTTGATTTATCACATAAGATTGATGTTATGAATTAGATTGATCATTTAGGTAAATAATTTTGAGAACCACTACTTTCTTCTATCATCTTTTGAAACCCTTTATAACTTATAGATCAAATTCAAAATGATATCAACAACAAGTTTCAAAAGATTTATTTGTCTTCACAAAATAGGTCTTCAATCTTTCAAATATTATTTGTGCAATCTTTATACTAGGATTTAAATTGTGAAATAAGAGTTTAAATTCATGTTTGTGACATCCAAAATTTTTTTTTCACATTAAAAATATTCCATAGGAACAATCCTCTTATTGATAATATCTCTTCTATTTGGTGAAGGATGAGTGTTATCAATCCAAAATCAAGGATCTCTACACATTAGCGCCTAATTTTCTTCTAATATACTATTATCTAAACTATTTCTCCTTTTTAGATAATGTGATATTGTCTTCCAAATATACTTGATATGAGATTAAAGTGAAGAGATTTGTTTTTTTTTTGGGACATTTATTCATTTAAAATAGATGTCAATATAACTCCTCATGGGATCGAACTATCTGCAAATCTAGTTGTTTTTCCAATGAAATGCAATTCTTAATTAATACTTTTACTAATATCTTTTTGTAGGTTATAAGTCCCCCTCTTTTTCATACTTGTATCTATACCCAAAAGTTTTAATTTTATTCATCTTTAAGAAGTAATTGACAACAATTGAGTTTTCTCCAATGTATAAAGAT
This sequence comes from Cupressus sempervirens, assembly GCA_028749045.1. Lineage (NCBI taxonomy): Eukaryota > Viridiplantae > Streptophyta > Pinopsida > Cupressales > Cupressaceae > Cupressus > Cupressus sempervirens. Next base: position 174,529,703 of record CM053785.1, on the reverse strand, counting down.
TTTCAAATTGTGTAGTTATTTCCTTAGAATTTTTATTCAATGTCCTCTTCATATTATGTATATATTGACTAGCATAATACCTCAAATTTTCCACATCCCTTACAATTAAATAATCTATGTTTCTATAATTAATTATTCTCTTCAATCTTTGAGCTAGATTAACATTCTCATTTGTTTCTTGATCTTGGGCTACAATATTTTAAAAAAAAAAGTCTTAAGATATAATCTTAAGGGGACATATGAATGTAAAGAAATATTATATATAGATCTTAAGATGTAAATATTGTAAATTTAACTTTTATTAAACTAGAGAGCTTGATGCACATACTTCTTTGACCTTTGATAAACCTTCTTCAATATCCATTACTTCAACTTCAATTTCCACCTATCCAAAATTTCCATCATCAACTACTACACACACAATAACAAATAAAATCAAGAAATTAAGTAGAAAGATTAAGATAACTTATGTTTTAACTAGAGAGAGATTACTCATGAGAAATGTACATACCTATTTGAGCTTTGGATGACCCTTCTCCAACATTAGAAAGTTGTCCTTATTGAGTACATTCTACACAAGTACATCCATAAGTACTTAAGTTATTAAACCAATTTGAATCTTAATTATATACTAAGTTGAACCCTAAACCTAGCACATTTAACCAATTGCGGTGCTCACATAAATTAAATGAACCCCTAACCATAACTATAAAACATGTCAATCTTAACATAAAATTAAACCTATAAAATGCTAAACCCTATCAACTAACCATAATTGGTTCCCCAATTCCTAATGTTAAGACCTAATCTTAATGCTAACGATAATTAAAACCCCTATAACATTTAAAAACTTTGAAATTTAGCTCTATACTAAATTGAACCTTCACAAAGGCACTAAACCAAACTAAACCCTCACATATAAAGAAAATTTAAAGCATAACCCTAACATTTAATTTGTTCAAACTTGACATTTAAAAACTTGATCCAAACACTAAATAAAATTATACCTCCAAAATTCTAAACCCTATTGCTTACCTTGATTGATGCCCTTATCCTAAATGATTATACTTAATCTTAATGCTAATGCTAAATCATGATTCTTATATAAACCCATAAACCTAACCTTAATTTCTAATGCTCATCTTAATTGTAAATCATCATCCCAATCATAAATATGAAACCTTATGGTGATACCTAATAGTAACCTTGATTGTTAAACCATATTCCTAATAATAATCCCCAATAATATAAATTATAAATCCTAGATCCTAGGAAATAAGTTAAATGATAATACTAATTTTAAAACCTAATATTAAATGGTACAATCACTAAATCATAAAACTTAATCCTAACCTTAATTTCTTTAGAGTGACCATAAGTGATAAACCCTAATCCCAAATATAAAACTCTAAACCCTAATTTAAACCTTAATTATGAATTCTATCTACTCTAATTCCTAATCTAAAACCCATGTGAAACCCTTATCCTAAATGCTAAGCCCTAATTATCAAATTAAAATTATTCAATTATAATCCTAATTATTGAATCTTATTCTTAGTTCCATGGTGAAAACCCTAAGCCTAAACATGATTTTAACCATATTATATAGTCCTGCCTTTAAATATATAAATTTAGAAATCAAGTAAAATTACATAAAATTTCAAATGTGAATTAAAATCATTAAAATAACATCTATCAAAAGGACACGTTAGGAAAAATATTGTACACATACCTTGCTTCCTTCTATAGGATATTTCTAATGTATTTAAGTGATTTTCTTCTTCTTGTTCCTCTGATATATTTCATGCAAACTCGCTCTTTTATTTTTATTTCCCATCGCAAATTCTTTTGCAAAATTTGAATAAAGACAATCTAAATATATATCCCCCCAATTGTAGTGTGAATTATCTGATTAAGTGAAATTTTCAACTGAAATAATTCATTATTTATTTATATGGGAACCAATAAATTGAAAAAAAGGCCCAAAAAGTTTGACATGTCTTCTAGGTAAAAGTTTGACCACCCTCTTGAATATCAAAGGTATCATTGATATCATGAAACATATTGAATTCAACATAAACCCTCTTTTAGGAATGAGAATAATAAAAATGGATAAGCTCTAGAAAAACCACTTAACCAAGGGTTTGGGAAATGGTTTGCAAGAATGACCAACATAGAAAGGGAAAATCAAGGAACTCAACTAAATAGAGACTTTGAGATATTTATCGCCAAATACCATGAAGTCTCTATTATAAAGTAAAGTTCACCAATACAACTATATGGGGAGGAGGTTGAATTAGTTGCAAGCTTAATCAAATCTAAACTTAACTTCAACAAACTTAGATTATGTCCCTTATATTTCTCTCGAGGTTGATTACATCTCTTAGATTTCTCAATTTAGTGGAATCACATTGTAATCAACATTTTCCTCTCAAAATAGGTATGATTTCACAAAAATACAAATGAAAAAATGATTTGAAAATCACCCTTTGGGCCCCTTCTATAGATTTTAACCTAATTTTCAATTGTCTCCAACTATAAAATGACCTCAAATTTATATAGGGTAATAGTAATAGTAATAGTAATAGTTTTATATATATATAGTTTGAACATGATTCCTAAATCCACGCTATTCTTATTCAAGTTTTGTACCTTCAAATAACTAGGAAATGTATACAAGAAATCAAGGTGAATCTATTCATTAAATAATACAATTCACGATCTAAAGAATTCAAGGAGAAAGGAGATGTTTTCAAGCATTTCAAACAATTTGAGAATTTTGTCCCACCATATTCTCTATTATGGGAAGCTTCAACAAACTTCAAGAAAGTGCATCCTTTATGATTTATCTTTAGGATGTATTATGTTGCACCAACACTTGTGATCCCATCTCAAGAGCATTTGTATTATCAAGGCATAATATACTTTATTTTTTAGATATATCTTGTACTATATATGAACATGATCCTTTAAAGTATATTTAAATTAACTTTTATGGATGACTTACAAACTAGGGTTTGACTTAAGAAAGGATATTTTGAAAAATATTTTTCCTCTTTTTATGTCTACAAGGATTAGGTAGTTCACATCTGGAAAGAGCTATAAAGCATTCAAATCAATAGCTATAATTTGATGGTTATTTTATGAAAGAGTGGGTGGCCAACCAAGATTGTAATTTCCCCTAACTTCCTTTTAAAAGATATGATTTTGATTATAGGCAAGTCAACATTTCTTCTTCCTAGATCCAATCTCAAAATTGAGTTCACACTTTCTAGTCAGCTTGTGCAAGCAAGACATCCTCTTTAGTCTATCTTTACCTAGATATTCTTAACTTTCACTTTCATATATATCTTCCCTAAAATAAAATGATCATAGTATAAACCTAGAGATTGAACCTCCTTGATCCAAGTAGATCGCCAGTCTTCCATTTTAAGAGGAGATATGCCCAAGCTTTCTCATTTTCACATGAATTCTTGAGAATAATATTTTCTTCATCACATGAATCCATTAATTTGAATGCTCAAGGACTTATTAGGCCCCACTTTAGTGATATCTTAGAACATGGATGCATTTATGCTTTATTTTTGGCATTTACCCTCAAATTTTCTTTGAATGATTTAATGTCCTAGATATCTAACATTTTCCCATTACATGGGCTTTCTTAGTTATAAGTCCCACAAATTGACATATACTAGTGTAGTTTGAGTTTAACCAATACTGAAGGTTGTAACTTGTAATATTTTGAGGCCATTTTTGTGTTTTTCACTTTTGCATTCCTATATATATAGTGGATCCTCTCAATTTTGAAGCCCAAAATGACTATAAAATGAGGCCATTGGATATCCATATCATCAAGTGCAATATAAAATCCACAATCAATCCATAATTTATACAAGAAAGCTATCATGTCTAAGGTGCATTTAAGGAATTCAAGAAAGACATGAAAGGATTCATTTGATACAATCGATCTATTCAATTAAGAACTTATTTCCTTCCATAGATCTATATTCTTTCTTCATAGGAGATAGAGGAGTATTCCTTTAAGGGAGGAGATCTACATCCATCATTGCACATCCATCCTTGTTCAAGAATTTGAAGCATTTTATATCCATGGTCTATGATTTGGTGAGTATAGATCCATTCCATTTGTGAAGACATCCTACACCTTATACTCATGAATACATACATACAAAGATTCATATATTTTTGTGGATAGAAAATCTAAATCCATCCATAGAGTTTTGACAAGAAAGGTGAATACTAACACTTTTCTTTCTTTACATGCTTTATTCATGCTATGCCCTTAATATTATTGTATATAGGGTTATGAATAGTCAACTTGTGGCTATCTTAATCCTTAATTAAGTCATGTTATCATAATTATATTATAATTTAGGTAGGTAGGTTGGCCTAGGTGTTATGAAGGGTTGTGTCTATTCAACCTAAGCATAATTAGGTATATATAGGAGGTTGTGAGTCTTATTTCATCATCATATTGTGAAGTGTGTTCTCATTGGAGATATTTGGAGGTTGCCCCCTCAAAAGTGGCCGATTAATCTTAGCTATTATCAAGTATTTATATAAAATTTCATATTATTTCTTCTATTGTGCAAGTTATTTCATTACAAATGGTATCAGAGCATGATCTTGGCATCATAGAGGCAAGATTTTTTCTCAACATTGGGATGATTTTGGGAAGAGCATAACTTTCAGATTTTAGTGAATTTTTAAAATATTTTTAAAGAGTTTTTGAATAGTATAATAAGTAATTTATAGTCAAAAATTTAGAGGAATTGGAGAAAATTTGAGGAAATTATTGCAGAATTACTATTTCTACACAATTTTTGAGATCTTCATATCTCTCACATCCTGTCGAATTGGAGTATAACTTGTATTGGGTTTTTCAATACATAGTAGAGGAGCATAAATTCAAAGATTGGAGAAATTAAAAAACAAAAATATGCAAGATCCTATAAAATTAGGAAAATTCTCTCTCAAGGTAGCAAATTTGCTTTTTTTTTTTGAGGGGATTTTTTCTGAGTAAGGATTTCTTGGCCCAAGTAAGTTATAGTAAAAAATAAATAAATAAAATAATTTACATTTTATTTGTGTGATTTATTTCAAAAATATTTGTTTCCATCATGATGGGGCCTCCAACAAGAGGCAAAAAGAATTCTACCACACCGAGGAAATCCTCTGATCAAGATTGGGAAACAACAGAGGTTAGTAAGCCCAATGAGGAACTCAATAAGTTCAAGGAAGAGGTTAAGAAGGATATGTGTGACCTACAAGGAGATATATCAGATATATGAAGCATACTAAGCACCTATATGAATGAAACAAGGAAAGAGCTCTCCAGCAATCAAGGTGAAACCTTCAAGTCAACTAATAATGACACAAATTTTATTAATCCTATTGGATCTAGGATTTTTTTTCAAAAGGTGGATATGCACAAATTTGATGGAAAAGATCCTCTAACATTGATAAATAAAATGGAGAATTATTTTGAAAAACATCAAATCCCATGTGGAGAAAAGGTTACGATGGCTTCCTCATATCTAGAACTAGATCAATTCATTTGGTATCATTGGCTTTGTACTCATAGGAGTGTTAGTTTGTGGTGACTGATCAGGGAAGTATTGTACACACTTCATAATTACTTTAAAAAATATCTAGATTGTGGCCAACGTATGGTTGACATATGGCCAACATGTTATAACCCTAAAGTAGTAAAAATACTTGTATATGTTGGCATAAAGTTATTTGCCATTAGTGACAACACTCATCTCACAGTTCTAACCGAGCATCGAGTAATACAGTTTAGACTGAGTGATGGCAACTCAGTTCAAACCAAGCACTGAAGACATAGTTCAAACTGAGCACTGAAGACACAGTTCAAACCGAGCATCAAAGATACAGGACAAACTGAGTGAAGATGCACTTAGTGTTAACCGAGTGAAGATGCACTTAGTGTTAACCGAGTGAAGATGCACTTAGCATTAACCAAGTGAGGAAGCACTCAATGATGAATGAGTGAGGAAGCACTCAGTGATAATTGAGCTTAGGAGGTTAACGAAGAAGTTAGTTTCTACCGAGTGACACTATATCTACCGAGTCACCAATGGTTACCGAGTTCTAGGCAACATTGTATGACTAGTATGAATCGAGCCCCTACCTCTACCAAGTGCATGACGATGCCAAGTAACGTAGTGGATGCCGCGTATCAGAAGGTCATCAAGTCTGTCTGAAGAACCTGAGTTTATTTTACTATTTGGCCGACTCAGTTATATTTTGTTTACTTGTGTTTGGCTGACCTTGCATGAATAATTATTGGAATGGTATAAATATGTAATGTATTATATCATTCAATATATAGATACAAGAAAGATATAAAAGATATAGAATATTTCACAAAAGAGGGACATAAGATATGATATGCAAATTCATCAGTAGTAAAGAATACTCAACAAGGTCTACAAGAAGCAGAAATGATTTCATCAATCATAGAAGGTGATCTACAATAAAGAATCCAGTCAAGTTGTAAGTTGATCTGTTGGTTCATCCTAATAGGTGAATCATTCTTGTAAATCCTTTAACAAGGTAGACTTAACCGTCTTTATTCAAATCTCCTAACGAAGTGCATACTTGTAAAGTATGTTTGTAAATCCTCTAACAAGGTGGATCTAGCAATCCTCTGTGCTCCTAACAGGGTAGATCACTAGAAGTGATAATTGTAAGCCTTAACCGGCCAACTTCATACTGCAGTAATGAAGCTTTGTGGGTATCATCCCCACCCTAGTTTTACTTTCTATTTTGGAAGGTTTCTGGGTCACCAAATCTCTGTGCATATATGGTTTAAATGTTTAATAGTTCTTTTATGCAACAGGCTAGATGAGTGAATGTTGTATATGGTTATTCTAAATTAACTTAAAAGTTTTATTGTTACTAATTCACCCCTCCCCTCTCAGTAACCTATTATATCTTGAATATTTCCAACAATTGGTATCAGAGCTTTTTGGTTCTCAGGACAAAGTTTGACAGCTTGAGAAAAGATCTAAGTTATGGAGATATTCAGACTGGAGAAAGTTATTGAAAATGAAAAGTTAGATCTAGAAATGGCCATGGTTTGACTCAAAGAAGTAAAGGAGCATCTTTCTCAATCCCTAAAAAGAAGAAAGGAACTTGCAAGACAAATGAATGACCATCACTATGTTGAAGAAAAGATTGAAGATTTGTTACCATCAAATAGTTCAGAAGAAGTTGACAAGGCAATCAAAGAACTTCTAGAAAAGAATGGATCTCTGTAAGAAGAGGTAAGAAAGCTTAAAAGAGAGCAAGAAATACAGTCAATTAGGCTATGTGAAGTTTTGGAACAAAGAAACAAAGCACAAGAAGAATTGGAAGATAATCAATCCCATCAGCATGAAGACCTTATAGACCAACTCTCTAATGCAAATGAAGAAATCATGATTCTCAGAGTACAAAATGAAAGTCTATAGAATGATTTGAGAAATGAGAGACAAATCAATGAAAGCTTGGAAAATGATCTAATCTTTGAAAGGAAAGTTAATGAAAGAATGATGAAATCCCAAGCAGATATGAATCAATTAAATCAACAAAATGAGGAAAATCTTTATAGACATAAAGGTAAAGCTGGTCTTGGATACAAGGAAGAAGGTGAATCCTCCAAACAAGGTGAACAAAGGAATAAAAAACCCACTTGTAATCATTGTGGCAAGTTAGGTCATACATCAAATAAATGCTATAGCAATGGAAAAGAAAAATTCAATGGTAAATGCTTCAATTGCAATCAACATGGTCACAAAGAAAATGTGTGCAAAAAAAAAACTAAAATTTGAAGGCAACTGTCACAAATGCAAAAAAATGGTCACAAGGCATTCCAATGCAGATCCAAATCATTCAATCCAGTTGAACAACTTGTCAGAGCCATATTTGGATGGGACTACAACAACTGGTGCAGATGTCACTATTGTGGAGAATATGGACATACTGGCATAAATTGTGCAAGACATCATCTAAGAAAGAAGGACACTACTGTAAGGTGCTATACATGTACAGAACTTGGTAATATTGCTAGAAATTGCATGAATATAGAAAGAATTAAGGACGAGAAGAAAATCAAAGCAGACAACATTCGGAAGCAAATGAAGCAACAATGGATTCCAAAATCTACCAAACAAGATAAGTCAAGCAATGGCAATATCACTCAAGAAATGACTGACTCCACCATTTTCGATTAAGATTCATAAAAGAAAGTATGGAACTGCATCCTCAAAGAATTATCCTAAACAGTTCCACAAGAAGAAAGATGATCAGAACAATATTCAGATACACTTTGATCCTAGACTTAACCGAGTTCGGTCGGGTGCAATAAAGTTTCACTTACCGAGTTATATCAACTGAGAAAAGTCGGTTCGTGACCTTACCGAGTTAGGTCGATACATCAATGTTTTCTTTTGATCACCGAGTTGATAGTATCTACTGAGCAAGTGGATGACAACCTGTCATTTCATCTACCGTCGTACCAAGCATTTATGATAAATTTTTCATCAAAAAGGGAAAAAATTTGATCTCATTCTTCACTACAAACTTAGAGCTAAGTTATCTTTTGCGATTCCAGAGCAAGCTTAAAGAAATTTTGAGCAAATTTTAAAAAGGCAAAGAATCTATTCAGAATTTCTCTTCACTTACTAAGCAACAATGGCATCCAAAAGTAGCAGCTCCAAGGCAAAGAGAGGTTCATAAATGCTGGTTAAAGGTGTGGAATGGAAGGTGCCGAATTGGCACCAGCAATTGCAAAATCACTTGACCCTAATGGTGTTCAGTCTCAAATTCCTCCAAAGGTACTCCTTATAAATGACATTTGCTCTCATTTCAAATGTTCCACTCAAGAACTTGGAAACCTAGAAATTGATAATGCCCTAGGAGAAATGAGCGTAGATGGAAATTTGAAACCCGAGCATAAACATCTTGAAACAAAAGGGTTAACCCACATTTCACATTTTTTGAGGAATTTTCAAGTTAAATGAGTTAGGCATGTACTCAGTCAGGTTCACAATGGGCAATTGTGGTTAGAGCAACTAGTGCTTATCACAAAGAAAATGATTAACAAGATTACTAGCCTTCCCATGTTAAGAAAAGCTAAGTCTACCAAAACCCTAGGTCGAGAAGAATCGCAAAGGCTAACCCAAGTAGAATGGGATGGTAGAGACTTAAGCTCAGTACAGTAGCTGACACTAAATTAAGATTTGGTATTTATGTCATTGCTCATAAAATTTATAGTTCGAGCCATCCAAACAGTGTACCTTGTGAAGCAGTAGATTTAGCATACAAGGTAGTAAAGAAGAATGTTGAGTTTGATCTGTCTGAATTGCTTTTGTCTCAATTTAATAAAAATATGGAAAGCATAAGGACTTCAAAGAACAACTCCTACAAATTTGGTTCACTTTTGATTTGTTTATTTTTCTATGTTCAAAAGTCTTTTCCATCAAAAGGATCAGTAGTATGGGGAAAAGATATCCCTGTTCTTTAACAAATAAATGAGTTCATTGCAAAGTTAGGTGAAAATTTTGACAGTGTTTTGGATAATTACTTTGAAGATTTTAAGGAAAGAATGAACAATAGGTTCCGAATTCCACCTAAACTAGTTGAGGAATACAAAGAAGATGTATGCTTTATGGTAGATTGTGACAAAGTATATATACAGGCAGTCAAGCCCCGAGTTGCATGGGTGAAACCTCTTCCTTATGAGGTCAATATTGATGAAACTAGAGATATCATAGAAGCACTAGTGAATGAACCAGTAGAGCCAAAGCAACCAGTCTTTAGAACTTACGATGAAGCTAAGGCTAGAATTGATCTTCAAATCAAAATCCCTCAGGTCATTAGCAAAGGAAAGAGGAAGATTGCAAAGCTAAAAACAGAACTTGGTCCTCTGATGATTACTGAAGGGAAAGGAGAAGATGATGAAGAAGAAGAGGAAATCGAGTTAGAAAGAGCAGAGGAGCCTCAACGGAAGAAAGGTAAGGTGATTATCACCAAACCTAAAAAGCAAGCTACTACAGTCTTCTCCAGGAGAACAAGATAGGGGAAGAAGGAACCTGTACTTGTCAAGCCTCCACTCACATTTGAGGCAAGGTTGAAGCAATTAGAAGAAGGTACTAGCTTCACAAACTTCAAAGCATTAAAGTTTGAAACAAGAACAGAACAAGAGAAAATGCAAATTGAGGAACTGGTATTGAGTAAAATGGGAAGATGGAAATACTCTTCGGACGAGATTGCCTCTCAGATCCCTAAAGAGCTATTAGAGAGGTTGCAACCAAGATGGGAAATTGCAATCAAGACTGTCAAGGATATCTTTGAGCAAACCCTAAAAAATCTCCTGCCGAGTCTCGCTGATTCAGAAGTGAAGAAATCATTGAAAGATCATGAAGGTAATATGATGATTAGATTCCACACTTGTTTGATACTAATCAAAGACATTGAGCATGTTGTAAATGATGCAACAAACATGTGGAAACATATCTATCATCTACATAAATCTAGTGAGGATATTGTTGAAATCAAGGAAAATGACAGCAGTGATGATGATGATATTGAAGATATTCTAGGGGAACTGCATTCAATGATGATAAATGTTGAGGAAGAAGACAAGGAAGATGAAATGGAGGAAGAAGAAGCTGGACAAGCTAAGGAGGAAGATGATCCTGTAAAAATTGCAACCAAAGTCATTGCATCTCTTCCTCACTCTCCACCTAAAGTAGCTACATCAACTGTGGAGATAGCTTCTACTGGTGAGATTGTGTGCACAACAGCTTCATCAATTGCTCAATCTTCACCCGTCTCCTCTCAGCTCTGGGTACCATCTATGCAAGTGTCTACCACTTCATCAACCAAGCTGTAGCCATCTTCATTGATTGAGTCATCATTAGCTACAGCAGTAAGTTCATCAAGCATATCAACTTCTACTACAGAGTGTACAATAAATGTACCCACTGGTACTTCAATTTTGACAATTTCATCTGCTCCAATTTTTGCATCTGTTAGTTCTCCCATTCCAACCTGTACATCAATCTTGGGAGGAACATCAATTTTTGATACTGTTAGCACTTCTCTCAGTCTTCCTCTAGTTTGTCCTATTCCAGTTTTGTCAGCCAATCCATCCTTATCAACTATTGTTTTAGTTTCAAAGGGAAAAGGTGAAGTCACTGCAGGAAAAGCAAAGAGATACATGTTTTCCAACAAGACAATGGATGAGGAAATAGACTTGGATAAGGACATTGTCATTCCTAAGATAGATCTGGATAATGCATCAGTCGATGAAATGAGAATGATCAGTCAGCTATTAGATCAGAAGGCAAGGAAAAAATAACCGAGGCATGAGAGAGACCAGGAATATAGTATTATTGAAAGTGCTAAGAATATTCTAACAGAGGCTATAGGTGTTGAAGTAGATTCTACTCAACGCATTTTGATTCAGTTAGAAGAGGCTGTATATAAATTCAATGAGGATACCTCTGGCTAAGAAAAATTGATTGAAAAGGTAGAGAAGAAATTTGACAATAAGGTGCTTGAGCACATTGCATTAAAACAGGTAGAATTGTCTACAATTTTGAGTAATTTTGAACATTCTTTTAATAATGTAACTTCACTTTTTGGCAAACTTTGTGATGTTACCGAGTATACTAAGGAAATCAAAGAAAAGTTGAATAAAATTGATGAGGATATGAAGGTCAGTGCCCAAATGTTGTAGCTTGACCACAGTTCAAGTTCATCCCATCGTCTCAGAATAAGATTTTTGTCAGAGAAACAGGCAAAATTGTTGAGAGAGGAAGCAAGGATCAAGTGTACTCTGATTGACATAAAAAATATGATCCTTCCTGTCATGGACACAATGTAGAAGTGTATTGCCCATTCCAAAACATTGATTCATGACAACAACTTCTCAATTGCAGAGTATATGATTGAACTCTCTGTAGAAGTTCAAATAGCACTCTCCACCAAAAAAATTTTGCAAGAAAATTGGGATAAGACATTGGCTCTTATTCTCAAGGTACATTCTAAGTTTATCTCTCATTTTGGAATCGCTGTGTAAATATATATTGTTTAATTTGGCATTATTGTCAAAAAGGGGGAGATAGCACACTCCAAGAGATAATTGTGCAAGAGATACTTGTAAATACTGTGCATATTGTATGGGGGAGATACATGTAAGAAAGATATGTGTAATGAGACTTGCAAAGATCAATTTTGAAAATTTATAACTGTATGTCAATTTTTGCACATAAACTTTGAATCATAATTGTTTTTGTCACTAATGCCAAAGGGGGAGATTGTTGGCATAAAGTTATTTGCCATTAGTGACAACACTCATCTTACAGTTCTAACCGAGCACCGAGTAATACAGTTTAGACCGAGTGATGGAAACTCAATTCAAACCAAGCACTGAAGACACAGTTCAAACCAAGCACTAAAGACACAGTTCAAACTTAGCATCGAAGATACAGTCCAAACCGAGTGAAGATGCACTTAGTGTTAACCAAGTGAAGATGCACTTAGTGTTAACCGAGTGAAGATGCACTTAGCATTAACTAAGTGAGGAAGCACTCAGTGATGACCAAGTGAGGAAGGACTCAGTGATAACCGAGCTCAGGAGGTTAACAAAGAAGTTAGTTTCTACCGAGTGACACTACATCTACCGAGTCACCAATGGTTACCGAGTTCCAGGAAATGTTGTATGACTAGTATGAATCAAGCCCCTACCTCTACTGAGTGCATGACTATGCCGAGTAACGTAGTGGATGCCGCGTATCAGAAGGTCATCAAGTCTGTCTGAAGAACCCAAGTTTATTTTACTATTTGACCGACTCAGTTATATTTTGTTTACTTGTGTTTGGTTGACCTTGCATGAATAATTATTGGAATGGTATAAATATGTAATGTATTATATCATTCAATATATAGATACAAGAAAGATATACAAGATATAGAATATTGCACAAAAGAGGGACATAAGATATGATATGTGAATTCATCAGCAGTAAAAATACTCAGCAAGGTCTACAAGAAGCAGAAATGATTTCATCAATCATAGAAGGTGATCTACAATAAATAATCCAGTCAAGTTGTAAGTTGATATGTTGGTTCATCCTAATAGGTGAATCATTCTTGTAAATCCTTTAACAGGGTAGACTTAACCGTCTTTATTCAAATCTCCTAACAGAGTGCATACTTGTAAAGTATGTTTGTAAATCCTCTAACAAGGTGGATCTAGCAATCCTCTATGCACCTAACAGGGTAGATCACCAGAAGTGATCATTGTAAGCCTTAACCAGCCAACTTCATACTACAGTAATGAAGCTTTGTGGGTATCATCCCCACCCTAGTTTTACTTTCTATTTTGGAAGGTTTCTGGGTCACCAAATCTATGTGCATATATGGTTTAAATGTTTAATAGTTCTTTTATGCAACAGGCTAGATGAGTGAATGTTGTATATGGTTATTCTAAATTAACTTAAAAGTTTTATTGTTACTGATTCACCCCTCCCCTCTCAGTAACCTATTATATCTTGAATATTTCCAACAGTATAAAAGGGCTTAGAGTTAGGGATTGTTTTGTAGTTGTGATGCAAAAATTGGTTCCTACAGTAGTATTGAGCTATAAGGGATTATGAATTATAATTAGGTTGTAATCACTAGATCATAATAATATTGAACTTGTTGTTTGGTGGATGTAGCCCAAGGATTGGGTAAACCATGTTAAATCTTGGTATCTTGTATTATTTTATGATATTATTTATATTTGCATGTAATTGTTATTTTTGTTTGTGGTTTAATCCTAACAAGTGGTATTAGAGTGAGGTTGTTTTTAAATTATCCTCTATAGGAAAGACTCATAGTTGAGTGGGAGTCTCATAGTTGAGTGGGAGTGATGGTAGATAAAGGTAAGTTGAGGGTTGATAGGTTTAATGGGAAGAACTTTTAGTTATAGAAGATGCAAATAGAAGACTATCTTTATCAGAAGGATTTATGGAAGCCATTGGAAGACAAAACCAAGAATTAGGGATGTATGTCAAATGATGACTGGGATCTTTTATATAGAAAGGCACTTGGAGGAATTTGATTATGCTTGGGACCATCAGTGGCACTTAATATTACAAAAGTGAAGACAACAAAAGCATTGATGCAAACCCTAGCAAAATTGTATGAAAAGCCCTCCATTTCAAACAAGGTATTTTTCATCAAGCATTTATTAAATATGAAAATGACAGAATGTAGATCTATTGTGGATCATGTAAATGAGTTTAATACTATTACTAGTTAGTTATCTTCTGTGGGTATCAATTTTGATGAAGAAATTAGGGCTCGCTTGATTTTGTGTTCTTTGCTTGAAAGCTAGAATGGCTTGGTAATGGCTGTGAGTAATTCTGTTCTTGGATCTAGTACCCTAAAATATGATGATATGATCGGTGTTATTTTGAGTGAGGAAATTCAAAAGAAATTTTTAGGCAAATCTACATCTGTAAGTGCTTTAAATGTACAAAGTTGAGACAAAATGACTAAGAGAGGAAATAGTTCCAAAAATTGTGGGAAATCAAGAGAAAAGTCAAAAGGGAGGAGGTCTCAATTGAGAGGACCAAATAGTTGTTGGTACTGTGGGAAACTAGGGCATAAAAAGAAAGATTGTTGGACTTGAAAGAAAAATGAAGGAGATAAAATAGATGGAGACAAGGAGGAAAATGTGATAAATAACGAATTTGAAGAGGATACTTTGCTTCTATCTTTAGAAAGTGTTGATGATTCATGGGTTTTAAATTTTGGTGCTTCATTTCATCCTACTCCTCATACAGGTTATTTCATTGATTACATCCAAGGGGATTTTGGACTTGTTTTTTGGGGGATAATGAACCATGTTAGATTGTTGGAAGGGGAAAAGTTAAGATTAAGTTGCATAAAGGGAATCATTGGCTACTGCATGAGGTATGACATGTTCCAAGGCTAAGTAAGAATTTAATTTCAGCAGGACAATTTGGTGATGAGGGTTGTCTAGATACTTTTAATGATAAAAATTGGAAAGTTTCAAAAAGTTCTCTTGTAGTAGCAAAATATGTGAAAGTAGGCACCTTATATATTTATACAATTCATATTGTTCCTTCTACTTTAATTGTTTTAGAGAAAAATGAATGTTCAGGAACAATTGTTGTAGTTGGGTAGGGAGAACAAATAGCTGCTATAAATTCTGATACAATGTTGTGGCACAATAGAGTTGGGCACATGAGTGAGAAAGGTATGAAAATAATTCATTCAAAGAAATTTCTACCAAGTTTGAAATGTGTTAATATGGATTTATGTGAAAGTTGTGTGTATAGAAAACAAAAGAGAGTGAGTTTTGTGAAGACTAGGAAGGAAAATAAAAGAGAAAAATTAGAGCTTGTACATACATATGTATGGGGATTGGATGAGGTATCTTCCCTTGGTGGCTCTCATTATTATGTTACATTTATTGATGATGCAATTGGAAAAGTATGGATTTATTTCCTTAGATAGAAATTTGATGTATTTCAAACTTTTAAGAAATGGAAATGGTTGGTTAAAAATGAGACTGGTAAGAAATTAAAATGTCTCATTTTTTATTATAGTGGTGAGTATTGCTGTCATGAATTTGAATATTATTGCTCCACTAATGGTATTCATAGATAGAAAACTATTCCAAGGACTCCATAGCTAAATGGAGTGGCTAAATGCATGAACATGACTATAATGGAGCATGCAAGGAGCATGAGGTTGCATGTTGGGTTTCCCTTATACATGTGGGTAGAGGCTATCAATACTACTATATATTTGACTAATAGAGGTCCCTCTACTCCTTTGGGTTGTGGTATTCTAGAGGAAGCATGGACTAGTAAGAAGGTGAGTTATTCTTTTCTCAAGACCTTTGGTTGTGAAGCTTTTGCTCATATAGATTCTAAAAATAGAACCAAATTGTGAACTAAGTCAAAGAAATCTGTATTTTTTATATATGACATTAATGAATTTGATTATAGAATTTGGGATTTTGAAAATTGTAAAATCGTAAGAAGTAGGGATGTCATATTCAATGAGAAAGTGTTGTACAAAGATCTGTTGCAACAACATGTCAAGAAAGAAGATGATTATGTAGTGCTAGATGATACTCCAAAAGATGATATTACAAAAATTCCTCATGATGTGCAACAATCACAACAACAAATACCACACAAACCTATAAGGGTAAGTAGACCTCCAGAAAGATTTTCTCCCTCTTTGTATTCTATTTTACTAATACATGCTAGTGAACCTGAATGTTATGATGAAGTTGTGTAGGTGGACACTATGATTTAGTGGGAGTCTGCAATGAAAGATGAAATGGACTCTTTGCTAAAAAATCAGACATGGGATTTATAAAAATTGCCTGTAGGTAAAAGGGCTTTATAGAATAAATGGGTTTATAGGTTAAAAGAAGATGATGGAGGTAACAAAAGATTTAAATCTAGGTTAGTTGTAAAATGATTTGCATAGAAACAGGGCATTGATTTTGATGAGATATTCTCTCTTGTTATTAAAATGGCTTCTATCTATATTGTTTTAAGTATTGTGTGTATTAAAGATTTAGCATTTAGAGTAGCTTGATGTTAAAACAACTTTCCTTCGTGGTGATTTGGATGAAGAGATATATATGGCTTAGCCATAGGGTTTTGAGGTCAAAGGTAAGGAGAACTTAGTGTGTAGATTGAAGAAAAGTTTATATGGCTTGAAGCAAGCACCTCGACAATGGTATCTAAAATTTGATAGTTTTATGCATGAGCATGGATATAGTAGGTGTCATTCAGATCATTGTATTTATTTTAAGAGGTTGGATGATGACAGTTATATTATTTTATGTTTATATGTTGATGATATGCTTGTAGCTAGGTCTAACATGGATCACAGGGGCTGAAACGCCAATTAGCACATGCATTTTCTATGAAGGATTTGGGGGCAGTGAAACAAATCCTTGGTATGAAGATTTGAAGAGATAGGAAGAACAAAAAATTAATGCTACCTTAGGCTAATTATGTTGAGAACTTGTTGCAATGTTTCTCTATGGAGAATGCTGAAGCTATTAGCACACCTTTACCTAGTCATTTGAAGTTGACTAAGGAGATGTTTCCCAAGACACAAGAAGAGGAGGATAAGATGTCTAAGGTACCCTATACTTCAGCTAGAGGAAGCTTGATGTATGTTATGGTATTTACAAGGCCAAATATTGCACATGCAGTGAGAGTCATTAGCTGGTATATGAGTCATCTAGGAATTGAGCAATGGAATGCAGTCAAATGGATTCTTAGATATCTGAGAGGAACATCCAGTAAAGGCTTACACTTTGGGGGCTCTACTATTGATTTACAATGCTATGTTGACTCAAATTTGGTAGGAGATAATTATACCAGGCAAAGTACTACAAGTTATGTCTTTACTATTGGTGAGGTAGTTGCGAGTTGGGTTTCTAGGTTATAGAAGGTTAATGCTTTATCCACTACAAAGGTAGAGTATGTTGCTACTACAAAAGAAGCCAAGGAGATGATATGGCTTTAGTTCTTGTTGGAAGATTTGGGACACCCTCAAAGGGATAATTCTTTGTTTATAGATAGCCAGAGTGTCATTCATCTTGCAAAAGAATTTATCTTTGCATTAAAAAACAAAACACATTTGTTTTTGGTACCATTTCATTTAGTCAATTTTGGATGATGGACAATTAAAGCTAGATAAGATACATACAAATCACAATCTAGCAGATATCTTTACAAAGGTAGTGACAAGGGAGAAGCTTAATTCTTTTTCAACTTCTGTTGGTCTTCTCAACTGAACCTGAATAAAAGAATAATAGAATCCAAGGTGGTTTGATCTAGTGGGAGTGCCACATGGTAGCAGTATTGCTACAAGATTAGTCTCCAAGTAGGAGATTATTATCTAGTGTGGAGTCTAATCAGTACCCAAGTGGGAGATTGCTAGTTTGTGGTGACTGATCAGGGATATATGGGTCATGGCTGACATATGGATGACATATGACCAACATGTTGTAACCCTAAAGTGGTAGAAATACTTGTATAAAAGGGCTTAGGGTTAGGGATTATTTTGTTATTGTGATGCAAAAATTGGTTCTTACAGTGGTATTGAGCTATAAGGGATTACATATTGTAATCAGGTTGTAATCACTGGATCGTGATAATATCGAACTTGCCATTTGGTGGACATAGCCTAGGGATTTGGTGAACCATGTTAAGTCTCGGTGTCTTGCGTTATTTTCTGTGCGATCTATTATTTTTTGATATTGTTTATATTTTCATGTAATTGTTATTTCTATCTATGGTTTAATCCTAACAAGGAGGAAAAATGGGTCTCACTATATCATGGCCAATTTTTATAGAAGAAGTTCAAGCACAATATAGCAATAGTAGGATAGAAAACTTCTTTAGCCAACTTGCTAAGCTTCAACAAATAGGATTAGTTAAGGATTATATTCAAAAATTCCAAAATCTATCCTTAAGAGTTGATACAATTATAGAGGAGAATTTGAATGATTGATTCTTGGGTAGTCTCAAGGATGACATTCAACATGAAGTACACATGTTTTGTCCTAGTTCAATAAATGAATCTTTTATATTGGCACACATGGTAACGAAGATGTTCTTGATTTCTAGAAAGTAGGGGGCTAATGTGATAAGAGACAAAGGATATTCAATGCCTTATCTTCCTCAACCTACTAGGTTGACTCCACAACAAACTGAGGAGAAAAGAGAAAAACGGCTGTGTTTCAATTGTGATAGAAAATATAGTTGAGGACATAAATGTAGTGAAAATAAATTGTTCTATATTGAAGGTCCAAGTGAGGAAGGAGAGGATGAGCCCATATCAGAGGAGGATAGGGAGTCAAGTGAGGAATCACATGATTCTCAACTAATCATTTATTGTCATGCACTTTCAAGTTTCAGTGCACCAAAAACTCTCAAGGTAGTGTGTTTCTTAAAGAAGAAGAAAGTAACAATGTTGATTGACTCAAGTAGTACTCATAATTTCATCAAAAAAAAGTTGGCAACTCTTCTAAATTTTTATATATATATCCATCCCTAGAGTTTCAAGTTTTGATTGTAGATGGGGGCACAGTTAGTTGTTCAGGGAAGTGTCATAGCATCAAATTATCCATGGGAGATTATCAGCTTGATACCCCAATGTATGCAATATCCATGGGTGCAGTAGATTTTTTTGGGGAGTATAATGCCTTACTACATTGGGAACAATTGAGATGAACTTCCAAGAACTATTCATACAATTTCAATCACAACGAAAGGCAGTGGAGCTAAGGGGAGTGAAGGAAAAATTCCCATAGATGGTAAACTCTCATCAAATGCAAAAACTTCTTAAGAAAGGTGCAGATAGATTTGTGGCCTAGCTATGTTCATTAATAGTCTCTCAATCTAATGCTCTTACTCATCTAGATTTACAACAAATAATTGATCGTCACTTAGTGATTCTTGGAGATATGCCTAAAGGACTTCCTCCTAAGAGGGATCATGAACATGCCATACAACTAGTTCTAGGGATTCAACCACCAAAGATTAGGCCTTATAGGTACCCACACATATAAAAAAGTGAGATAGATTTTTTTTTTGAGGAAATGCTAGAGGCAGGAATTATCAGGCATAGCCAAAGTGCTTACTCCTCACTTGTTGTGCTCTCATGTTTGGGTACACAATTGGCTCATAGTTCTTCATACCATCCACAATCAGATAGGAAATTTGAGGTGGTTAATAAATGTTTGGAAGGATATCTACGTTGTCTCACTTCAGAAAAAAAATCTCAATGGGTAGATTAGCTACCTCTTGCAGAATGGGGGTACAATATTTTTTTTCATAGCTCACCAAAAATGTCTCCATTTTTGGCTCTTTATGGATATCATCCTCCTTCCATCACATCATCATTAAAGGTGTCACCAAGAGTTCAAGTATTAGAGGATCACTTGCTTCATCAACAACATGTACTTTTAGGACTCAAGGAGAATTTAGCTATGGCACAAAATTGAATGAAACAACAAGTGGACCAACATCATAGTGAAAGAAATTTTGAAGTTAGGGAGTGGGTCCTATTGAGATTGCAACCTTATAAATAAATCTCAATGAAGCAACAAAACAAGAATAATAAGTTGTCTCCAAGATATTATGGACCATACCAAATCATGCAAAATATTGGTAGTGTTACTACAAGCTTGAGTTGCTAGCAACAACAAAGATACATCTAGTTTTTCATGTTTCTTGTTTGAAGAAGGTAATTAGGTAGAATATTTCTACTCAAATAGTACTACTAGAACTTGATGAAGAAGGGAGAATAATTTTTAGAACTAGAGTGCATTCTTCAAATACACATGAAGAAGCTAAGGAACAAAACCCTGACTCAGTATCTCATCTAATGGAAGAATTTACTAGTTGAAGAGGCCACATGGGAGGATGACGAGTTCATTCAAAAGAATCCACACTTGGTTAGCATTGAGGAAAATGCTTCTTTCAAGAGAGGTGACATGCTACACCCTCAATATTATTGTATATAGGGTTATAAATAGTCAACTTGTGGCTATCTTAATCCTTAATTAAGTCATGTTATCATTATTATATTATAATTTAGATAGGTAGGTTTGCCTAAGTGTTATGAAGGGTTGTGTCTATTCAACCTAAGCATAATTAGGTATATATAGGAGGTTGTGAGTCTTATTTCATCATCATATTGTGAAGTGCGTTCTCATTGGAGATATTTGGAGGTTGCCCCCTC
Source organism: Cupressus sempervirens (assembly GCA_028749045.1). NCBI lineage: Eukaryota > Viridiplantae > Streptophyta > Pinopsida > Cupressales > Cupressaceae > Cupressus > Cupressus sempervirens. The sequence goes on along the minus strand of CM053785.1, from coordinate 174,508,865 downwards.
AAAGTGGCCTATTGCTCTCAGTTATTATCAAGTATTTATATAGTATTTCATATTATTTCTTCTATTGTGCAAGTTTTTTCATTAAAATTTATCTCATTAAAGGTTATTTATTAAACAAATCCTTGACCAAGGCATGCTCCTCCCCTCCTAAAAATCAAATTTTCTTGTGTGTAGTAGATAGTTCATGTAGTTTTGGATTTTTAAGATAAAAATTGGTAGATCTAGACTTACAATTTTCTTTAGACAACAAAAATGTTAAGTTTCAATTCTATCGGATATAGGTTGACCTCAACCTATTCCCCAATTTGACCTATACCAAGGATGATGATATGGTTTTGAGACACGATATTTTCACATTTAGCAGTTTCCAACTTCTACATTGTAGCTCCAAATCTATCCTGGATCTTAATATGGTTTGACAAATTATTTTTAGTTATGACCTTCTATCCTCTAATATCCCTCAAGATGACTACATTTCCCTCTTTATCATTTCATATCAGTTACTTTGATATATCAAATTAGATATTCCATTTTCTCACATAATCTTACTTTACTTGCATTCCATCCTTCACATCACATTTAATCAATCAATTAAAATTAACAAATAAAATAAATAAGGTAAAATAAAAAGAGAATTGTGGATTCACACCCCTGAAGTACTTGAATTTTGTATTAGCACCACTATATCCATGTTGGGTTGTGCTTATTTGATTTGGGTGCTAATAAATCAATTAAAATTCAATAAAAGTTGTGGTCTAATCACATTGAATCACCATTTATATGTTCCATGTTGGTTTTATTAGACTACCAGGTTTCTCTAAACCCAATATCAAGATGCAAAAGATGAAAAAAGCCTAATAATTAGCTAGGTCCCATAATCAATAGAATTGATCTTAGCTCCAAACCAACTTCAACAACGTACATTATACTCTCTACACTTTAGGTTTTGTAGGGCCAAGTTGAGTGCACCTCAGGGATATGTATGTGACTAGTTCTTTTGATTTTCTCTTTAGATACTTGCTCACTAATACTTCTTCTTTCAAAACTATCCCTTATAGTAAATAATGGTCACAATTCCTTCTTAGATTTGCAACAAATGTTTTGATTACAATAGCTAATTATAACCAAAAGGAAGGCTTATTACAAATAAGTACTAACCAACAACTTTAGTTCTTCATTTCATAAAATGGAAAATTGATTTTTGATTGATATGTGTATTTTGCAACCAAATGAATCATCAACTTGGAATTGAAATTAATTAATCATTACCCTATCCTTAGTTATAGAGAGTCAAAACCGAAAACTTTAGACTATTTAATTGACTTGCAATTAAATTTGTCAAGGGTGAACTCTAAATCTCATTCTTAACACATCCCTCTCATATACCCAAAACCCTATCACTTATTGAAATAAATTACTTAATTATTTGAACCAAAAGAAATCAATAAGAGACATACAATTTATCTAAATTTCATTAAACTGAAAGAACATTGTTCACTTCAATCCCAAGATCACAAATATGCAGAACTACCTTTTGTATTAATTTCCTTTCAAAATGAATACAATATTTCTATAACCTTGAAATATAGCTCAGAACTTGACAACTTGATCATTCATATTCACTATATCTTCATGTTTACAAGATTGAATGCATTCCTTTAATAGAAAAAATTGGACGAACTGTAAAATGATATCTACAAACTTCCAACCTCTACTCCACATCTTCAAAATCCTTATAAAGGATTGCAACAAGCTTCAGATGGGAGGAGGACACATATCAAAACCTTAATGGAAGAGAAAAGAGGCAGGGCATGTACACAAGCTAAAATTAAGACATTCCCCTATGCTTGATTCAAAAATAGGAAGTAGTTGTAAAGCCAACAAGTGACTATTCATTGTTGGAGCTTTAACTTTAATTCTTTGTCTTCTACCATCCTTAGTAAGTAAATCCTCAACTACCTCCTGTTACTAGAGCTTTAATCTCTCCCACCACTTCCCAAACATAGATCTCCCTCTTGGTGGGCCACTCGGTTGATTTAACTTCTTCTAAGTCCTTTGTGGCTTTAGTCCACTTGACATCTATTATGTCTTTAGACTCCACTAAAAATTTATTTAAATCTATTTCAACTTTGAAGAATTCAATAAAATTATTGAATAAGGCATCATTGTTATCTTCAAAAATTGCTACTATGGACTCTTGAGGCAACATTGTACTGAATGAATTAGATCATTCTTGCCATTCTCTTAACTTGTTGTTTGTGTCCAAAATGGGTGGAATACAAGGCTCAATTCCCCGAGATAAAACTTTCAACTTTCCTTGTATTATTTACATTTTCCTAGTAAAGAAGCCAATTATTTTCTTTACCATTTCTAGGCCCTCCTTCATTGTAATGATCTTATTAGGAAAATCTACCTTTTTAGCCATCAACATAATAAGCCTCTATAAGAATTGAATGTGTGGCCCCCAAAGATTAAATGTGGGTGACAACCATGAAAATGCTTCATTGTAAATTTTCTCAACATCTTGTAAAGAAACATATAATGTATGAGCATGTTGTGATATACTCTTTAGAGTTTCAACCCTATGGCCAAGCATACCTCTAAGGGTAGTTTTCCTTACCTCATCACCTTGTTGTATCAGTGGAGCATCCATGCTCGTTCTTCCAGGCTTTGTATCATTTTCCTCCAACTCATCTATCTATTTTGTTGTCTCTATTGTGACCTTGGATGGTTGCTCCTAAATGTCCTATTCCTTTCTTTGTTCTACAATGGAAACCTACTCTACATTGGATAGTTTCTCTTTGATAGATGCAACTTTAGTTTCTAATCCTTGGACCTTAGCCTCAAGCTCCTCAATCTTCTCCTTATCTACATGGCCTTTCCTAAGCTCATCCTCATAGAGCTTATTAACATTAATGTAATCATGAAAGGATTTGGATAGCCTTGTCTCTATCTCCTCTACCTTGACCTCGTTCATAAATGAAAAGTATTTTACAAACTTGGAGATCTCTATACTAGAGGTACCTTATAGTGTTCATACTATCATGTTTCCTTGATCTATGCTCTACATGTCTATAAATTTGGGCTCGTTTATTGCAAGAGCCATGCTCCATACTACCAGAGACTTGGCTTCAATGTTGAATTTAGATCCTCTCTACAGTCCACCAGCACCATATGCCTCATAGGAGATGGCATTTTCTTGTCTTCTGATTTGGTCAAGCATAAATGCTTGTTCCAAATCCCACCTAGGCACTAGTAACATGCCACTCCTCTCCACTAGATCCCTTGCCTCCTCAAGAGTCATAACTTCATTTTTCTCTATCATAGGCATGTAAGCTTTTAACCGATTCTTGCTTCTACTCATCTAACTCACTTGGTTTCATCTTCAACACTAGCTCACTTTGTTTTACCATATACAAGAAGCTCTTAACTTCAGTTGACATGATGAAATCATCACATTATATGAATTTTTGGGCTTGGATGATCCTATCATTCAACCTTGCTGCTACTAGTTCCAATTTAGTTAGTGTGTTCTTAGCTGTAGTGACTCTATCTTTATATAACTTTGTCTTAAGTCAACAAAGTATTGACTTTTACTAGGTAGGGTCTACAATGTCCTCTATTTAACCTTTTCAAGGATGTGGAATACCTTTTGCCTCTTGTTTTCTTTAGTGATCCATGATGCCTTGGGGGGCTCATCTTCTTCCAATTCTAAGGTCACATCAGGTTTAGGGCTATCAAGATTCACCTTCTCTTCTTCCCTTAGTGGTTCCTCTAGTATTTGTGCTATAATTTTTGCATTTTCAACCAACATCTTTCTTATCCTTTTTAGGTAGAGCATATCTATGTAAAAAAATTTGAAATTTGGATCTAATCTCTCCAGCTCCCTCTCTACCCTAAACACATCATCAAATTTTGACAATTTGTTAGCTGCCTCACCCTTAGAAACAATAAAGAAATGAGGTCTTCATGGGGTAACTCTTTGGTACTAGGAAAAAAATAGTTTCTTATTTCCTTGACAGTGTTCCTCATCCAATTATTGGGATCATACATCTTATAAGGACTAGTTGACTAGTTGTAGTGGTGAAGGAAAGAATGAATATAATGTAGGGATTATTTTTCAATTGAAAAGTCCCCTATCTTAAAACACCCACATAAGAATGTTCCTTTATGTTTTTTTGATCCTAGATACTCCCTATTTACCATGAACAACCACCACATGAATTTAGTGATGTTTAGTCTAGGGGCAATAAATTTTGGCAATATATGTGGGGGTTGGGGACAACCATAAACCCTCATCAAGGAAAAAGTTGGAAATAGGAAAATATCTCCCCAATTATGATCTAATATTTTGTTCTCAAGAAGTATGGTTTTTCTTATAAGACACTTCAAAACCTCAGGTTCCCTAAAGTAACCTAGGTCTAACATTCACATTATGATAGTACTAAAATTATTGAAAAATGAGACAGTATCATAGTAATGATAGGAACTATCCCATACTTGTGTCCATAGTTGAAGTGATAGCTCTCCATCGACATCAGATGTGTAATTAATAAAGTTTAGGCTTATATATCCCACATTTTTGTATAGGATCAGGTGCATTAGCAATGAGTAATGGTGAAAATTGAAATTTTCCATTTCTCCATTTTGAGCTAGTCCAATGTTCTCCTTCATCCTCCCTAGAATATACTCAACATAGTCATATTCTCCACCATGGTAGGAGTCTTGCACATTTTTGGTAATGATGAATTCTGATCCATATACCATGTCAATTCCATCTTTACCAACTACCTTGTGGACACCATATATAGTTTTCACAAAATAATTCTTAAACTTGTCCAATGGTATCATCTTGTCCACCTTCTTGGGGTAATCATCCACCTACTTTAGGTCCATTGGAATATGTTGTAGCATTGACTTCCCTCTATAGGCTTTGGTGTTCCTCTCAAATTTTATTTGTAGGTCAACCAGGTCTACTAGTTCACTCATGGCACCATCCAATCCAAATGCTTCAATAAAAGAGGCATGGTCTAGTGTACATAGAGTAGTTCCATCCCTTCTACATAATGATTTTGTGGTTGGATTATTTGATTTGATTAGGGCCTTTACCAAATCAATGTCCACAAAGACCTCTGGAAAGATTAACTTTGCTAGGTTCTTCTTCCATGGATTGTAAACATGGATCTTTATTGCTCTGTTGCAATAGAAATATTTGAAAATCTCATAATCAGTAACTCTAGGACATGTAGCATAGTCCTTGAACTCATGGTCATCTGCAGAAATGGCATTTGAGGATTTTGAAAATAACTTAATCCATTCTTCCACAAACCTATTAGGTTTCTTCTTCCTGGTTTTTCCTCCCTTTGAAGCTAAAGTTTTTGCAACTTCCATCTACGAAGCTTGAATTTCTTCTACTTCCTTGTTAGACATTTTGTAAATAGATAGAAAATTTCAACAAATAGTTTTGAAATTAACAATTTTCTAATACTAGAAGCTCTGCAACTACTCTAAAATCTCCAATCTCTACAAATGGTAGCAAATTACTGGACTATGAAATGTTTTATGTTGAGCATACTATCATTAACCTTATATATGCATTGATACTCTACATGATTGAGAATTTAATTTAGTGTAGTCTATCATCTCAGATGGAGTGTCCACATAACTATTCTAGCTCAAGAACTTATATACTTTACTCAAATTTCATTGGTCGCAAGCATTTTATCATTATTCCAACTTAGGAGAGAAAAGTTTAAATTTTCATGTCAAACTAAGATTTAAAATCTTATGATATACTGAAGAAGGAGTCCTTCATATCATCTTAGGTGGGGAACTTTGGCTCTACCATCTTACGATTGTTCAAAATCAAACCCTTTATCGCATCATCATAAACCTTGAAAATGGCTTCCATGATCTTATGATACATTAGTTACCATGGCATTGAAGCTTATCTTTAAGTCTCTTATGATCTCATGAGACATGGTTTATACATATTGGCATAGCATCTTATCTTGCTTTCCTTTACCTCATGATCCTACGATTGCAGTTTAGTGGACCATTTCATAACTTCGTAAATTACCTTCAAACTCTTATGATGTTACGAGCACAACATTGGTGTAACATCGTGTCTTCATTTTTTGTTCCTTACAACCTCTTGAGCATAGTCTATAAATTGACTTCATAGCATTGGATGTTACCTTTAACATCTACCATTGACCTATGGTCACATGACAATGGTTATACTTTCTTTATCATAGTCTTAGAAGCATCAATTTTCATCTCTATGATCTCACAATCTAACACTGCTTCATAAATTTGTAAAGCCTTGACCTTGCCCTTAAGATTGTATGATCTACTACTTATCATAGCATTAAAAGATGTGGCTTGCCACATGTCTTAAGAACTCATGAAAATGTGCCTAGCCCCACCTTACTTTATCATCTAATCCTTATAATCTTATGACTATCACTTTATCATGTCATCAAATACCCTAAAATTTACTTCCCTTATCCTACAATCATGAAATTTTTGTATCTTTTGAAGTCTTCTCAAAAATTTACACAATGCCTTGATCTTCCCTTTATCATAAGATTGATACTTACTTCAACTTTTGCACTTTTATGTCTTTGCAATCTTAAGATCCACTTTATCACATGGTTGTGAGCCTGCATTTCTGCCTTTATGATCCCACAAGTACTTTTTTTTTGTAACATTGTACACCTTGATTTAAAAGCCTTTCCAACAAACACTTAAGATGACACAACACAAAGGGAGTCGCAAGATCAAAGATCTTTATTCGAGCACCTGCGATGCTACGACCTATAACATATCTTAAGATCGAGAGACTCAAAATTTACCCCTATGAGCCTCTACTAACCCTTATATTGTAACATTGGGAGAGGGATATTTCAAGCTTATGACTAGATGTATAACCCTTGATCATAAGATCATGAAATATAATTTGAATGACATACATTCCCCTGCTTTGAAATAAAGTCTCCGGTAAGGGTAAGAACAATTGTGGATTTTAATGATTTTTTTCATGACAAGGGTAAGGATACAACCTTAGGATAACAAATTATTCCACTATGGTAAGATTTTCAAAATTGGGCTAGGGAAAAAATAACCAAGTTAGGGTTCATTCTGGAAACTGAAAATAAATGAAACATAAAACCCTAACAATACAATTCAATTTAAAATATTTTCACAATGAATTTTCAAAATTTTGGCATAGTGAAAATAGGGGCTATCATTCCAAATGCTAAAAATGTAGATTTAGGTGAGTGAATTTTCAACAACTCAAAATGGAGTTTTTGTTTAAAATTTTAGGACACATTTTTCTCTAATAAGAATTACTCCTAGTTATAAATTCATTAAACTTGAAATCAAACCATTTTGTAGTAGTTTAGGAATAGTTTCACATAATTAATCTAGTTTTTAAATTTTACTTTTCTAAAAAGAAAATAGAAACCCTAATTGTGTTTTTGAAAAGCTAAAAATGAAAAATCTATTAATACAATTTTTTTATGTAATAAGGGTTGAACATTTTTCATTTAAACTTAGTATACATTTGGTGTTCCAATCTTTGTGTGTTTAGCTATTGATTTTTGCAAATATAATAGAAGTTTCAAATTCAAGAACCTTTTGTATGTTCATGGATTTTTCTTAGCCAATTGATTAGTTAGTATTACCTATTGAATGCTTTCTTACTGTGACAAATAACTTGGTTTTGTCAATTTAATGTGTACCTTGAATGATAAATTTTTCTTGCATGTGTATGGATGTGCAATTAGATGAATATTGAGAAATCCTTAGTTTCTATTTATCTGATGATACCACTATTATTTTATGAATTATGAACCTCTAATACTAAATTAGATGAGCATGGTGTCAAATCTATTCTTCTATATGTAGATTTAAGTGTTTGGATGGTTGATGTCTATAGTCATTTTGTTATTTGATTTCCTTATGTCTTCATAATCTTTCTTCACTTAGTTGAAATCTTAGTTTAGATTAATTTTTAGTGTAGTTTGGAAATTGTTTGTTTTGTTATAGATCTTGTCATGTATGCATTCTATTAGGGACAATGATGGAAGCATAACACATTATTTCTAGCCATAACTTTACCAAGCTAGAAAAGACATACCTTGTGACATCTCACATTATCTTTATTGACCTATCCATTGTATTTGATACCTAGCCATCCAAAACCTTGGCACTAATCAATCACACTTTTTCAATAGAGGAACTCTGATATGAATGTCTATGTCATTGTATTGTGTAACCTTTACAGTCAATAGATAAAAATCATTTTAATTCTAAATCTTGCCTAAAATTTCACAAACTAAACCAAGTGTGTTGAATTACCCTAGTTATGCATGCGTTTACACTAGCAAAACAAATTGAGCTTTTATACTAATTATCCAATTGTTAGGTCTTTCTAGTCTATGGTCCACTAGATCAATTAATTTAATACAATTAGAACATATCATATGTAATAATTTTTTTATACAAACTAAAAATATATTATATATACATAGCTCTTTTGAAAAATAATTTGCTTCTATTTAGACAGACTAGATAGAATACACAGGGAATTTAGATGAGAACATTGAATGTTCATGTACTCTATCTTATATGCCAAACCAAGATCATAAACATATACGAATGATAATATCACTTCTAATTACACACAATAAATGAAATTCACAAAAGATATAAATGTAGTTATACATCACTATTTTACTTTAGATAATATACCTTCAAAATAAAAATTACAATAACTTAATATATATCAAAATCCTTCACAAAAAGAAAATATACTATTTTATGTTGCCCCATTTATAAATTAATTTCTCATGTGCAATTGATATCAAAAGAATCTGAGCTACATATCAAATCCAGATGCAATCTTGGCAACTAATGATAAGTTCATATCCTACCAAAACATAATGGCTTGGAGTAGACAGGTCATAGCAAACATCACTCTTCTTTTTATACCTACACCATAATTATACAAAAGTAAAACTTTGCCTAATGTCAAGGGTGTTATCAAGCACTTACTCATAACATGTTGACCAAGCTTGTAATGGTATTGAGTTTGAGCAAACATCTCAACATGATAACGGTTGTCCACTTAAATTGAAAATTCATGAAACTCGTGAACAATAAGTGCAAGTTCTGTTAATAAGCAATACAAAATAATTTAATACAAAAAGGTAGAAAGAAAATATAGGTTGAAAATCATTACCACCACATTGGTGTTTTGATCGTCACTTTTACGCCTTTCATGCGAGGCAAGCCATCATTATATCTTGGCGTTTCCTCTAAATACTTATGAGATTTTAACGACTATCATCTGCTTTGACTCGCTCACTTCCCATCTATGAGGCAATGCATTTCCTTTGACTATATTTTGAATTGGAATCATGTATTTATTTGTTTCTATTATGTTTTTTCTTATAAGCTATAATTTTTGGTTGCATATATATTGCAGTTATTGTTTTTAGATGTACAATTATCTATTGATTGATATTTTTATGGACTCTTGCTTATATTAAAATTATAGTCTTCAATATGTTGTTGGTATTTTCTAAATTATAGTTTTGCTTGCTTATGAATCATGGTTATTGTATTTAGTAGTTTAAGTATAAATTATCGTATTTTCTTATTATTATTTTCGATTGATAGTTTTTTTTGGTGTAGACATTGTTGTTTTATTAATACAAAAATACAAATCCTTCAAAAAGGAACACAAAAATACAAATCCTTGAAAATTCTTTGATTCTCACTACATTGCTTTTGATTCAAGGTTTAAATAGTATATGCAAAAATGTTTCCAAATGTATTGAACATACACTAGCTCTCTCTTACTATTACAATAACAACACCTAAATAATAAAGTCAAATAGAGTAATATATAATCTAGAGAACCTTAGTTCTTGCTAGTGTTTCATTGGGCTAAGGCCAAGAAATTAACATTAATTAATTTAAAGGATTAACAATGAATACATTTATATATAATCTTAATGAATCTTAGCTCCCAACAATGTTCATTTTCATCATAAAATATTTCAACGAGTAGATTCTATTGTTAAATAGTTTATTAGGGTACTCGAGTGACAATTGATAAATTATATTATTAAGGCCAATTAAGTGACAATGATGACTTTTATTATTTAAATTAAAAATTATGTAATAAAATATTTATATTTATATTTAAAATATACATATTAAATGGAAAAACCTCTTTTTGGAGAAGAGCTAGTTTCTATCACATAAATGAGTGGTCTATTTAGCATATGAGGAGAAATAATAACTTCAAAATTCACATTTGCAAAGTTGTTAAGATTTGTAGAAGAATTAATTGGAGGATCCTATTAGAAATAGGAAATACTGAGAGGTGAGGGGTGAGGTGAATTAGTATTCCACAAACATTTTCCCAACTATGGCTATCATTCACAATCTTATAACTTGTATAAATGAATAAAATGATTAAGTTGAATAGTAAACATAACCACAAAGCAATGTAACACATAACACCATATTTTGTTAGCTAGGGAAATCTTGCCCAAGGGAAAACATCGATGGGGGTGGTACCACAAAATGATCCACTAATCAAAAGTATCATGTGAACGATATTGATCCTATTAGGAGTCTATTACATCCATGTTGTGTCTTGATCCTTATTAGAGGACTAGACCTTGTTAGAAGCCTCAACCCTATCAGGAGTTGTTAGTACAATTAAAAAATGTATGCAAGATGATCCCACTATCCTAATATTCAATATATAAAAGTTTAGATACAATAACTTCTTCCTCAATGATAATATCTTCACTATTTGATATGATCCTTGCAGTTGACAGTACCAACTTCACACACTCTTCCTTTATATTGTTGTAATCATTAAGTTTACATCACAAAACAATAACATAGTTGTCACAATAACCACACTTAACTTTGCATTTCAAATCTTTCCTTTATACCATAATATTTTATTACATTTTCTTTTGTTGGCCTTCATACTTTGACATGTGTCCCAAAATATTAAAATATACTTTTCTCACTTAGGTTTAACATCTAGGAGGTCATCCAGAATTAGTCAAGTAATTATTTTGGTAAACAAAATAATTCACATAATATATCTGATTCCTTAACTCTACCCATAACTAGAATTGGAAAAAATGTAATATCTCTTTTTGTACTAACCATACTAACTCACACACTTAGGTATGGTATCTTGACATATTGTATTATTTCTAGGTAGTTGTGCATGTGACACTAATGTTTCTATGAAGCTCTCCAATCAAAATTATGCATGTGTCAATAGATAACCTTCACGATACTTAGATAATTTTGTAAGTCCTTTAACAAAAAATGTATCTTCATGATCTACTCACTTCATACTAAGTATATGTTTCCATAAATGACAACCTCATACTATCTACCCTAGTCAAATTGCCAATAATCTCCCTCTTTGGCATTGATTGAAACATATGGGAAAATTGGCTAAGTCCCAAAAATGCAAAATCTCAAAACTTGTGAACCTTCTTAGGACCATTACAAAATTGTAAAATATGGATCATTTCCTATTTAAACTATCTTACATCATATTATTTATTTGTTTCCCTTTGAATAGACTCTAACTTATATCTACCTTTACATACTACACTCTTGTTTACATATACATACAATTTTCCCTACTTTACTCCTCCTTTGACATTAATGACAAAGGTGAGTCAAAAACTCTATACAAATCATAATTTTACCTTCTTGTCATCATATTGACTAGCTTGATATGCGTGAGATGCAATAAAAAAAGCTTGATTTCAAATTATTGAATTATTTATCTCACGTGTCTTGGACTACCTTTGATGTACTAATAAGAGCACACAGTTCATAAGACACAACTTCAACTGCATTCAAGTTTGAATATACAAAATTATCATAATAGGCCTTGGCCTTAAGGAACTCATCTAGCTACTTCTAGGTATGACTGATCTTCAAGGTAAGATGCTCTCTTAGCAATGAAAACCTCTTGACTATCATTTCTCTTTTTTATCTCTACCAAGTTGATCTCATCATAAACCTTTGTGATTCTACTCTCTAGATCTTTAATTTGCACATTTGGTAATCGTAGTTCATTGATCATGCCTTGTAGCTCTGTTTGATTTTCTTTCATCTCTTCAGTAATATCATTAATGAAATTTTATGACAGAGTACTCTTTCCATAAAAAGTATCTCCTTTAGTTAAACATCTTCTTAACTCTTTTTTGTAAGAATCAAGACTTGCTAGATCATTTTTGATATTCTTGTATATGGCCTCAAATAGTTGTGCATCATTCTTCACCTAAGTCTTTGTAGATGAAATTTCCTCAAGTGTACTAAATTGTCTCCCACAGATTTTGATCACTTCTTCTACCTTCTTCTCTAGATATGATTTTGTGATCTTTAATTGAATGATGTCCTGGAACTTACTTGTCACTTTGTCAAGGACTCCTTGTGTCCTCTTTATGCTTTTGGTCTTCTCCATTATTTTATCAGTTTTTAGGATTGTGATATGACTAAATATGTCTGTCTTTGGATCACTAGTGGGAGTTAAAGATGCACTTTCTAACATATTTTCCAATAGTAACTCTATTAGGGTCTTTGGGATGCTAGTGCTTGGAATTTCAGAGCTGGATGTCCTTATTGATGTGATCACTTACATGCTTTGACCATTTTCTCTTCCTTTTTCAGTTTTCTCTATCACTAACTTTTTAGATTCCTTTTTAATTTATTTTTCCTCTACCTTTGGTTGTGTAGGAACTTCTTCTCTTTCAGTTTCAACATGTCTTATTTATAGATTGAAGTGAGATGTTTCTTGTGTAACTACCTTCCATTCTTTTGGAAAACTCTCATCAACTTTCTTAAGTTAATCTACTAAAGTAGGTAGATCATTATTCTTCTCTCTCTCTCTCTCTCTCTCTCTCTCTCTCTCTCTCTCTCTTCTCATTCCACTTCATCCACTTTCTTTTATTTTCCCTCAGCTTTCATTTCATCTTCACTCTCATAATTGGTACACCATACCAAATTGTCAACACTGGAGCCAGAATCCTAAAAAGGATCTTCTTCTATATCTATTGTAATGTTGGTATTGTAAATATTCATAGTATTAGTGGAATGGCAGTTTGGGGTGTTTTTGATATTGCTACCTTTGAATCTCTCATTACAACATCTTATTATGTTGTAATTATGGAAATGATAGGCACTTATACAACCTTCTTCTCTTCTATTGTTGTTGGAGTGGGGACTGCTCCCCCTATCATTGTGCTTTCTACCTCTTTTCTAGGAACAATAAAAGACATTATTTTGTCTTATAAAGTATTCTACACTTCAATGTGGTTAAACTCTATCATTACCTTGACTATAGCTTGCTCAGTTTATTTGTTTACTTCTTCATAGTTTTCTCCCATTATAAGAATAACTCTTGTCTTGTTCCTTAGTAAGGGTTCAAGACTCTTCATTGTCCTCTCAAGATGTTCATCATTTTCTACTTCACAATTTTTTTTGATGAACCTTTTTTTTATTTCTTTGCCTTCCTCTACAACTCTCATATTTCTATTTACCAATCTATTATAAAAATCCTTGGGTATTTGAGCTTGAATGTCTGCAAACTTTCTATTAGACATAATCTAATATTTTCATTTTTAGATTCTAATCAACAAGGATAACTTTAAGAAGCCCCCCTTTGGAAAAAAAAGTATCAAATTTTTTCAAATCAAACATTAGTGGAGGGGGAAAAATTAATTTCTATTGGCAAATTTTCTCTTTAAAGTAGGATTTTTTAAAATTTTATTGGCAAATTTTTTCCAATCATATAATTTTTTTATAGAATCTTGGTGAATCTTTTATTTATGAAGAAAATCACATCCAAAAGTACACATACCTAGAAATAATGATTTTTTTAAATATTATTATTATTATATGGAGCCTAATTAATTATCAAACTTGAAAGTTAAATTTAGCCAACTTTTATCATTATAGTTTCCCTTTAAATTATTCAATGGTGGTCTGTGGGTAGAACACCTATTTTTAATAATCATTAGATGATCCTAGTTCAATGGCCTAAATCTTATTTTTGGCCAAACTTTTAAAAGGATTCCAAGTTTTAAAGAAAGTCCCTAAAATAAAGACATGAGTCCCCAATCAAATCTATTTTGAGCTAAAGTGATGAAGAATAAAATTCATGGAAAGTCTTTGAAATAAAGATACATGTCAAATCTACTACTTAACATGTAACCTAACTTAAATTCTTACAAACTATTGGTGAATATGACCATCAATTAAGATAAGCCTTGGAAATTGTTGGCAAAAATATTTAATTTCCTATAACAAAAAATTAGATTCCATTGGTAAATCATCACTAAAATACAAATACTTCTATATTATTGTTGGCAATCGGCCTAAGCATGGGACCTAATTTTTGTGAAGTGTAAGTAACATGGCCATCCCAAAAGTGCAAAAAAAAGCCAAATTTGGGGCCCCTAATGAGTAAGATTAGCCAATTGGCAAATATTAGCTACTAAAGTTATCCCTACATGTGTGTTTCCTTTGGATTAGATGAAAATCTTGCAATAATACCAACATCATGTGTAATATCTAGCCTACTATGCACAAAATATTGAAATTTACCAATCATTGATATTTAATGAGTTTTATCTACCTCAATAGTAGTATCTTCTTTTGACAATTTCATTCCTTTCACCATAAGTATAGCAACTGGTCTTGACTCATCCATTCCATTTTTTTCCAAAATTTCCCTTAGATACTTGGACTCAATCACATAAAGATCATTCTTTATTTGATGAACTTGTAAGGTAATGAAAAATTTGATCTCACAAAACATTGACATCTCTAATTCTTTTCTCATTTTATTAGAAAATCATTTACATAGAAAATCATTTCCACCAAATATAATATAATCCACAAAAAAATCAGCAATCAACTCCATATTTTCATATTCACTCTTCAAATATAGATTATTATTCTCACGTGCTCTAGAAAATGCAATTGTAATCAAATAAGAATGTAACATTTAATACAATGCTCTTGGTGCTTGCTTCAATACATATAGTGTCTTGTTTGCAAACTAGGGTCTTCTGATTAAGTTTGTCAAATTATTCTGGTTGGTCTATGTAGACTTCTTAAAGTATTTTATTTAAAAATCTAGATTTGACATTCATTCAATGAAGTTTGAATTTCTTGTAAGTAGCATAGGCCAACAATATTCTTACTCCTTCCAATCTTGGAACATGTGCAAAAGTATCACCATGGTCTATTCCTTCTTCTTGGGCATAACCTTTGCAAACTAGTATTGCTTTGTTTCTCACCACTTCTCCATTTTTATTTGGCTTATTTCTAAAAATCCATTTTGTTCCTATCACATTTTTGTATACAGGTCTTAGTACTAGTGTCCATGTGTTTTTATTCTCTATCTAATCAATCTCTTCATTCATGGAATTTATCCAATCCTCATTATCAAGTGCAGCGTTAACTGTTCTAGGTTCAAAATCATTTATTAAATAGGTGTTGTCTTTAAATCTCCAATTATTTGTTCAAGTGAATGATTATTTCTAACATATATAACTAACACAAGTTTAGATCTCTTATTGTTAGCATTATTCTCACTCTGTTGGGGTTTCTTTTCCTACTCAAGTTGTACTCTTTGTTTCTTGGGTAAAGTAGGTTGCTGCTTGGTAGCTCTCTCTTGTAACTTGGGTAGTGTATCATGTACATCTTCATACACATATATAAATTTGATGTAATCTTCATGTTCCTTCTTGCTTTCCACATCATTCTTATTTGTAAACTCATCAATCCAAATATTTGCAATTTCAATCATTGTGATAGTAGCTTTTTTCAAACATTTATATGTTTTTCTCTTAGATGAATGGCCAAGGAAAATACAGTCATCTCGTTTTAAATCAAATATACCATTTCTTGCATCCTTATGAATGTAACACCTACTTCCAAATATATTGAAATAACCCATGTTAGGTGTATGCCCATACCAAAGTTCATAGGGTGTCTTGTTTGTTCCTTTCTTCAACTAAACTTGGCTAAGAGTATAGATTGTAGTTCTTATGGACTCTCTTTGGAATATATGTGCAACATATTTTTCAATCAACAATGTCCTTGCACAATCCACAATTGATCTATTTCTTCTCTCAACAATTCTAATTTTTTGTCGTGTCCTTAGTGTAGATAACTATCTTTTGATACCATTTTCAACACAAAAATTAGTTAATTAAAATAAAAAAATTGACCACCTCTATCAAATCTTAGACATTTAAATTATTTATCAATTTCCTTCTCAACTCTAGGCTTATACCTGTATGCACCCTAAAATGATCGCCTAGACTATGGGCCCCCATTATTCAATTTATCAAATTTCTTGAATCAATGGTTTGCAATATTTTATTAAATCAATTTCTTTGAACAAATTCGATTATTTCATTTCTAATGTTGATCATTTTATCCTAAGTCTTATTTAATTAAAAGAAAATCTCTCTTTTAATTAAATAAAATAAATCCTCATTTAATTAAAAGAAAACCTCTCTTTTAATTAAATAATTCATCCACGTTTAATTAATTAAGAGAAAAACCCCTCTTTTAATTTCATTAAATATTTCCTATTTAGTTAAAAGAACTTGATCTCTTTTAATTAAATAAATTAAACCCACTTGAAAAAAGAAATAAATTAAATAAAGATTAAATAAATATTTTAGTTATTTTCTCTACACGTAAATGCACATATCTCTAAGTGGGACTTATCTTTATCCTCTTTCCACTTTCTTCTCAACCACTCCTCTTTTCTCATTGGTGGAATTTTGTCTCACATGGATCAAACTCTATTATCCCATATTGGTTGTGGGAAGCCTCTCACCTCCGTATTTTTCTTTATAAGGGAGAGCCCTCTCCTCATTTTGGACAACCACAAATCATCCGCAATTCATCCACAACTCAACCAAAAATCATTCACGATTCATCCATGATTACGCTATTGTTATGCTACAGGTTTGGAGAGCAATTTTTGAAGAAGGAGTTTGAGCATCAAAGCTTTTTGTGGAGAACTTCTATCTTCTTGTCTTATTCTCTCATGCGTCCATAGCTTCCATCATGAGGTTTCATCCTTGCATTTGCATATTATCTTAGAGTCATATTTATTTTTCATAGATTAGTATTGCATTGTTATTACATTTCATTTCTTGCATTGTTTGGCATTGTCATCATATAGATTAGTTTTCATCTCCATTTGCATGCATTTTGGATCCTTGAATTTCTCATTTCATGGTATACTTGCATGGGCACAAACTAGGTCAAGCTAAGGGCCTCCATTGCAAAACCCTTGCACTCCATGAATAGAAAGCTATGAGTCGCCATTCGAGACCTCACTTTTGAGAAATCTTGGATATAATGACCCATAGTAGTGCACCCACATTTTAGGCATAAATTTTTGGCACCCACTGTGAGGCAAATGTATGGATAATGGAGGAAGTAGAAGATGGAAGGGGAGCATCAAATGATAAAGGTTCAACATTAACATGATCTTGCTCAAGAGTGTAATCTTTATTTTCAACATGAGGGTTCTTAGAAGAGGAACTCTTATCCCATTGATGTATTTCAGCACAAAAAAAATCTTTCTCTTCCTCAAAGAATGTAGATTTATCATTTAGGTATTGTTCACAAAATTTATCAATGTTGTTTTCAAGATTTGATTCATGTGGATTACCATCAGTATCTTTCTGTGACTCATCCCCTTTAAGCATAAACATAGGACTGGAAGGACTTTTAGGATGTTTAGGAGTATAGTAGTCATCATCATCATAATCATTGTCACTAGAGGAATTATAGATAAGCGTATCACAAGACTTTTCATGTTGTTCATTATGATCTATCTAAATAAGAGGAATAAGACTCTTGGTAGAAGTAGAAGAAGAATGATATCATGAAGAAGAAGTAGGTGAAGACCTAGATGGATGATATTTAGGAGAGTCATGGTAAGACTTGGAATATGAAGAATGTGAATGATAGTTAGAAGAATCATCATAAGACTTAGAAGATGAAGAATTTGAATGATATTTAGAAGAATCATGATAAGACTTAGAAGATGAAGAATGTGAAGGATATTTAGAAGAATCATGATAAGATTAGAAAATGAAGTATGTGAATGATAATTAGAAGAATTATCATAAGACTTAGAAGATGAAGAATATGAAAGATATTTAGAAGAATCATGATAAGACTTGGAAGATAAGAAATTTGAACGATATTTAGAAGAATCATGATAAGACTTGGAGGATGAAGAATTTGTATGATATTTAGAAGAATCATGATAAGACTTGGAAGATGGAAAATATTTGGAAGAAGGATATTGTGATTTGATCTTGCACATGATCCTAGCAAAGGTGTCTAATTTATCCATTTTTTAAATCATTTTTGTTGCAATGTTAGCATCCATGTATCCATTGGAGAAACAACACTTTTCAAATTCAAGAAGGAGGTGTATTTCATCTGAGCTCAAATGAGGATCCCTAAAAAGATATCCAAGATCCATGGTTCTAGAAGAAGAAGAATCAAGCATAGAAGAAGGTAGACTATATGATAATAGGAGGAAAAGAATAAAAAAGACATGAAGTAGAGAAAGAATAGAAATGGGAGATTAGAAAGACATGAAAGATGAAGAAGAAAGAAGACCAAGAGTCATTTTATGAAATTTGATACCATTTGAGATCATTTGAATGTTAAGAAACATATAATAGCACTTGTAACCAACATGAAAGAAAAGGTACTAGTTGATAGGATAACCCTAAGAAACATTGGTACCAAACTAGGATAGTAAAAGCACTCACTTTTCCAAAAGAGATGTGATAAGATAGAATTTTGCAATAGGCATAAACCAACACTGCCACAGAGGTTCCCACAACTTTGGGTGAATACCCTAGCACATATGGACTAGGAGGATGATTTACCCAAATTATAAATAATTAAAATTGATTTTTTTTTATAAAAGTGAATGGACAAGAGATTACTAAGACTCTCCAAGTGTAATATCAAAGGATCCAAGTGTATATCTTTCTCAACAAGGACGGTTTCTAACTCACCAACTCCGAACAAGGTCTCTTGTGAAATCAATGACTACTAATTCAAGAGGTCAAAGCACAATAACCTAAGGTGCAAAAAGGATTCTAACAATGGGGTAAGTAGCCTAACCCAAATAGGATCAACCTAAGGAGACTAAAAATAATGGGATAACAAAGTTATTTGATCATAAAGTCTCAGCTCAAGAACTCAGATTTTGTTCATTTTAAATATCCAACTAGATGCATCAATAGATTCTCTATCATGAACCAAGCACACAAGATAACAATTAGGGATTTCAAGCAAACAGTCTTCAAACAATAAGCAAGGGGCAAAGCAACCTTGCCCATGAACAAGTATAGTGACTTAGTATTTCTACTCCTTAAAGGTTCTACTTGTGTATGTTCTTGACAATGTTTTGGCAAGCACTTAGAACACAACAAAACCTTATCAAGTTGTCTACAAGGATATACATGGCTTTCTAAAAGGAGTCCTTGATATACGCAAGGTACGTGAGGCCCAAATTCGTAGATAAGAAGAATCTAAAATCACACAGCCAAGGAGAGATGGTAACCCAAATCTCCTCCTTCACTTCTCAAAGGTATAAAGTTCTTTCAGGCTTAGCCAAGAGTGATATCAACCTCAATTCTCAAGATAGGTGTATTTGGATTCACCTCTCAATATTTATACTCTGTCGGAACACAGGAGTTAAGGTCATCCCTTGAGGTGGTGTGTCCCCAAGCAGGCCTTCTAGAAATAAAAACTAAGTAATTCACTATCAAAAGTATTTAGATCACTAAAGGTGGAACACTTAACTCTTCAAGTAAATGTGAAGTGAGTCCAAAAGTGGAACATTTAACCCTTTAAGATAATGTGAAGCGAGTCCAAAAGTGGAACATTTAACCCTTCATTAGAATGTGGAGTGAGTCCAAAAGTGGAACATTTAACCCTTCACACAAACTCAAAGTGAGTCCAAAAGTGGAACATTTAACTCCGCACATCAACTCAAAGTGAGTCCCTACCTTAGAAAATAAGTGAGTTCCAAAAAGCACAAAAGGTTTTCCTAGTGGAGCAATTAACACTTCTTTCCTGTAGACCCCTCCCCCTTAATGTGGTACTGATCTTGCAAACACGGGGCAGAAATGAGGGGCCGACGGATTAGCGAGTCCAATAAACCAAGATAGCAATCTAGATCAATCACAAGTAATCTAAGACTACTAATCAATACTACTCACAAATGAAAAAGGGTTGAACAATGGAATATTTAACTTTCCAAGTAAACATAGAGTGAGTCCACAAAGTAGTGCATTCAACTCTTTATGTAAACAAGGAATGAATCCATGCCCTCAATCACTTAATGAAATATTTTATATTGGAACCAAGAATTACTTAAGGTTTAAATACAAGAATTCACTTACACAAACTTGTATGAAAGCAAATCTATGTTCATTCATTTCCCACTAAGAGCCTCAATTGAAATGTGTTTTTATGAAAGCACGTAAAACACTCAAGCCAAACACATGAGAGGTTTAATTTTAATCCCAAATCTAAATGTTTTAGAGATCAAACAAAATACCTGGTAATCTTTGTAATGCATCTTTTCTTTGTTGTACATTTTGGTTACACTTGAACGCTCGCTCGCAACGAACAAAGCAACAAACAAAACAAGCAAACACAAGATATGAAATATATGTCAAACTCATGCAAAACTAGGGTTAGTTATAAAAATATAAATTTTAAGACTGATAATAATTAGTAATTAACCCAAATGAAAGCCCACATGATGCATTGATTCATTGTAAAATTGAAATGCAAACTATTCATTAAATGCCTTTTTTTTTCAATTGATTTTTTGACTTAGTCATAAAGATTGGATCTACATGATATGAATTCGGATCTAAAACTAAAAATACAAAAAAGTAACCCCTATCAAAAATCAGAGAGATTTCCAAAAATGAATTTTTTGTGAAAAGATCTTTTAATTTGTGCCCTAGGGAGTCATCTTGTCAAAACATACCAGTTTTTGCAAATTGAATTATTGACCCCTAATATGACCTCTAAAATTGAAACACAAAGAACCAACTCTATTTAAAATTTTAAGAGCTTTTCAAAACTGTAAATTTTTCCAAAAAATGTGCTGATTTACTCCCGAAAATGATTTTTTATGAAAAATCAAGGAAAACTCATAAAAAATCGAAAATGTTTCTAAAAAACTTGAAAATTTGACCAAAGTGTTTTTGATATATCACCACCCTGAAAAAAAAATTTCAGATAAAAATACCTAGCCGTTTGAAATATATGATCAAATCTTTCAAATCTAGGGTTTCTTTGAGTCTACAAACAAATCTACACAAAAAGTAGCAAGAAAAGGTGGGATGCCCCATGGTGGGCGCCAAAAATGTATGCCTAAAATGTGAGCACACTTCTATGAGTAATTATATCCAAGATTACTCAAGAATGAGGTCTTGAATGGTGACTCGTCACTCTGTATTCAGGGAGTGCAAGGGTTTTGCAATGGAGGCCCTCAGCTTGACCTAGTTTGTGCCCATGCAAGTACACCATGAAATGAGAGATTCAAGGATCTAAAATGCATGCAAATGGAGATGAAAACTAATCTATATGATGACAATTCCAAACAATGCAAGAAATGAAATGTAATAACAATGCAATACTAATCTATGAAAAATAAATATGACTCTAAGATAATATGCAAATGCAAGGATGAAACCTCATTATGCAAGCCATGGACACATGAGAGAATAAGACAAGAATATAGAAGTTCTCCACAAAAAGCTTTGATGCTCAAACTCCTTTTTCAAAAATTACTCTCCAAACCTGTAGCATAACAATAGTGTAATCATGGATAAATCATGGATGATTTGTGGTTGAATTGTGGATGAATTTTGGATGATTTGTGGTTGTCCAAAATGAGGAGAGGGCTCTACCTTATAAAGAAAAATATGGAGGTGAGAGGCTTCCCACAACCAATATGGGATAATAGAGTTTGATCCATGTGAGACAAAATTCCACCAATGAGAAAAGATGAGTGGTTGAGAAGAAAGTGGAAAGAGGATAAAGATAAGTCCCACTTAGAGATATGTGCATTTAAGTGTAGAGAAAATAGAGAAAATATTTATTTAATCTTTATTTAATTTATTTCTTTTTTCAAGTGGGTTTAATTTATTTAATTAAAAGGGAGCAAGTTCTTTTAATTAAATATGAAATATTTATTTAAATTAAAAGAGAGGTTTTTCTCTTAATTAATTAAACGTGGATGAATTATTTAATTAAAAGAGAGGTTTTCTTTTAATTAAATGAGGACTTATTTTATTTAATTAAAAGAGAGATTTTCTTTTAATTAAATAAGACTTAGGATAAAATGATCAACATTAGAAATGAAATAATCGAATTTGTTCAAAGAAATTGATTTAATAAAATATTGCAAACCATTGATTCGAGAAATTTGATAAATTGAATAATGGGGGCCCATAGTCTAGGCGATAATGAAGGACTTCTATGGTATAATGAAAGAATATTACATGATGATAAATGTTTCCTCATCCATGCCATGTTTGAGTAGATTCCTTCCTATAGCCATAGGATTTGCAAAGAGTGATAGTTTGAACATTATACCTTTTCTAACATTGATGATGAAATATGTGTGTGTGTGTGTGGAAGTTGTTGCATTAATGTTTTGTAGGTACTTGTCATGCATTTTCAAAGTCAACCTTTCAATGCTGAGTCAAAGCTGACCAGATTGATGAATCATTGTAACAAGCAAATTATTGTGTGATTTTTGTTATGGCAATGCATGAATATAGCTCTCTCAACCTGCTATATTCTTGGAGGAGTTAAATCATAGTTAATGATATTTATGTTGTAAACTTTATGAATCTATAATTGATCCTTGTTGATGAAATGATTGTAGAAGTACGAAGTTGTTGTAGCTTTCCTTTAAATAATGTCTGTTGTACCTGTGAAAGAAGTGCTTTGTTAGGAGAAAGATAGAATAGAATGATTGTTCATAATAATAGTGTATAATCTTCTTTTTTTATTAGATGTAATCTCTTACTATGAATGAATAGAATGCAAAGTTCAAGTTTCCATCTTCTATCTTGATTGCCTTTTCTATCCACTTATCCAAGGGGGCCAACTTGGCGAGTGAACTACTTTGTTAGAATATATTTCATTTTCTTGTTTGTTTCTTTGCAAAGAAGACTTCTGCTACTCCTGCAACCATTGATAACAGAATCATTCAACTATTCATCCAGCATAGGTGTATAGATAGATTTACTATTTGCAACATTGTTGTATGCTTTAAGATAAGATGTCATTTCAATTCCTAGCTTAGTTTCCTTCAACAGTTCTTTTCTATTTTAGTTGTAATGACTTAAAGAGGAATCAAAGCATATACTTTGTAGCCACTCTCTCAAGCTTACACTCCCGGGTTGAAAAAATAAAATGAAGTTAGTATGTTATTCTTAGGAAAACACATGATTCTATCTAATCATGTAGTCAATGTGAAAGGATGTTCAATCCTTTGTTATTGAGGTATTTAGATGATTTTCCATTTTTAGCATAGTTATCGAGGAAAGTGTTAATCTAATTCAACCCTAAAGGCATTATGTTAGTTTAGATTTTGCATTATTTTGCATGCATAGAAGAAGAGACCTCCTTGGGATATTTCTTACCCATTATATTCAGGAAGAAATTTTTAATCCTGAACTTGAAGAACCTCATTGTGAGAATGAAGAAGAACCTTTTGAAAATCCATGCACTACTACTCAAGAATGAATACCCTCATCCTCTGATGAATCCTTGTTTTTGAATGATCTCTTTGCTGAATCTAAATACCAAGATAATCCACTTGCCCTTGTCATCTATCAAGAACCACTACTATTACCCCCTCTAGCAATAGCTTAGCCTTAGCCTCAACCAATATTTCCTTTTCCTATCCCTCCTTAGAAAGGTAACCAAAATTTGAGGAACATACCTACTACTGCACATCCCAAGTTTTATGGCCTAATCACTGTAGACCTTGAAACCTTTCTTTTGAGTTTGACATACTATGTAGAAGTTACAACTATACAATTGATGCCCACAAACTGAAGTTGTTTCCTTCCACCCTCAAAGAAGTTGTTCTAAGATGGTTCATGGGGTCAAGCACTAATTTTGTAGTAGATTGGCCTACAATGAGAAATTTGTTTCTCACAAAGTATAAGGAATACTGCAGGGGTCAAGTTTTAAAAGGCGATGACATTTTCAAAATATCACAAAAGAATGATGAAACCTTGGAAGATTATGTTTCTTGATTCATGTTCAACCTAAAACATAATACACAACATAAATTGAATGAGGAATCAAAGAAATATCTTTTTCTGAGAGGTGTAAATGATGGAAGCATTGAAGCTCTAAACCTTATGGTAGGAGGAGATATCACTCAAAAGATTTCGACTAATATACAAAGTATATGCCTGAAATATTCTAGAGCTACTATGAAGAAAGGTAGGGGACTTAGAGATCGACCACATAAGTCCAATTGTAGTTCAAGAGTATCCAAGATGGAATTATCTAATTTGCTGATAGATTTCAAGAAAGACATCATTAGTGATATAGCTACTTAACTAGACAGCACGCAAGCTAGAAAAAAGAAAGATGAAGCTAATGCCATCGTGACTGAGTATTGTCCATATTGTAGAGAAAAGAAAAGACACTATAAATGTAAGTCTGTTGCAAGTGTGGAGACAAAACTAATGCCAACTAAGGTCAAAGCCATTGATGAAAATGTAGAGGTACTTTATGTTGCTCAAAGAAGGCCATGGGCTCAAAGACAAGGTATGCCACAAGATCCTCTTCAAAGTTATTATAATAATAATCAATGGAAAATTTTTCAAAATATTGGTTTTAGTGGAAATGACCTTAGAAAGGTTGGAAAAAACCTCAACAAGGTTGGTAACAACCTCAATAGGGTTGGCAACAACCTTAGCAGGATTGGCAACAACCTAAGCAAAGTTGGTAACAAAGTTAGAATTGGAATACCCAATCTAGTTAGAAAACCTATTGCCACCACCTCAACATCAAGCTCTAATGCCTCCTCCTATAGCTACTAATACTCCTCCCAAGAAGACTCAACTACCAGTTCAACCTAATCCTAATCCAAACAATACTAAACAACAAGCTCAACATCAAAGCTATACCATCTCATTGAATGATATTCACTTAAGGCCAAACACCACTCTTCCTACACCCCAAAAGCCTATAATAAGTGAAGTTGAAGATCCTTTGAGTGAGCATATAGATGAGCCAAACCAGAAAACCTATCCTATAGCCAAAGAACCTCCATTTCCCCATAGGTTGATAGAATAAAGCCAGGTTATGAAGAACCATGCAGTCATTGATTCGCTTAATTAGCTGAAGCAAATGGCAGTAAAAATACCATTCTTGGATGCTATTAAAAAGAGTCCATGCCTATACTAAAGCTCTTAAGGAAGCATGTATTAAGTAGCTAGGAAGGAAGAAGAAAGATCCAAAACCATTCATGTCCTAAGAGAGTTTTCTAACTTAATGTTGGAGAAATTAATTGTACCTAAATACTCTGACCCTAGGAGTCTTGCAGTCACAATCACTATTCATGGTATCCAAGTTCAAAATGATTTGGTTGATCTAGGAGAATCTATTAATGTCATGAAAAAGGAGGTATTTTCTTGGCTGCATATCGTTGGCCTTAGAGAGACACCCACCATACTTCAACTTGTTGATAGCTCTACTATTAAACTAGATGGGATGATAGAAGATGTTATAGTCACCTTAAATTCTTGTGAGTATCCAGTTGATTTTTTTGTTCTCTCCCCAAAGGCTAATATGGGAGGATATCCTTTAATTTAAGGAAGGCCATGGTTGGCCACTCTAGATGCCTATATAGCTTGTCGATCTAGGAAGATGACAATATCCAATGGTATTCACGCCAAGAACTTGACTTTATACTCCCCTACTCAACCATTTTTACTAGATGACCAAATAATCTAGCCAAACTTGGGTGATGATGGTCCTAAAGCCAATTCCATCCATCAATTGATGATGATAGGTAGAGAATCATTTATAGATGCTCAAGAAGAAGATGAAAAAATTTCATCCATTATTTTGAATGAATATGGAACAAAATCTCAAATGTGTCCTCAAGCTGAATGTATTTAGAAAACATTTTATAATCTTTTAATCCACCACATCATTCAAAAGCTTCACAATTTCTCCATTCATTATTACCTCATGAGATGGATAATTCTTTTGTTTCCCAATTATTCATGGTAGATAAGGTTATTAAGAAGCAACTTCGTCTAGGCAAAGAACTGAATGTAAAAAACACCCTATCACCCTCTCAATATAAAGTTATGTTGTAGTTACTGCAAGAGAATCAAAGTAGATTTTCTTGGGATTACATGGACACGAAAGGATTAGACCCCATGCTTTGCGCTCACAAGATTTACATCAGCCCTAACTTCAAACCTATTCAACAGCCTCAAAGGAGAGTTAACCATCTCTTAAAAGTTATAGTTAAGAATGAATTGTAGAAACTATTAAGTGTTGCTTTTATATACCCTATCTTTGATAGCTAATGGGTCTCACCCCTAGTTATAGTACCCAAGAAGGGAGGGAAATGGTGAGTTTGTGTAGATTATGGAAAGCTCAATTTAGCCACTCAGAAGGACCATTTTCCCTTGCCATTTATAGACCAAGTCTCTGACAACCTATCTAGATAAAAGTATTTTTCTTTTTTGGATGGTTTCAATAGTTACAATTAGATACAAATAGCCTCAAAAGGTCAAGAAAGAAAACTTTCACCTACCCATGGGGAACATTTTCTTACTTAATCTTTTCTTTTGGATTATGCAATGCCCCATCCACATCTCAATGAGATGTCATTAGTATCTTTTTATATATTTTTGTTGACTGTATGGAGACATGGATGATTTTACTGTTTATGGTGCTACTTGTGAAGAAGAAAAAGAAAATTTAGAAATGATACTCATAAGATGTCAAGGCTATAGCCTTTCCCTAAATAGTGAGAAATATTTTATGTTGATGGAGGAATGGGTAGTGCTAGGTCATTTGATTTCATCTAAGGGCATCCAAGTAGATCTAACAAACATTGAATTTATTAGTACCTTGCCTACGTCAAAGAAGCAGAAGGATGTACACAATTTTTTGGGACATGCTAGATATTATAGAAGATTTATTAAAAATTTCAATCAACTTCCAAAACCTCTCTACAACTTGCTCAAAAAGGATTCTAAATTTTCTTGGGACTCTGATTATACAATATGCTTCCTATATCTTAAGGAAGTTCCTACCACAAAGCCTATTTTGAGAGGACCCAATTGGGGCCTACCTTATGACATTCATGTAGATATATTAGAGTATGCTATTGGTGTTGTGCTAGGATAACAAGTAGACTTAGTTGAACATGCCATTTATTTCATTAGTAAGAATTTGCAAGGTGTAGAATTTAATTACATAGTCACTGAAAAGGAATTACTCTCAGTCATCTATGCCCTCAATAAGTTTAGGCACAACATTACTAGATATGAAATGTTTGTTCACACTAACCATTTTGCTATAAAATATTTGATGAACAAACCTATAATTTTAGGAAGATTGGCTCACTGGTTGCTACTCATGCAAGAATTTGACATCAGCATAGTTGATAAACCTAGTAAGGCCAATGTGGTAGCCAAATTTCTCTATTGGTTACATGTCCTTGATGATCCTACAACCATTAATGCTAGTTTTCTAGATGAGCACCTTTTATGTTGTTTGTACAAAACCCATGGTATGCAAATATTACTAACTACCTCACCATAAGTAAAATGCCAACTTACTTCCCTTCTCAAAAAAGAAATTTACTAGTAGAGAAGAGCTTTAATTATTCATGGATTGTTGGATTTATGTTCTATACTAGACCTGGTCAATTCATGCATAGGTTTCTAAGAGAGGATGAAATATACGATGTATTGAAGGCATGTCATGATGAGCCCTATGGAGGTCACTTTATAGCTAAAAGAACAACATTCAAAATCTTGACAATAGGGTATTATTGGTTAGGCATGTACAAGGATGTAGCCAGATATGTTGATCTCAGATTGGTTTTGACAATTGAGTGTCTATACACTTAAGTCATTTACTTAATTTATGCAAAACAAGTTAAATTTTCTAAGAACAACATGTATAAGTTAGAGCATGCCAAGTCAATAGTGAGCGTCGAGGCAATCATGTGCCAAGTCACTCAAGTACTGAGCAGATGGTATATGTTGAGTGATTCAAGAGCCGAGAAAACAGTGCATGCCAAGTCATTCAGATGGTGAGTGACAACATTGAAATCAATATGTGTTGAGCATCAGGGACTTTAGATGCTGAGTAACACAATTGTGTCATAATTATTTGTATTCACACAAACTACTATGTAAACCATTTTTGAGATGACTTACAAATTGAATTATGATATTTTGGTGATAAGGACAAATCTTAAGTTGGAATCCCTATGAATTACATGCACCCAATCAGGTAAAAGGAAGGTTCAAGTGGCAATATGGGTGAATCATAGCCATTGATTCATATCTAACCCTAAGTCACCTAGGTCTTCTTAAGGAAGACACATCCTAAATTTTAAGAGAGTCTAAAAAGGGAATGAATGAATGATCAAGGAAAGTTTTACATGTCCAAACTAGGACATTCCTAATGACCAAGGTATTATGATCTAAATTGTATTGAAGAATCAATTAAAGGAGAATAGACGAAGGAAACATTGAACAATAAAGAGACATTTGATCAAGAAAGATGAAATAAACAATAGGATAGAGGTGATCTTTCATCAAGCATAAGAGTGGTAATCACAGGATCAATACTGAGACATTCTAATAGGTGAATTAGTTAAATCTCTTAACAAAGTAGTCCTAACAAGCTCTATTAAAATCCTCTAACAAGGTGCTTACATAATTGTGATTTGAAGTCATTTAACAAGGCACACTTTTAACATGGTAAGACTTAACAGTATTTGTAAGCCTTTAACATGGCAGACCTTTCATAAGATAGATCACAGTTCATGATCAAACATTGTAACCTTTATTGGATAGACTTTATTACTACAATAGTGAAGATTTGTAGGTGTCATCCTCACCCCAATTTTAACCATATCTTGTGTCATATGCGTGAATGCTTACTTGTTTACATGCTTTACATAGTATTTCAATTTACTTATTGAATATGTGATATGGATGTGTGGTGAATATGTTATTGGTCAAAGTTTGAAGTGTTGATTCACGTCCCCCCTACCCTTAGAAGTTTACCTTTCCTATTGTAATTCCAACAATTGGTATCAGAGCTACCAAGTTCTCTAAAAGAGAAGATTTGCAAGTTTGAGGAAAGATCTTGGAAATGGAAGTCTACATGTTGGGAAAGATCATTGAGAATCAAGGAATTGAAATACAACTCATTCTACATCAGTTAATTGAAGCAAGAGATTATCTAAAGAAATCACCAAAGAGAAGGAAGGAAATATCCATTGAGGAGAATGACACATAATACAAAGATATGGACACTACTAAGCTATTTCCAAATAGAGACTCCAATGAATTTGATGCAACAATTGTAGATCTAATGGATAAGAACATAACCCAATCAAAAGATATCAAAAATCTTAAGATAGAACAAGAATCACAAGCCATATTACTATGTGAGGTGACCAAACAAAAAAAGAAAGTAGTGGAAGACAAAGCCATGATTGAAGATGAAAAAAGAGTTTTGACCAATAGATTGGAAGAGATCATTAGAGGTAACTAAGATTGCTAACATGCACTTAAATGCTTTGGGTCAACTAATGAATGCCAACCATGAACTAAATGACAAGGACATTGAGATAACAACACTAAATTTGTAGAATGAACAGTTGAGAAGTGACCTAAAAAGGGAAAAGGAATTTGTTGAAAGTTTCAATAAATCTAGTGAAGCCATCAAGTACTTTGAACAATTGATGAGATATCCTAAATCTAACAATGATACATCTGGACTGGGATACACAAGTACTAAAGAAGGAGAATCATCCAAAAGTGCTGAAGAAAAGAGTAACAAAGGTAAGAATTCCAAACATACTTTTCATAATTGTGGTAAGAAAGGACATACTATCAACATGTCCAAAAGCAAGACTATAAATTAGAATGATAAGTAAAAGAGCATGGGTCACTGCCATAAGTGCAACAAACAAGATCATTAGGCACGTGAATGAAAAACCATGACCATGCACTTTCAAAGATTTGAAGGATATTGTTACAACTGTCAGAAGTATGGACATAGAGCTTTTGAGTGTAAATCCAACCTAATATGGTCATCAAACAAGCGAAAAAAGGTAAAGAACAATGACAACTTTTATAATTGGGACTTTAATACAAGGCATAGTTGTCACTACTATCAAGAGTATGGACATATTCCTAGAACTATATTAGAACACACTTCAAGAGTGACTAAAAAAGGTGGTTGAGTCAAACCACATGTTTTAGCTATTTGAAGACTGGTCACATCAACCAATATTGTCCAAAAAGGTCAAAGGCACCAAGTTGTGAGTTCAATAAAGGAAAAGGCAAGACAGATATTGAAAATGTCAAAAATGAAATGAATAAGACATGGAAGAGAAAGGAGGATTGCAGCATATCAAGTGGAGAAGGGATCACTTCACCCAATGGGTTAGGTGATCAAACCTCATCAAACTAAGAAATGAAGAGGTATATGGGATTGATATTTAAAAGTTATACCATACATAAGTTCCAAAGGATATAGGTCTGAAAAGATTACATGAGCATGAATAAAGATGCAAAGTGTTATTAGGAATCAAAGAAAAATCTCTAAGTTTTGTTAGTCTTTCATATTATTGTCAAGCATGAAAAGATTCCTATGGTTGCCCATTGAAATGCTAGTGGATGCTGAGTGAGCCAAAAATTAGTTGATGCCAAGCTTATAGCTGTGTAAGCACTTAACATTAATTATAGTGTTTTAAAGGGTTATTTGATCAATTTTTTCTCATTTAACATCATTCAAATTCAAGAGAGAGAAAGAAGAGCTAAAGGAAATCTAGAAATTTTAACCGAAGCATTTACAGGAGATTTGAGTAGTTATTTGACATCATTTCATCAAGATTCACAAGGTATTTATTATGTGTTGAGCTATGCTATTTCAAATTTTTTAAACTGTAGATTTATATAATGGTATCTAGTTCTTTGAAAGTGAAAGGTGTAGAGGGAAAAGAGGCTTTAAATGTTCAATTTTTTAGCAATGAGATAAAACAACCTATTTTCAAGGCCATTCTAGACATAGCATACAAACAAGATCCCTTTGGTGCATTATCTATGATACTACTACAAGTTTTAATGATTTAAAATATCAGAAAGTGTTATAACTATAAGATTGGTATTATTGGTGACTTGGAAATTAGAGAAGCCTATGTAAAACTATGTGAAAATGGTTTGTTGAGGGAAGAATTCAAGATTGTAGAAAAGAAAGGGTTAACTCGTGCCTTAGATTTCCCTAACTTTTTCAAACCAAGTGCATCAGGATTGTTTTGAGTAGAATTCATGATAGCTTAGTCTAGTTAGATAATGGACCAATCAAAATCACAAAGAGGATCATTCATAGGGTAGAAGGGTATCCAACCCTATATCGGCCAAAGACTATGAGAAGTGAGTCCAAAGAAGTTATTGAAAAGAATATAGGGGTTGCATGGAACAAGAGAGGAATGGTCATAGACACAATCACATATCATCTAATAGCTTTTCCAGTAAGGGTAATTGCACATAAGTTTTATCAATCAAGTAGATTGAATAGTGTACCCTGCATTACAATGGATATGGGCTACATGATTGTAAAGAAGGATCAAACATATGATCTTGCCAAGCTCCGGCTACAATAATTAATTGAAAACCTAGGAGCAATAAGTAGAACAAAGAGTGCTCATGTAAATTCAAATGTATTTTGGTATGTATCTTCTTTTATGTACAAAACACATTTCCTACATTTGGTACTATTGCATGGAAGAAAAATAGGTTTGTTGCAGTTCAAATAGGAGAGTTCATTGAATAGTTAGGTGAGAAAATTTTGAGTCAGTAATGACTAGTTATTTTAAGGATTTCAAACAATCCATAAAGAAGAGATTAAGGATTCTAGTGTCATTAGTGGAAAAACATTATGATGATGTTTGTTTCCTAGTTGATGATGGTCATACATTTGTTCAAGAAGCAATTCCTAGAGTGAGATGGCCAAGGCCATTAGGTTATGAGATTAATGTTGATGAAGCCTCTATAACAACCACAACATTACTTATAGCAGAAGTGGACAAAAATACCAAAGATTTTGGTAACTATGAGTTGGCCAAATCAAATATTACTATGGATTTGAAGAATTCATTTGTCATCAAAAAGAAGGATAAACTGGTAAAGGAACTGAAAAAAAAATTGGTGAAGGTGCCAAGGAGGAAGAAGAAGAGGAAGAAGAAACTTATACTCAAGCACCATTGACATTAATACAAGGTCAGGGTGAGGATGAGAGAAGAGGAAGAGACAAAGACAACATAAGGTGTCAACGAAGAAGAAATTCAAGATGCACCTATTCCTACTAATTAGAAGAAGAGAAAGGACAAGGCACAAGTAGTGACAAGACCTAAAAAGGTTGCAAAACCAAGCCAGCCCAAACGTACAACACCTAGCACAAAGGCTAGTATGTGCATCATTGCATCAAAGGCTAAAGATAAAGCCAAGCCTATAGAGAAGGAAGGTGGAGCACATAAAAGACCTAGAAGAATAATGTTGCTTATGTTGAATCTGATGAGGAAAGGAATGAATCTAATGACATCAACCAATCCCAAGTGGTGAGTCATAATCCACCTTCAGATCTAGATACCATATATGAGAATATTATAAACAATGCTTACTTATCAGGTTTCACTCACATTGATTTCAAAAATCATGGAAAAGTTGAAAAGAATCAAGTGGAGGAGGTAGTATATTCCATAATGGATACTTTTAAGAAAGATCATCTAGAAATTGCCAACTCCATACCTAAAAGTTTACATGAAATAGTTGAGCAAAAATGACAATTTTTTTTTTGAACTTAGAAAGGAAAATTATGGAGAAATCCCTCACCCAAGTTATGCTAGAACTTAGCAAGGCACAAATATCCAAAGCCATAAAGAAATATGTTGTTAGATTTGTTCTAAATATAGGGCATTTAGCATACTACAAAACAATATTGAGGATGTCATTCACAAGTCCAAACAAACATGGAATATCACATATGGACTAGCCAGAATGAAAGAAGGTGAATAGGAACCTATTAAGGTCAAAGATGATGAAGATGATGACAATAAATAAGGCACAATTGAGAGAGGCATTGGTATGAACATAGATGATCAGGTAACAACTGAGGAAGATTAGAAACAAGAATAGAGTGTACAAGTTACACAATGTCGATTGTCATCCCTCCATAGGCAATAAGTTTAAATACTAAAACTATTATAGTAAAGGATGTTTCTAATTCTACTACTCAAAACATCAATCCCCTAATAGAGAAAGACTTGAAAAAGATACTTGACCAATCTACACTACAGGCCAAGTTAAGTGACAACCCTATATTGGTGAGTGTAGATGAAATTCAAAAATTAGTGACTATAACTACTACCTACAATCAATCCTTAAGCCACTAGTGTACAACCTTCACACCCTTGGTTGTATATCAAAGGAAAGAGACAATAAAATTCACTATCAGTACACACATAGATGGTACTCTGGTCTCAAAACTGTACCAAAAGTTGTAACAGATAAAGTTGAGACAATTGGAGAAGATAAAATGGAAACACAAGTCACTAATCAAACACAAAGTCAAACAAATTAGGTCAATTCACTTGCACCTCTAGCACAAGAAAAAGGTGTGATTCAAATCAATAAGGTAGAAAAGGACAAGCTTGAAGAGACTGCTTTGACACCCAAGCCAAAGGAGCTAGTAACAATTCAAGCACCGGTAACTTTACCAAAATTTGACACTCCTTCTAGTCAAACTCTTCAGAGGCCAAGAAAAGATGCAACATCTTTACAATTCTTAGTGTTGAGTCTGAGTTCATCCAAGGCAGAAGAGGTTAGCCTAGATGAAGAAATTATATTGCCCAAGTTTGATCTTGCAATAATAACAATTGAGCAGATTGGTATACTTTAAGAAGCCCTAGCAAGAAAGAAACATCAAGAATTACTTAGAAGGGAACATAGGCAAAAATAAGCTTTTCTTGATATCAAATACATATTCTTGGATGCATTTAGTTTGCCTACTCCAAATGAAACAAAGCTACTTTTTAAATAATTGACTAACATAGTGGAAAAAGTAAGTCATTCAAACCTTGATATTAATGCAAAATTATTAGAATGGTCTAAAAAGAAGTTTCAACATGAACTGAATGAGAAGATATCTAGTGATATAGCATTTACACAACTTGCATTGGCAACTAAGTGTGAAGAAGGTACTAGAGAACATTTTCTCTTTGTACACAAAATAGTGTAATCCTAAACTCTTTACACAATAAATAAGGAATCACATCTTGAGCTTGGAAAGTCAAATGCAGTCATCCGGAGCCAAATTTCCCATGATTCTAGCTCAAAGTGAGAAATACTTCAGGAACCTATTGGAAACCCAAAGTCAATTAGCAACACTATTTGCAGATGAAGCCAACATAAGGGCTAAATGGATAAGCATCTAGACTACATTGACTCCTCACATGGAGATTCTACACAAGGACTTAGGCTATGCAAAAAAATTTATGAAGAAAGATCCCAATCTTTCTACCTTAGATGGCCTATAAACCTTGTCGCCAAGTTGGCCATCTAAATCAAGTGTTTGGAAGTCACTTATGATGATTGGAATGCCCCTCTTAAGATTATTCTTGAGGTCCATAAATTTTTTTTGGACAAACACACTGTAGACACCTAAATTTGATTACATCGCTTCGATAATCTTATTTAGCTATCTCTAAAGACATCATTAATTAAATTCCTATTTAATTAATCCTTTTTCCATCCCCTAGCTAATTAATTTAATTAATCATCTATAGTCCTAATTGATAAATCAAATAACCCATTATTTATCAAATTAATCCTATTCTCCTATATAATTCCAAAACCCTCATTTATTAAATAAATCTATTTGATAAATAAAGCCCTCAAATCTAATAGCCCCTAACCTATCCTAAATCCTCCATTTAGCCTAATCCATGCCATCCACCCATACTAACCTAGCTTAGCCACTAACTCACCCACCCTCATGAATGCCATCCACTTGCACATCTCTAACATCCTTAATCTAATCCTAAACCAAGCCTAATCCTCCCCATAACCTTGTCACATTTCCTAAACAAGCTTAAGACTTTCCTAAGCCAAGCAAAGTCAACAATCTCAACTCCCTCCAAAATATTCCAACCACCATGCCTTCAATGCTCTTACAAGGCCATAAAGACTCTTACAAGTGCATTCATTGCTCTTACAAGCCATTTATTAGGGTCTTTAAGGGCTTGAGCCTCCTTTGTTGACTCATCCTTCCCCTTGCCTCCATCCACTCACCCTATGACATGTGTCACTCCCTGGTTGGTGCTAAACAAGAACAATCCATGTGCTCCCCTTTGAGTGCATCCTAGCCCTTCTTAAGCTTTCATCTCTCCTTGCATATTAACCCTCCATCCCTCAAGCCCTTAGCCTATAAATTGGATCCCCTCCCAAGCCATATCATCACAACCTTTAAGCTAAAGTTATAATGCCATTTTAAGACCAAGTTTTACAACAAAGCCATCATCCACACCCAAATCCAAATCTTCCATTGAAGCTATTTTGAGCATTTGAGCATACATAACAAACCTATCAAATAGACTTGTCCCTAAAACAAGAGAACAATCTCATTGAGAGAGCCCCTTAATGGCTCACATTCTCATTTGAGTTGTTTCCTCTTTGTCTCACTTTATGTTATGTTTAACAAGTTTGTAAATGCTTTTGATTTCTTAGTTTAGTATTTCTGGCATGGTTATTTCTCATATACACACACTATTAGTGTATAACCCATTGACATCAATGTCAAAAGGGGGGAGTACGAGTGATGGGAGAGCAAGTATGGGGGAGTTAGAATGAGAGAACAAGAATAAAGGCACAGAAAGAGTATCAGGCTTGCTTTACTATTGTGCCTCTGATTTCTCTTTATCATTCTCCCATAGTGAGAGTTTGAGCTAATTCAGCCCCTTTTCCAACCTGCGTCTCAGCTTGTCTCAATTTCTTTTACTTTTCAAGAAGTCGTCGACCCTCATTTATCTCCCTGCCGCCTTCTTGAGGGGGCATCATTTAAGTCTAGTCTCTCCTCTTCTTATTCGAGACTGGGGTAACCTTGTTGCTAAAACATCTTCCTCGTGTCGTCTTCATTCAAACTTCTTTGAAATAGTGTTGTCTCAACACTATGTCAAAGAGGGGCAAAATGTAGACACCTAAATTTGATTACACTATTTTAGTAATCCTATTTAGTTATCTAAAAATGGCATTATTAATTAAATTTCTATTTAATTAATCCTTTATCATCCCCTAGTTGATTAATTTAATTAATCATCTATAGTCCTAATTTATAAATCAAATAATCTATTATTTATCAATTAAATCCTATTCTTCTATCTAATTCCAAAAATCCCCATTTATTAAATAAATCTATTTGATAAATGAAATCCTCAAATTCAAAAACCCCTAACCTATCTCTAATCCTCCATTTAGCCTAATCCACCCCATCCACCCATACTAACCAAGCTTAGCCACTAACTCACCCACCCTCATTAATGCCATCCACTTGCACATCTCTAACATCCCTAATCTAATCCTAAACCCAAGCCTAATCCACCCCCTAATGTTGTCACATTCCTTAAACAAGTTTAAGACTTTCCTAATCCAAACCAAAGTCTCCCCTCAAAAAAACCCAACCACTAAGTCATGAGTGCTCTTACAAAACATAAAGACTCTTACAAGCCCACTCATGAATCTTACACCCATCTTCCACACTCTTCCCTCTTCCACACTCATTCCTCTTACATCCCTCTTACATACTCAACCCCACTCATCATGCCTTTAACCAACCCTTTACCCTACCCTCTCACACTCATCCTCCTTGTGACAAGTGTCACCTTCCCACTGGTGCTAAACAAGCACAATCCATGTGCTCCCCTTTGAGTGCATCTTAGCCCTCCTTAAGCCTTCATCCATCCTTGCATCTAAGCCCTCCATCCCTCTACCCCTTAGCCTATAAATTGAATCCCCTCCCAAGCCATTTCATCAACAATCTTTGAGCTAAAGTTACCATGCTATTTTGAGAACCAAAGCCATCAATATTACCCTTATAATGCCAAATTGAGAGCTCACAAAGCTATCCAATTTTCCATTACCCATCTCCATTGAAGCAACTTTTGAGCATCTTGAGCATACATCCACAGCAAAAGGACACATCTACAGAATCAAGAAAGCATGGATTGTTTTCTCTTGTGAGGTTTGCACTTCTTGTTTTCTTCCTTTGTCTAAGCATATATGTGAATTTAGTTTTTGGTTTGTGAATGTTTACTTCATTTGTTAATGTTCTTTGCATACTGATTCTGGTTCTATATTTTGGCACGCCCGGTGGGACCCCACTATGGGTCATTTAATCATCTATTTTCATCTATATGTCATTTTTTTAACCATCTAATGTTTGTTGTTGTTTGAGTGTGTTGTGAGGGTGTTTTGCTTGTTTTTGCAGGTTAAAGAACACACTTAGGAAGAAGAAATACCATCTAAATTTTTTTTTTTGCATTTTTCAGATTTTTTGGCGCAGTTTTGGCGTCTGCAACCTATTCTATCTATGAAAATTGACGTCTGCAAAAATCCGCGTCTGCGCAAATCGACATTTGCGAAAATCCACGTCTGCGCAAATCGACATCTGCCAAAATCCGCGTCTGCGAAAATTGAGATTTGCGAAAATTCGCGTCTGCAAAAATCGACATCTGTGAAAATCCGCATCTGCGAAAATCGTCGTCTGCGAAAATCTGCATCTGCGCAAATCGGCGTCTCTTCTTGTCACCTGTGTTCTGTGCTGCAAATCTGTTTTGTCCTCTTCGTATTTTGACAGACTGTCTTCTCTACTTGCTTATGTTCCATTTCTGCTTTATTTAGACCATTTTAAGCATTTTTACGTGTAGAAAAAACAACAAAAAAAGTTAAAAAAAAATTTCCCATAGTTAAGCTCTCATTTTTGAAGATTTTGGCTAACTAACTAAATTGCTTTTTTTTTGTCTCATTGTAGGTTGGAGCACATATGGAACCACTAACCATGCTTCTTGCAGGTTTTCATGTTGCTAAAAAATGAACTTGAATGTTTAACCATTTGTCTTTGAATGCATGTTGCTAAAAAAAAATGAACTTGAATGGTTAAACACATTTTCCATTGAATGAATGTTGCTCAAAACACACTCTTGAATGTCATGGATTAAAATCAACTTTCTTTGGAATGCATGCTTAAAACAAAAAATCCAATCTTGAATGCCAAGGATCAATTAACCCTTATAATATCAAACACTTCATTTGGAGCTTCTATAATTGAACAAAAAAAATCTCTTTTTCACATGCAATCTAGGTAAAGTTTGATTTTTGGACATTTAAGAAACTTTGTTAAGTTAAAATACAAATTTATAAAAATCAATTTGAGTAGTTCCTTGGACTCACCTCTTTTCTAATCACCCATCAAATATTAATTGGTTGTAATCTCAGCGCCATTTATGGGGATGGGTCTACTTGAAAAAGGTGTTAAATGTTCCACAATCTAACTCACTCACTTGGTCTTTGAACGTTTGCTTTAACTTTATCAAAATTCTTAAATGGCCAAAACTCTAGATTAAATTGATCACACTTCAAGTTTGGGCACTAAAATTGAGCAACAACTGACGTGGAGAGCCTCCGGGCACACGCTTGAAATCGAATCTCACACACTTTTGTTTTGGGCTTAAAACAAATTCACACTCAATCTTGAATGCCTTAAAGAAAATTAATCGATACTTGACGTGGAGGGCCTCCGAGCGTGCGAGTTTGCTTTTGTTGACCTTAACTCCTCTTATTGTTTGCATTCTTCGATTGATTTACTTTTGTTGGCACTTCAAGTTGGAATTGAACATTGTCTCTTAAACATGAGTGCTTGCAAAGTCTAGATTAGCACACATAAGAGTCAGTTAGTAAAAGAACAAGCGTGTTTTTTAGCCCAAGGTCATCCGAGTCTTCTCTCCCCTTGTCGTCTTTCGAGGCCATCTTGGGTGCATAAGATTAGGATCCAAAACCTTGTTTCTTTTTAGGAGGCCTGCTTGGGGATTTCATCACCCCTTGGACGACCTCAACTCCAGCACTCCGGCAGAGTATAAGAATCGGGAGGTGAATCGAAAGACACCTCTCTTGGGATCAAGATTTTTTCATTCGGGCTAAGCCTCAAGGAACTTTATACCCTTGAGAAGTGAAAGAGGAGAAGTGGGTTACCGCTCCTCTCGGCTGTGTGACATCCTTTTGGTCTCATCTATGGATTTGGGCCTCATGTACCTTGCGTATATCGAGGACTCCCTAGCTAAACCAATTGTCAGCCTTGCAGAAAACCATCTAGGATGTTAATGTGTTTGGAGTGACTGATCGAAACATTTGTAGAACATACACACTCCTTGGCACAAGTATCACATTCTGAGAACCACAAACTTCTATCTGGGTGTTCCTATCTATTGCTTGTTTTTATTTTACTTTTTGAATGAATGTTTTCCAAACTTGGTCAATCCTAGCTTAGGGCAGAC
Source organism: Cupressus sempervirens (assembly GCA_028749045.1). Taxonomy (NCBI): domain Eukaryota; kingdom Viridiplantae; phylum Streptophyta; class Pinopsida; order Cupressales; family Cupressaceae; genus Cupressus; species Cupressus sempervirens. The sequence goes on along the minus strand of CM053785.1, from coordinate 174,468,856 downwards.
TTAGCGTAGTCACTGCCTATTTTGGAAGTTGAACAAGTTGAAGCAAAACAACTGAGATTTTTCCCAAAGCCAAGCAAATTCAGGAATTTATGTCGGAACAACCCAAACCCAAACAGAAGTTTCACAAGGTCAAACTCAAGCCATCTCTAGCATACCAAGAACTTTCAGCCAAGAGAAAAGAAATAACACCAAGCTCACGAATTTCCAAACTCCACAAAGCAGAGGACAAAGCTACCGACGAAGCACTTCAAGAGGCCTGGTTAGAGCGCACCATCAAATTTAGCCAACATCCAGGAGTTAATCCTGCTTATGCCTTACCAACTAGGCATGATTTCTATGATTAGACACCCTTGTTTCTCCACATCTTCTTGGATAAGCTTCACTCTAGAGTCATCTTTGTAGAAAAGCCAGCCATCTTAGCTTATCCCCTTAAGCATTATTAGCTCATCCATCTCATTTAGAATCATACCATCTAGCTAGTAATCGAAAATCTGCACATCTAAGCTTTCAAAATTGTTGTCACCTTGCTAAAAGTTTGCCATTCCTAAAATCTTCCAAATCCACCAATCTCACCAAGGTTATCCCTTTGACAAAGCTTTGTCTAGGGTAATCTAGCTTTGTCACTTTTTATCCCTCATCACCTTGAGCTAAAGGTTTGGATTCACAAGTGGTCAATCTCGTGTTCTTCCTAAAGGATCATCAGTCTATCCTTAAGTTGACACAATCACCACCAAGCTTGCACATAGGAAAGCAGAACTTTTGTACTTTGACAACATATCTTTGAAGTTAGAATCCCCAACCCAATCCTCCTTAGGTTTTGTCATATGGCTTTGCCTCAACCTAGAAAATCATTTGCATAGAAAAGCCTTCCCCCTTTTACATCCATCAACATTATTGCATCTCATCCCTAGGAGCATTTTTCATGTCACCCGTCACTCGCTTAGCCAAGAAGAAAGAAACAATGGAGCCCTATCATTGGGATCGAATAGCCTCACCCCCCTTGAGCACTCAGCCATCCTTCAGCCTAGAGCAAGCTATGCCATCACCTACTGACATTGAAGCTTTCATGAACCAACCAGGAAATGCAGTATTGGTAAACGCCATTATAGACAAAAACAAAGAGACAATCATGGCTAATTTTTGAAGGGACAATGTAGGAACCTTTGACTTTGGAAGACCCCCTCCATTATCAGATCCATCTCACCCATTGTTTGGGCAGCTACCACCACCCATAGGCTCTTATGATCCAAATTATCCTCAATATATTCCAAAAGAAGAGCCTCCAGCCAATCCATATGACCCAACAGACCCAAACATACCATCATCCACCCAAGTTGAAATCTCCATGCTGCAAGCCAACCCAGCCACCACCACTCCATCCTTGGTTCATACCTCTCCACTCCAAACCCCCTTTACCCAAAACATCTCACCGTTCACCCCCTTCACTATTGTTGTTGCTCCCACACCTAGCCTTCCAAATCCACCCATCTCCCAAATTAGTGCTAGCATCTTTGGCCAACCTCAGCAATATACAACAGGGATGCCACCCATGGGGCCAAGTAATCAACCTTTCATCACCCCCAGCTTGTTGACCACAGCCCAAAGCACAATCCCATCATTTCCATTAGGTCTCGGGAGCTCAATACCACCAGCCACAAATCCACAAGCTACTACCTTCACTCCACAAAGCTATCAAAACCCACAAGCTACTGCCAATCTTCTACCAAGCTCCCAAGTGACCCTAGCTCCCACCACCACTCTACCAAGCTTCCAAATCCAGCCACAAAGCTATCAAACCCCATCAGTTCCATTCCCAAGCTTTCAATTCCCACCACCTCCACCACCAACTAATCCATTACCTCCAATTACCAACTACTTTTCAATGCCACTTCTAGGAGGTAATCCACCACCCCAGCCAACCACAAATTATTTGCAGATGCCATCCCAAATGGGGGCACAACCCACATATATTGGTCAAACCCCACAAGCCCTCTGATCCTTTCCCCAAGCCTCACAACCATCTTATACCTTATCTCCACAAAGCAATCCATTTACCCCACAACCAGCTTATGTTCCTCAATCCCAACCTCAAATCCCATATCAACAACAAGCCTCGCAGCACATGTAGCAATATGCGCCACCTCCCCCTCAACAACCCGTCATCCACCATGCATCTGCCCAAACAATGTACAATCCCTATCAGCAAATCCCTCATAACCATCCATATTCAATGGCCCCATCCAGCACATACCTACCTCAAGGCACTCCTACATTGGGGGCACCCCAACCATCACCTATCAATTCAGAGTGGGAGCAAATGAAGATAGCTCTGAAAGCCATCCAAGAAGGGAATGATCCAAAGACATTCAAGTTTGAGAATGTGTGTCCTTACCCATTTGACAGAGCCATTACCATGACACCATTTCTCGAACACTTTGAGGTACCTAAATTTGACAAATTCAGAGGAAAAGGAGACCCTGTCACACATATCAAAGAATTTTACATGCATTGCCAGGACGTGGCATACAATGATGTCTTCCTCTTGCGCCTTTTTCCCAAAAGCTTGGCTGGACTAGCTCTTGAATGGTTTTATAGAATCCCCTATGGCACAATTAAAAACTTTTCTGAATTATCTGAGGCATTTGTAGCCCAATATGCCCATCTTGTTGAAACAGAGCTATCAATAGTTGATCTTGTCCACACCAAGAAAAAAGGTGGAGAAATCCTTGCCGAATACCTGCAAAGATGGCAAACCCTTACCACCCGCATATCTTGCACCTTGCCAGAACGCCATGTGGTGAAAATTTTTATTGATAATGCACATCCCAGCTTGGCTCACCACATGACCATGAACTGTTTGCAGACCTATAAGGATATCAAAGAGAAAGGAATGATCCTTGAGCAAGGACTCATCAAAGATGGTGTGGTAAAGATTTAAAAAGAGGCCAACCAAAATCAATCACATTCCAATGACAAGTCTAGGTATTGGAACAAAAACAAGCATGTTGCATCAGATGGGGTTACTGACACCAGACATGTGAATATCGTTGGTCCTTCTCAAAACCAGTCTAACCCACCATATCAAACAAAAAACCAACAAGCTACCAATTACCAACAACAAAATAACCAAAGCTATCAAAACCATAATACAAGAACCAACTTTCAAGGGTCTAACAATCAAGCTAATGCCATCAATGTAGCTGCAGGGCAAAAGCCCAGATTCCGACCTGCACCTAGAAACTATACACCCCTTGGTGAGCCATTGGATGTTATTTTTGAGAAATTGGCTAAGGAAAACCTCATCAAATTTCCTCCTACCCAGCAAATTGATCCAAGCCAATCCAAAGCTGCATGGTACAAGGACAATGAGTATTGCAAGTTCCATAGGGTAAACGGTCACACCACCCTCAGATGCATGAAACTGAAAGACTATGTGCAAGACCTCATTGATCGGAAGGAAATCACTTTTGGTGCCCAAACCTCTCCAATGTAGGCTTAAAGATTTATCAAAATGCTTTTCCTCCACACAACAACCAAAATCCTGGAAAAGCACCTATCCAAAACAACACCAACAACCGCCAACCAAACTAATAGCATGGGAAGAACAATGACCACACTTCATCCTATATAGACTATGGTAGCCTTATAGGTTGTATATCTGAGAAAGAGCCTTCTGTCAATGTTATCAATATCCGAGGACCAGACAATGAGTGTGCGGTCACCACTTGAAGAGCGCGATTTAACATCGCAGGACCACCAGTTTCATCAACACCATCAGCTCCATCAAAAAGCCGGTACAATATCTTGGAACACCTTGGGAACATGCTAGCCCAAATATCCATTTTAGACCTTCTCCGCACTAGTCCTGTGTACAAAGAAATCCTTGACAGTGCTCTCACAGAATCCCGTGTCCCTTCTGATATCAATGCTACTAATTTTTGTAATCTTGTTGGACACCTTTCATCCTCATGTGCCCTATCTTTCAAACCCACTGACATACCCGCGGTTGAGCCAAATCACACCCTTCTGCTTCGCATAGCCATCATGGTATCCAATTTTGCCGTGAAAAGAGTAATGATAGATAATGGATCAGCCTTGAACATTTGCACCCTAAAATTCATAAAACAAGCTGGGTATACTGAGGCAGATATGATCAGTGAGGTTATCACCATCAAAGCTTATGACAACTTGGAAAGGACCACAGAAGGGACTATTTTGCTACCAATCAAGGTTGGGTCAGTCATTCAAGAGACAGTTCGCCATGTTGTTGATCTAAACCTACCATTTAACATCCTCCTCGGTTGCCCATGGATTCATGCTATGAAGGCCGTTCCATCCACCTACCATCAGTGCATCAAATTTTTGCATCAAGGCACTGAGGTAACCATCCATGCCGACCCAGAACCCTTTGCTTACTGCAATGCGGTTGAAGCTTCATATACAAACCATTGCCCTGGAATAGACATCGACACAGCCATCGCCAGCTCATCCCACACTTGTAATGACGCAGAAACCATCCTTGCCTCCACCCTATCTACTGTAAAGATCAACAATAAAGGTTGTGGAGAATATAGTCTATCAGATGCATTTGTTGTCGGAGCAATCCCACTTGATCCACATACCCATGGACCGCCAACATATCACAAAGCTAAGGAGATTCCACCTCCTCAATACAAATAGTTTGGCCCAACCACCTTTGTGTCCTCAAAAACCCCTCTTCATGAGGAGCTCACTCCAAATATCAACAATTGGCTACATAAGGATGCACCTCCAAGAAATCAAGCACGCCTTGATCACTTCAGCCAGAAGTATCCCCAACAACATAAGCTCGTCACTGAAAAATGGAACTATCAAGGAGGTGGACTAGGACCAAAAGAAAGGGGCATGCAATGTCACATCGAAGCACATGATTGGGAAATAAAGTCAGGTCTTGGCTTTGGCATACCCACAACTGGGGGCACCAACGAGAATGGTCACGCTTTTTTGAACATCCACCGCAACCTTGTCAAAATTGAAGACATTCCTGAGGAAGTTGAAAAGAGAGCCTACGACGATATCCCAGACCAAATCTTCCTAGGAGACTCTGTTCTCCGAGAACTATCCATCCATCTCATTGACCTACCACTTGCTCATCCACAACTCATAGATTGGGACCAACCAAGTGTCATACATATTGATGAGTTCGCATCAGAGGAAGCGCTTCTAAGATTCATGGGAGCTGAAACTCCTCATAAGAAGACAAAGCCAGATTCTGCCTACATCTACAAGCTAGATCCCAAGGGGTATTTTGGAGAAAATCCCCAACCTAGTTTCGATACACCCAAAACTGGAACTAAGGTAAATCTGGGACTAGCTAAGGCAGCGAAGAGAACCCCTCAGCAAGAAAATCTAGAGCCACAAGCAGAACATGAGGATTTAGTATTGCCTCCTCAAGATAATCGACCAGAGGTGTCTTCTATTCTAATAGAGGATACTAGAGAAGTCAACATTGGTTCTTCAGAGATCCCTAGAATTGTTCACATTGCTGCATCCCTATCACAAGACCAAGCTGACCTCCTCTTTGAGGTTTTACGAGAGAACATTGGCTGATTTGCATGGTCATATCAGGACATGCCAGGACTCGATCCAAAGCTTGTAGTTCATCATCTTGCAGTCGATCCAAAGATCAAGCCCATCAGACAAAAGCTTAGGAAAATGCACCCCAAGGTGGCATTACTAGTCAAAGCTGAACTAGAAAGAATGTTAGCTACTAAGGTTATCCAACCTATCGACTACTCAGAATGGATCTCCAACATGGTCCCTGTCACTAAGCCTTCCGGTGACATCAGAATCTGTACTGATTTTAGAGATCTTAACAAAGCTTGTCCAAAGGATGATTTTCCCTTGCCCAACATAGATATGATTGTAGATCTTACAGCTGGACATGAAATCCTGTCCCTTATGGATGGATTTTCTGGGTATAATCAGATCAAGATTGCAGAAGAGGATCAGCATAAGACAACATTCACTACCCCCTGGGGAACCTTTTGCTACACCATGATGCCTTTTGGCCTAAAGAATGCTGGGGCTACCTATCAAAGAGCTATGACAGCCATTTTCCATGATCTTATCCATAGCATTTTGGAAGATTATGTGGACGATATCCTGGTCAAATCTCACACCTTCATGGATCATCTTGCTGACCTGGAAAAAGTCTTTGATAGGTTGGCCCAATATATCTCATGCTAAATCCCAAGAAGTGTGTCTTTGGGGTCACATCTGGCAAGCTTCTAGGCTTCATAGTTTCTAAACGGGGTATAGAGATCGACCCCAAAAAGGTCAAGGCTATCTTAGACATGCCTCCTCCCCAGACACTGTGACAGCTTCGCTCTCTTCAGGGAAAACTTCAATCTATCTGGCGCTTCATCTCCCAACTTGCAGATAAGTGTACACCATTTTCACACTTGCTAAAGAAGAATGAGAACTTCAAGTGGGATCTTTTATGTCAGCGCAGCTTTGATCAGCTCAAGCAGTATCTCACCAATCCCCCTATCTTGGTTCCACCAGTTCCTGGTCGTCCCTTGATCTTGTATATATCAGCAACACCTATTGCTCTAGGGGCACTTCTAGCACAACATGATGATTATAGCAGAGAGAGAGCCATCTACTATATCAGTAGAACCCTAGTTGGTTATGAACTCAATTACACTCCTATGGAAAAAGCTTGTTTGGCAGTTGTTTTCAAAACTCAAAAGCTTCGCCACTACATGCTAAGTCATACCATCCAACTAGTCTCCAAGATTGACCCTCTCAAGTATATGCTCTCCAGAACAGCACTTACAGGCCATTTGGCCAAATGGGTTATGCTACTAAGTGAGTTTGACATCCAGTATGTGGACAGAAAGGCAATCAAAGGGCAAGCTATAGCAGATCACCTAGCTGATGCACCTCTAGTAGATGCATATCCTTTGCTCACAGAATTTCCAGATGAGCATATCTGCCTAATTGAAGAACAACCCCCATGGAAGCTTTATTTTGATGGCTCATACACCTCTCATGGATCAAGGGCAGGAATATTATTAGTTACACCTCAAGGAGATTACATTCCAAAAGCCTTCAAGCTACAATTCCCTAGCACCAACAATATAGCAGAATATGAAGCTCTTGTAGCAGGATTAAAGATAGCTGCAGAATGGAATATCACTGAGTTACAAGTCTTTGGTGATTCCCAACTCATCATCAAACAAGTCTTAAATGAATATCAAACCAAAGATGAAAAGCTATTACCCTACAAAGAGCTAGTTGATCAGCTGACCCAGCATTTTACAAAGCTTCAGTTTAAACAAGTGCCTCGAATGCAGAACAAGGCAGCAGATGCCATGGCCACTATCGGCTTGCTCTTGGAAATTCCCCAAGAAGCTACGCAGTATGAGTTTTTAGTTGAGAAACTCCTCACACCTGCCTATGCGAATGAGGATTCAAACCGTGTTTGTATCTTGGTTGGTCCCCAATCCCCTTGGTACCATGAAATTCACACTTACCTTAACGATGGTATCATATCCCCTCACCTCACACGTACCCAACGCCAGAACCTCATCCAAAAATCATCCCGCTATGTTATCATAGCCAATACCCTATATTGTCGGGGTTATCACGATACTCTCTCTCGATGTTTAGATGAAAATGAGGCCGCGATGGCATTAAAAGAAGTACATTCTGAACTTTTCAGTGCCCACACGAGTGGTATTGTCCTAGCACGACAAATCCTTAGAGCAGGCTACTATTGGCCTACCATTAGAGAAGACTCTTGTGACTTTGTCAGAAAGTGTCTCCCATGTCAGCAGCATGCAAATCTTGTGCACGCTCCAGCACAGGATCTACAGCCTATTGCACCACCTTGGCCTTTCGCTTGTTGGGGCCTTGATCTAGTTGGAACTATCACCCCTCTCTCATCTGATGGACATAAATGGATAATAATAGCTATAGACTATTTCACTAAGTGGGTGGAAGCAGTCCCCCTAGTCTCAGCTACAGGAGTTCAAGTCTCCAAGTTCATCTTGTACCACATTGTTTTCCACTTCGGCATCCCATCCACCATCTTCACTGACCATGGAGGTAACTTTGAAAATCTCAACATGGAAGAATTATGCACTTCCCTCTGCATCCATCACCGCTTTTCTAGCCCATATTTCCCACAAGGTAATAGCCAGGCAGAGGCAACTAATAAAACCCTCCTCAAAATCCTAAAGAAAGTTGTCAATGATTCCGGCCATGATTGGCACCTTCAAATAAATCCGGCTCTATGGGCCTATCGAACTTCCTTCCGTACATCCATAGGCACAACTCCATACTCCCTAGTCTATGGTGCCGAAGCGATATTACCTATAGAAGTTGAACTTCCCTCACTACGCATATCTTTGCGAGGGCAAATCTCAGATGAAGAATAAAGAGTAGCTCGACTCACCCAGCTAGATCTCTTAGAAGAGAAGAGAAAACAAGCCTATGACCATCTCACAGTCTATCAAACTCGTCTCAAAAGGAATTTCAACAAGAAGGTGCTCCCACGACACTTTCAGCCAGGTGACATGGTCCTTAAAGAAAATATGAAAGTCCAAGCAGATCGAGAGAAGAAAGGCAAGTTTGAACCTACATGGCTTGGTCCCTATGTGGTTACTGCCTCCTTTGGCTCCGGAGCCTATCAATTATCTACACCAAAAGGAGAACTCTTGAATGATCCCACTAACATCATTCATCTCAAGAAGTTCTATGCTTGAAGATCCTTGGTATACCCAGCTTTTGAAAAAATACAAAAAAAAAAATAGTAAAGAGAAATAAGCGTCCAATGGTGAAAACTTGGCAATTCAAGCGCCTTGGATAGGTACCTTGGTGAAAACCTGGTAATTCAGGCTCCTTGTGTGCTAAAGACTAATCCATTATCTATCACTATCCTATCCCTCATCCATTCACCCACCATCCCATAAAACACTTGCTTGTTCCCTTGGCGTTCCAATCAAATATCCAAAATCTGATGGAGCTTGTCAATACCTCATGTACAACTTGTAAATCTTGTACCAAAGCTTGTATTATACCTTGTAAATCTTGTACCATACCTTGTATATATTCGAATCTTGTCCAAAGCTTGTACCATATTGCATCTTGTAAATGATCTTGTATCCTAGCTTGTATCCTATCACATGCACACACAGAATCCCATTTTCCTTAAGGTTTTCACAAACCATCTACCTATCCACCTATCAACTATTATAGACACCCCATCCTTCACAAACATTTCCATCTCACAAAAAACCAAAACATGAACAAACTTGTACATTTGTAACATATCTTGGTCTATCAGCTTGTACATCCTCTTTAGCTAAGTATCATTGTATCTATCCGGCTTTCGTGTTAGTTCATCGCACACCTTGGTTAGATATTCCAATGCATCTTGTAGCTAGATCTCCTATCACCAAAGTGTTATCCTTCTTAGTTCAGCTTGCCAGACACATCACTCATCCCGATCCATCAGCTTAGGTGCTCTCCGATAGGTCCTTGCAGGATATAGCTTTCCTCATGTCTAATCTTGGTCCGTTAGTACCTCGTCCTACCCATCTCGTTGGCAAATAGTTCTCTTTTGGATTTTCACTTTCTTTTGATTTGGGATCTTCCCTTTTGGGTCTTGAAATATCTTTTCCAAGCAATCTCCTTGTTCCCTCCTCAAGGTTGCCATGATCTTCCATATCATGGTATGCTGCGAATGGGGCAATTAGAGCGTAAGGTCTTGATCAGGTCTTTTGCTTGTTTTCTTTTTCTGCTTGTGGGTTACCTAGTGTCGTTTCCATGCTGCTTCCTCTGGGATTCATGTGTGATACTGGGGCAATCCTTGTGTGTTTATTTTGAGTCAGTTTGTCAGTCCTCTGGATGGTTGGTAAAAAGGCCTTGATGTTCTTGGTAACCCTGGCAATTAAACAACAGTCTTATAGCAAATCTAGTGCTCAACTACATGGTGGTACTTCTCTTTGAAGTATCCCCCCGCTCAAAAAGCTTCAATGGATTCCCTTCATCTCCATTATCCCCCATCCATATCCTACATCTGTCGCTCCTACCCCAGCTTATGCATCAGTATTTCTTTGAATCACTCCTCACGCTTAGCTTTAAGGATCCACAATCCTAGTCTTAGGGATCCACCAATCAAATCAATCCACCAAGCCTCATGTTTCGAGATCCACAATCCTAGTCCTAGGGATCTCCGAAACCCATCTTCCGCCAATCTGACTCTTTGAAATCCTGTTGCATCATCTTTATCATTCTATCATCCATCTCCCTATCATGGATTCCTTTTATAGCGCTCTGCTCCTCCATCTCCCCCCCCTCCCCAATCCTGGAAAGTCTTAAGCTTGCTTTACTATTGTGCCTCTGATTTCCCTTTATCATTCTCCCATAGTGAGAGTTTGAGCTAATTCAGCCCCTTTGCCAACCTGCGTCTCAGCTTGTCTCAATTTCTTTTACTTTTCAAGAAGTCGTCGACCCTCATTTCTCTCCCCGTTGCCTTCTTGAGGGGGCATCATCTAAGTCTAGTCTCTCCTCTTCTTATCCGAGACTGGGGCAACCTTGTTGCTAAAACATCTTCCTCGTGTCCTCTTCATTCAAACTTCTTTGAAATAGTGTTGTCTCAACACTATGTCAAAGAGGGGCAAAATGTAGACACCTAAATTTGATTACACTATTTTAGTAATCTTATTTAGTTATTTAAAAAGGGCATTATTAATTAAATTTTTATTTAATTAATCCTTTGTCATCCCCTAGTTGATTAATTTAATTAATCATCTATAGTCCTAATTTATAAATCAAATAATCTATTATTTATCAATTAAATCCTATTCTTCTATCTAATTCCAAAAATCCCCATTTATTAAATAAATCTATTTGATAAATGAAATCCTCAAATTCAAAAACCCCTAACCTATCTCTAATCCTCCATTTAGCCTAATCCACCCCATCCACCCATACTAACCAAGCTTAGCCACTAACTCACCCACCCTCATTAATGCCATCCACTTGCACATCTCTAACATCCCTAATCTAATCCTAAACCCAAGCCTAATCCACCCCCTAATGTTGTCACATTCCTTAAACAAGTTTAAGACTTTCCTAATCCAAACCAAAGTCTCCCCTCAAAAAAACCCAACCACTAAGTCATGAGTGCTCTTACAAAACATAAAGACTCTTACAAGCCCACTCATGACTCTTACACCCATCTTCCACACTCTTCCCTCTTCCACACTCATTCCTCTTACATCCCTCTTACATACTCAACCCTACTCATCATGCCTTTAGCTAACCCTTTACCCTACCCTCTCACACTCATCCTCCTTGTGACAAGTGTCACCTTCCCATTGGTGCTAAACAAGCACAATCCATGTGCTCCCCTTTGAGTGCATCTTAGCCCTCCTTAAGCCTTCATCCATCCTTGCATCTAAGCCCTCCATCCCTCTACCCCTTAGCTTATAAATTGAATCCCCTCCCAAGCCATTTCATCAACAATCTTTGAGCTAAAGTTACCATGCTATTTTGAGAACCAAAGCCATCAATATTACCCTTATAATGCCAAATTGAGAGCTCACAAAGCTATCCAATTTGCCATTACCCATCTCCATTGAAGCAACTTTTGAGCATCTTGAGCATACATCCACAGCAAAAGGACACATCTACAGAATCAAGAAAGCATGGATTGTTTTCTCTTGTGAGGTTTGCACTTCTTGTTTTCTTCCTTTGTCTAAGCATATATGTGAATTTAGTTTTTGGTTTGTGAATGTTTACTTCATTTGTTAATGTTCTTTGCATACTGATTTTGGTTCTACATTTTGGCACGCCCGGTGGGACCCCACTATGGGTCATTTAATCATCTATTTTCATCTATATGTCATTTTTTTAACCATCTAATGTTTGTTGTTGTTTGAGTGTGTTGTGAGGGTGTTTTGCTTGTTTTTGCAGGTTAAAGAACGCACTTAGGAAGAAGAAATACCATCTAAAAAAAAATTTGCATTTTTCAGCTTTTTTGGCGCAATTTTGGCATCTGCAACCTATTCTGTCTATGAAAATTGACGTCTGCAAAAATCCGCGTCTGCGCAAATCGACATTTGCGAAAATCCGCGTCTGCGCAAATCGACATCTGCCAAAATCCGCGTCTGCAAAAATTGACATTTGCAAAAATTCGCATCTACAAAAATCGACATCTGCAAAAATTCGTGTTTGCAAAAATCGTCGTTTGCGAAAATCCGCATCTGCGCAAATCGGCGTCTCTACTTGTCACCTGTGTTCTGTGCTGCAAATCTGTTTTGTCCTCTTCGTATTTTGAGAGACTGTCTTCTCTGCTTGCTTATGTTCCATTTCTGCTTTATTATGTTCCATTTCTGCTTTATTTAGACCATTTTAAGCATTTTTACGCGTAGAAAAAACAACAAAAAAAGTTAAAAAAAATTTTCCCATAGTTAAGCTCTCATTTTTGAAGATTTTGGCTAACTAACTAAATTGCTTTTTTTTGTCTCATTGTAGGTTGGAGCACATATGGAACCACTAACCATGTTTCTTGCAGGTTTTCATGTTGCTAAAAAATGAACTTGAATGTTTAACCATTTGTCTTTGAATGCATGTTGCTAAAAAAAAATGAACTTGAATGGTTAAACACATTTTCCATTGAATGAATGTTGCTCAAAACACACTCTTGAATGTCATGGATTAAAATCAACTTTCTTTGGAATGCATGCTTAAAACAAAAAATCCAATCTTGAATGCCAAGGATCAATTAACCCTTACAATATCAAACACTTCATTTGGAGCTTCTAAAATTGAACAAAACAAATCTCTTTTTCACATGCAATCTAGGTAAAGTTTGATTTTTGGACATTTAAGAAACTTTGTTAAGTTAAAATACAAATTTACAAAAATCAATTTGAGTAGTTCCTTGGACTCACCTCTTTTCTAATCACCCATCAAATATTAATTGGTTGTAATTTCAGCGCCATTTATGGGGATGGGTCTACTTGAAAAAGGTGTTAAATGTTCCACAATCTAACTCACTCACTTGGTCTTTGAACGTTTGCTTTAACTTTATCAAAATTCTTAAATGGCCAAAACTCTAGATTAAATCAATCACACTTCAAGTTTGGGCACTAAAATTGAACAACAACTGACGTGGAGAGCCTCCGGGCGCGCGCTTGAAATCGAATCTCACACACTTTTATTTTGGGCTTAAAAAAAGCTCACACTCAATCTTGAATGCCTTAAAGAAAATTAATCGATACTTGACGTGGAGGGCCTCTGGGCGCGCGAGTTTGCTTTTGTTGACCTTAACTCTTCTTATTGTTTGCATTCTTCGATCGATTTACTTTTGTTGGCGCTTCAAGTTGGAATTGAGCATTGTCTCTTAAACATGAGTGCTTGCAAAGTCTAGATTAGCACACATAAGAGTCAGTTGGTAAAAGAACAAGCGTGTTTTTTAGCCCAAGGTCATCCGAGTCTTCTCTCCCCTTGTCGTCTTTCGAGGCCATCTTGGGTGCATAAGATTAGGATCCAAAACCTTGTTTCTTTTTAGGAGGCTTGCTTGGGGATTTCATCACCCCTTGGACGACCTCAACTCCAAACTTTTTCGAGGTCATTTAATGCCCCAAACCTGACTTTGAAGCATTCTTAGGAGGTCTCCAAAACCCAAAAAACTCCAATAACTTTCAAACTGTGGGGCCTATTGACTTGATTCTTTTTCTGGAATGCTCTAAATCATGATTACATTCATCTGGCCAATTCACACCTTCTAGTTTACCGAAATGATGGCCCAAATACATGCTCCTATTTTTTTGGGATTTTCAAATGCACTGATAGTTGAACTATGAGAGTTGGAACCTTTATTTGAGCCAAATGGGTATCCAAAAATGTAAAGACATGAAATAGAAACTAAGTCTAAGTACATTTTTTTGGGTGACACAGGATTGCCCTTATACCTCTGGATGCTCCTGCATCAGACACCCAGGGTAGATTGAAAAGTGACCCTATCACTTTATGGATGGTAGAGGAAATCCCAAATGGGAAACCTCAGCTACTGAAATCCAAGTTGAGTCCTTGATCGGCTGTCCTTTCCATTTGACCAAATACTCTTCATACTGCCTATTTCTGGTACTCCTACCCACACGATGATCTAGAATGTCTTCTATCTCCTCCTTCTTAGAAGCAGGAATTGGGCATGGCTCTAAAACCAGCTCCTCATTTGCACCATCATCATGATACTCTGTTAAATCTACAATGTTGAAAATGGGAGAAATGTGAATACCATCTGGCAGCTCCACCTCATATGCATTTCCTGAGTTTTGTTTCTTCAAAACTTTGCAGGGGCCAAATTTCTTCATTTTCAGCTTGTTGTAACTACCAACTAGAAATCTTTCTTTTTGTAAGTGCACCATGACTAGATCCCCTACTTGGAATTCCTTATGTCTTCTCCTTTGATCAGCCCTAGCTTTATACTCTTGATTCATCTTGATAATGTGTGCTTGAACCTCCTCATGTAGATGCTTGATGTGTTCAGAAAATTCCTTAGCTTCAGCACTTGTTCTCTCCCCTTGTTCTATCTTCCTCAATTCTGGTGCAGTCCTTGGGCTATTCCCATATACAATTTGAAATGGTGATTTTCCAGTACTCCTATTTATAGAGTTATTATAAGCAAACTCTGCCTATGGTAGAATCAAATCCCATCCCTTGGGCTTATCTCCAACTAAACATCTCAGCAAATTGCCCAGACTTCTATTTACCACTTATGTTTGGCCATCAGTCTGTGGGTGATGCGTGGAACTAAATTTCAAGTCTGTTCTCAACTTCTTCCACAATGTCCTCTAGAAATACCCCACAAATTTAGTATCTCTGTCAGAAACTATACTCCTTGGAAGACCATGTAGTCTTACCACCTCTTTGAAAAACAAGTCTGCATTATGGACAACATCATGAGTTTTGTGGTATGGAATGAAATGTGCCATTTTGGAGAACCTATCAACCACCACGAATACTGATTCATTACCCCTTTGTGCCCTTGGCAATCCAAGAACAAAATCCATACTTATGTCCTCCCATGGCCTTGATGGAACAGGCAATGGCTGATATAGGCCAGTATTTTGACTAAACCCCTTGGTAACTTGAAAAACCTAGCAACTCTGTACAAACTTCTTCACATCCTGTGTAATTTGAGGCCAAAAATAATGTTATCTAAGAATGGCAATGGTCTTATCCTAACCAAAATGTCTTGCCATCCCTCCACTGTGTTTCTCCTTAATCAGATTTTCCCTCATGGAACTCCTTGGAATGCACAATTGACTACCTTTGAACAACATGCCATCCTGAATCAAATAGTCTAACCACTTGGTTCTATCTACAGTAACAGGTTCTTTACAAGCTTTCCATGCTTCAGCAAAATCAGGATCCTCGGGGTACAAATTCTTGAGTTCATCAAACCCAACTACTTCAACCTGCATTGTTGTAAGCAACAACTGTCTCCTACTTAGTGCATCTGCAACCCTGTTAGATTTTCCACTTCTATGCTTCAACACAAATGTATAACTCTACAATAATTCTACCCACTTCATATGCCTCTGATTCAATTTACCTTGGCTATTTAGGTACTGTAATGCCTGATGATCAGTATACAAAAAAAATTCCTTTGGCAATAAATAATGCCTCCATTTCTTTAAGGCCTGAACTATTGCATAGAGATCTTGATCATAAACAGAATACTTCTTCTTTGCATCATTCAACTTTTCACTAAAATATGCAATAGGCTTACCTTCTTGGCTTAATACAACCCCAATAGCGCTACCACTAGCATCATAATCCACCTGGAATACTTTTCTAAAATCTAGAAGTGCCAACACAGGCTGTTCAGTCACCTTCTTCTTCAGCAATTCAAAACTTCTCGCAGCTGCTGCAGTCCATTTGAACTCTTTTCTATCCCCTCTTATTGTATCAATTAGGGGTGCAGATATGCCACTAAAATTCTTAATAAACTTCCTGTAAAAACTAACCAGACCATGAAATGATCTTACCAAAGTAGCAGACCTTGGAGTAGGCCATTCCAAGATGGCTTTTACCTTCTCTAGATCCATTTTGAGACCTTCAGGTGATATAAAAAATCCCAAATAGACTAACTCCCTTTTTGCAAAGACACACTTCTTTAGATTAATTAACAGTTTCTCTTCCCTTAGCCTTTCAAGGATACTACGAATATGCAGTAAATGTTCTTCCAAAGTCTTGCTGAAAATTAAAATATCATCCAAATAGACAATAACAAAATTTCCCAAGAACTTCTTAAGTACCTCATTCATGAGCCGCATGAAGGTGCTTGGGGCGTTCGTCAATCCAAAGGGCATGACTAACCACTCATAAAGACCCTCCTTGGTCTTGAAGGTTGTTTTCCACTCATCTTCTTCTCGAATCCATATCATATGATAGCCACTCTTCAGATCTATCTTTGTGAAGTACTGAGCTCCACTCAAGCAGTCCATAAGATCATCCATCCTTGGTAAAGGAAATCGGTACTTGATGGTTATCCTATTTATAGCTCGAGAATCTGTACACATCCTCCACTCTCCATCCTTCTTTGGTGCAAGTACTGCAGGTACTGCACATGGACTCAGGCTCTCTCGAATCAAGCCTTTCCTTAGAAACTCCTGAACCTATCTATTTAGCTCCTCTGTTTTAGTAGGAGTCATCCTATGAGCAGCCTTGTTAGGAAAACTAGCTCCTGGAATCAGATCTATCTGATGATTGATTTTCCTTACTAGTGGCAATCCATCTGGAACATTATCAGAGATAATATCTCCAAATTCCCCTAGTAAATTTGAAACTTCAAGTGGTATTTCACTACTACCTTCTTTATCTTTCCTAGGAATCAAAGCATAGCACATATGCTGATGTTTCATGCCATCTAAAAACTTCCTTCCATCAACAAGACAAATCCTAGCACTGCTACATACCTTTTCACCTTCCTTTTTCATGGGCTTCAATTTGTGGCAAACTCCATCCTTTGTCAGAGAGTATGTGTTTTCATGTCCATTATGTATTGCATGTCTATCAAACTGCCATGGTCTACCCAACAATAGATGGCAAACATCCATCGAAATAACATCACAGAGAACTTCATCATGGTAACTCCCAATTTTGAATTTTACTAAACATTGTTCACTTACCAAGACCTTATGATCATCTTTTACCCAAGAAATCTGATAGGGTTGGGGATGTTTCTCCCTCTTGAGCTTTAGCTTAGAGACCATCTCTTCTGATACCAGGTTATCAGTGCTACCACCATCAATGATCACATCACAACATTTATCCTCACACTTGCATCTAGTATGAAACAAACTCCTTCATTGTCTTGGTTCATTCTCACCACTTAGTAGGACTCTTTCATTTACCAAGGTCTCTCCTCTTTCTGCATCCTCTGAATGTGATGATTATGCATCCTCATCCACATGAGCAACCCTAGCTTGGCCCTCAGCTATCCTATCTGTCCTTCCTTGTCATTGAGGGCTTTCAAAGGCACGATGACCTTCTTCATTGCAATGGAAATAGGTACCACAGAAGCCTCCTCTTCCTTGTCCACATCCTCTACGTCTTCCTCTTTGATTTCCAAAGTCTTGATCATGGGAGCGGTTGAAACCCTCGTTCCTCTGGTTTCTGCTAGTACCCACATCTTCATTTTTCTTTTGGGTTTCATTGCAGCCTCCAGATGATCTACCGCTTCCCCTTCCTCCTTGACCGCACCCTCTTTGTCTTACTTCAAACCTTTTATTTAGCTTCTCTTGAACTCGTAGGGCAAACTGGTATGCCTCTTCAACGCTGGTCATTCTTACCAGACTTAATTCTTCCTGAATGCTAGGCCACAACCCACTGATATAACGAGCAACCTTCTCCTTATTTGCTTCTGCATGCCCTGCTCTAATCAAGAGTCGGTAAAACTCCTCTATATATTCTTGGACTGATCTTCTTGCTTTCTTTAACCCATGCATCTTCTTAAACAGATTAAGCTCATAGTCCATAGGAATGAACTGCTTCTTCAATTTGTCCACCATGCGATCCCATCTTGTCATCTTCTCCTTTCGTCTTCTAAGTCTTTCCAGTTGAACCTCTTGCCACCAAATTTTGGCATGGCCTTTCAGTTTGGCCTTTGCAAACTTAACCCTATCTGATTCCCTTATATCCTCATACTCAAAGTATTCTTCTAGTTCATTGATCCAATCGATCAACTCATCTGGTTTCAGATTTCCTGAAAATATACCCACTTCAATTGTAGGTCTTTTCCCAAACTTAGTAATGGCCCTAAAAAGCTGAAATGTCCCTTTTCTAATTTTGTATGATATTTCCAACCTCTAATCAGATTTTCAATATCAAACAACTAATATCACAAATATCCACCAAATTTCTCAAGAAACCCCAAATCGGGTATACCAAAAATTGTGCCAAAAGCTTCACAGCTTCACCTATTATTAATAAATCTGAAAGTAGACATTTTTACAGAAATTTCAGCAGCATAACAGCCTAAAAAATTACATTTCTAGATCTGTATAGCCTTTACACAACAGTTCTCAAATGTAGGACAAAAACTATGCTCATCGAGCTCCCGAAATTAACACAAAAATGCCCGGAAACACCACAAAAACACTAATAATCTATCTCAAAAGTTTAATAATGTCCCAATACATATATTCAACTCTATTTTAACACCTTAAAGTCTGAAATACAGCAGCAACCCAAACTGATATGAAATACTCAACTGAAAACACCAAACTCATACAAAAAACACACCCGAAAACCCACAAATCTGCACTGTTCAGTACAAAGGCAAAGTCTGTATGATCATGCACATGGAATGGCTTCAAACTCCCATCCTTAGCCTTCCTAGAAACCTGCAAACTCCCATTCTTGGGTCTCCCTGGAAACCTACAAACTCCCGTTCTTAGGTCTCCTTCTCCACAGGTTTGGCAGCCTCTGAAGAATAACAAAGAATGAGCAAAATCAAGTTCTGGAATCTCCCAAAATGCCTCCAAACCCCTTAAAAGAGGTCATAATTGTAACTCACATTCAAGAGAGGTTAATGAAACATATTTTAATAATAATTTTCATTTATTAGTCCAACGGTTTCCAAAGATTAACCCCCTTTTTTTGAAACTTCACTTTCTTGGGCCTACCTGCCTTAGCAAAGATTATTATTTTTTAATTATTTGAAATGGGGACATGACAAGTCCTCCCCTCCCAAACATTGCTTGTCCTCAAGCAATGGATGAACAATAAACCAATGAATCCACCTGGATCCCAAATGTAGTCATGAACTATACTACTACCAATTAACACAGGCTCCTGCAATATCCTCTGCAATATGATCAAGAGGAATTCATAATCAAACTAACAATTATATCTCAACCAAACTCCAAAATCACCACTACCACAGTCAAAAACCCATGAGACACAAACTCTTAGAACATCAGAACCCAAGTAAAGTGGAAAAATCAAACTACCAACATAGTAAATACCATCAACGCATCCTACTGGCCTATACGGAATGTACAATCCAACTCTGCAACAATGGTGAATGCTCTCAAATGAAACTGTACAGAGTATGGAGAATCCACACACTGTACAACTCCTGTAGTCAACACAACTCTGCAAATCATCAGCCACTATCTCATAACCATAACTCCCATGCACTGTTGATGGTGAAAAGACATTACAAGATAAAGAGTAAGAAATGGAATCCAAACCAAATTTGCCTGCCATCAACTCCTCAAAACAAGGATCAAATGCTAACTGATGTACATACCCTGCAATATAATGTTGATTAAAAAAACCAACTTCAGTCAACAGCTCACCATGAACAAGTGATACAACCCACTGTGACTGATCACTAGCTAAGTCAGGAGATGTCATAGCCAAAGGAGTAGAATCAATAACAACACCCACTGAAGCATCACTCCCAAACTCCTGCTCTAAGTCACATATTATCAAGCTATCAACTGCAAAACCTATCACCATGTCATGCCCATCACAACTCTTATCTTGAGCATCAAACTATCCCATAACTGATGATAAGCACTAGGAACCAAAGTACATCTCTGTATCATCATCTCATCAACATGGTCATCAAAGGTAAATTGATGAGCGTACCTCATAGTGTAATGCCGATAGAATTCGCCAATCTCAGTCAGTGGCTCAGACTGTAATCTAGATGAAACTAACTGCAATTGATCATTAACCATGTTGGAACTGACTACTACCTCTGAAGATATCACCAAGGGAGTAGTATTACTAGCAGGAACCATGCCAACTGCCGACTCACCAACATCACACATGATCTTTGATACATCTCTAGTCTTCATGCCATCAGTACTAGAGGCCACCACCATGTCAAGCATAAAAAAATCTGGTACAACACCCAACTCAATTGAACCTAACTCTAGTGGGAATGAACCTGATATGCCAATGTTAGTATCAAGGATGGATGCATCCCCATATCCATTGTCTCTGACAATCTCGACCATGGACATCCTTGGATCACCAAACACCACAGCTTGTGACTGTATAGAATCAGGTAAAGACTGTAGTCACTCTAACTCCATGGTCACCTTAGCCAAATAAAACTGTGACTCCTTGAAAGCCAACTGTGTACTCTCAAGAATCTCAGAAGTCACCTCAAGCTGCTCAGTAAGCTCACTCACCTCATCTTCCTTGGCCAACAATGCATCATATGTTGTACTTCTCCACTCCATAAGATAATCTCTATCGGCTACCAACTGCATATAATTCTGTCTCAAAATATGAATAGCCTCCCATAAAGAGTGGATCTCTGTCAAGGGAAGATAACTGTCTTCCTGCTCATCACTAGTAGGAGAACCCCATCCATAAACTGCTAACAACTGACGAGCAACATCGAAATGCTGGTAAGTGATAGCAATGTCTTGGTCACTAACTCTCAACTGATTAGACACATGATGACACTAGCTTGATTGTCTCCTACAAACCTCCTCTGATGCACTGTTTAAAGGAGTATCCTCAAAGTTACTAGTCTCTAGAGTATTACCATCCATATCCTTTGAATCAAATCTAAAGCTCATATCAACATATGGAGTATCAAAAAACATTAGGATTGTTGTCCAACTCCTCTATACCCAGGGAAACCAAGTCTTCAAAATTGCCCACTGCCTCCTCTTGGATGTCATCAATGCCAATATGATCCCAGGACTCATCTATACACACTGCCAAATATGAAATATCATCAACACATTCCAACAAGTATGGTCGACTGGATATATGAACAAAGCCCAACATTGGTGTATAAAAACTAATACCAATATCAGACAAGATACTGGCACAAGAAAAGACAACACCGTGTAATCTGCTAATCAAATCCATGATAGCACCCAAACAAACACTGCTACCAAAAAGTGTTAAAGATCTCCAGTCAACTAAATCCCAAATGCCAATATAAAAATCTCGAGTCCATATCCGTAAACTAGAAACAAATAGTAACTCAAGCAAACTCCTCACCTGAGTAATACGACCAATACCAACTAACTCCACATACCTGTCATGATGAGATAATGAAGTCACAATACTATCTTTGTTCACCTTCAGCTGGCTGGACAATTCATGTGAAGTACTACTAGCCTCAACCTCATGTGATGAAGCATCTAACTGTGTCTGATACTCTTTCTCAATAAATTCATGAATGCTCAATGTCTGCTCATCTCTACCAGGTATCTCACCATCCTGCACAACAACATCCTCATAATCATCATTTGAACCCACTATACTGTAGTCACTGCCTGTTGTAACTATACCATCCTGAATACCTGTGGCATCACCCTTTGACGACCTATAAACAATTGTCTCAATTTGAGTATCAAGTTGACCGTTACTATCAATCTGTGTAATATCCTTTCCCACCACCTCCGGTGGCAAAGTAGAATCTGAGACCTCTACCTGGCTATCAGCTAGTTTCTCAAACTCCTCATGCAAGTTCTTGGGGATTGTGTCATCTGTCCTGTGAGAAAATTTTCCAAATAGAAATCCAGTCAACTTATCCACCTTAGCTGGGTCGGACAACATGTCATTCATTATACGGTGGTGCTCAACCAATTGTTTAGACATGTCATGGCTTATTTTCATAAGTTTATCTCGAATGTCTAAATAACCATCCTTTATACTATTTTGACTCTGGATATCAATTCTCCAAGATCATGTCCTCTGAGACTCTGTACTATACTTGTCCATTCTAGATAAAGTAGAGTGTAACCCCAATAGGATATAACTTCTTCAAACACCAAGAACTAATATGAAAATGATTAGAAGTAGCATGCAACCATAGATTTTGACATGCAACTGATTAGAAGCAACATGCAACCACCAAATTATGACATGCAAGATTTGGGTAGTTGTCAAAACTGACATGCAAGATCTGGGTAGTTGTCAAAACTGACATGCAAGATCTGGGTAGTTGTCAAAACTGACATGCAAACTTCTACAACCACCAAATTCACCAAGAACTAACATGAAAATGATTAGAAGTAGCATGCAACCATATATTTTGACATGCAACTGATTAGAAGCAACTTGCAACCACCAAATTATGACATGCAAGTTCTAGGTAGTTGTCAAAACTGACATGCAAGATCTGGGTAGTTGTCAAAACTAACATGCAAGATCTGGGTAGTTGTCAAAACTGACATGCAAACTTCTACAACCACCAAATTCACCAAGAACTAACATGAAAATGATTAGAAGTAGAATGCAACCATAAATTTTGACATGCAGCTGATTAGAAGAAACATGCAACCATAAATTATGACATGCAAGATTTGGGTAGTTCTCAAAACTGACATGCAAACTTCTACAAACCCTCAGGCTGGCAAGATCATGGCTATGATACCACTGCAATGTCCCTTTTCTGATTTTTTATGATATTTCCAACCTCTAATCAAATTTTCAAGATCAAACAACTAATATCACAAAGATCCACCAAATTTCTCAAGAAACCCCAAATCAAGTATGCTAAAAATTGTGCCAAAAGCTTCACAGCTTCACCTATTATTAATAAATTTGAAAGAGGAAATTTTTACAGAAATTTCAGCAGCATAATAGCCTACAAAATGGCATTTCCAGATCCGTATAGCCTTTACACAACAGTTCTCAAATGTAGGACAAAAACTATGCTCATCGGACTCCTGAAATTAACACAAAAATGCCCGAAAACACCACAAAAACACTAATAATCTATCTCAAAAGTTTAATCATGTCCCAATACATATATTCAGCTCTATTTTAACACCTTAAAGTCTAAAATACAGCAGCAACCCAAACTAATATGAAATACTCAACTGAAAACACCAAACTCATACAAAAAACACACCCGAAAACCCACAAATCTGCACTGTTCAGCACAAAGGCAAACTCTCTATGAGCATGCACATGGAATGGCTTCAAACTCCCATCCTTAGCCTTCCTAGAAACCTGAAAACTCCCATTCTTGGGTCTCCCTGGAAACCTACAAACTCCTGTTCTTGGGTCTCCTTCTCCACAGGTTTGGCAGCCTCTGAAGAATAACAAAGAATGAGCAAAATCAAGTTCTGGAATCTCCCAAAATGCCTCCAAACCCCTTAAAAGAGGTCATAACTGTAACTCATGTCCAAGAGAGGTTAATGAAACATATTTTAATAATAATTTTCATTTATTAGTCCAACGGTTTCCAAAGATTAACCCCCTTTTTTTGAAACTTCACTTTCTTGGGCCTACCTGCCTTAGCAAAGATTATTATTTTTTAATTATTTGAAAAGGGGACATGACAAAAGCCTTTCCTCTACAAGATTCAGAACTTCCTCGTCAACTTCCTCTTCTGGTCCCATTACTTCCTCTTCATTGTCATCCTCACTATTGTCACTTGCGGCAACATTTGCTCCTCTATGAAGCTTCTCTTGCAATGCTTGTACCTGCCTCTGGAGGGCTCTAACCTCCTCAGGATCAATAGCTCTAGCCCTTCTGCCATGCTCTCTTCATGGAGGAATCTTCTAACTCGAACCCACAACCACACAGTCCTAGTGCAAACTGCCTCACAGTCGGCGCTCTGTCTACACACTCAGGAAAATCCACTCTGATACCACTTGATGGGGACACAACCCAAGAAAAAAATAGAAACAACAGAAAAGGGAAATTATATTAACTGAGAAAATAAGCTAGTACAACTAGTACAGGAAAATAAACTTCAAAACATGCCCTAAGGGCTTACAATAGCATAAATCTGGAGATAATTTCTCCTTATGGTACCTCCTCTCAAACTCCACTCCAAATTGCCTTTTACAATGCCAGAAATCTCCTTAAATAGACCCCAGAGGGTTAAGGACTAGGAGTACATTCTAGAAAGTGCTAGTAGGCATCCACCGACAAAATAGAAGGTTCTGGAAGCTGCGTTAGAAGTCGGTGCAAATCTAGAAGAATCCAGAAACGGTAACCAAACTTTCGGAAGGCATAACTTTTGAACCGTAGCTTCGATCGACAAACCGTTTACATTTTTGGAAAGCTCTTGAAGTGCTCTATATCTCTATGGACAATATTTTCTTGTCCCCCATTTTGTGACCCTTTTTGAGGTCATTTAATGCCCCAAACCTGACTTTGAAGCATTCTTAGGAGGTCTCCAAAACCCAAAAAATTGCAATAACTTTCAAACCGTGGGGCCTATTGACCTGATTCTTTTTTTGGAATGCCCTAAATCATGATTACATTCATCTGGCCAATTCACACCTTCTAGTTTATCGAAATGATGGCCCAAATACATGCTCCTATTTTTTTGAGATTTTCAAACGCACTGATAGTTGAACTATGAGAGTTGGAACCTTTATTTGAGCCAAATGGGTATCCAAAAATGTAAAGACATGAAACAGAAACTAAGTCTAAGTACATTTTTTTGGGTGACACAGGATTGCCCTTATACCTCTGGATGCTCCCGCATCAATACCAAGTCCATAAAATAATTTCCTAAGTCGGTTGTTAAACCTTCTCAATTAATTATTTTAGGACCACATTAAGAACATGTTACACTTAGCGATAACTTTAATCTTCCACCTTGCAACTTGAATGAATTTCTGTATATGTAATATTATGATGAGTGAGCTTGGCCACATCATTCTCAACATGTCTTCTCCATGTCCTCAACCTCGATCCTCAAGATATCAACTTTGCTAAGAGATATAACAAGTTTACTAGAACATGCTTGTGTAAACTCTATCTTAGAACAGACATCACCAAAACTTACAAAACTTCCTCTAGACTTATAATTTCTTATTCTAATGTTAACTACATAAAACAGATACTCAAAAGTATCTCCCATAACCTCAAATGGTTATCATGCTCAACTAGCCATCCATACCAACTTGATCTTTTTGCTTTTCTTCTATTAGATACCACAAAAAAATTGCTATGTAGACATAAAACATGCTATGTTGACATCAACAAAAAACTCAGTCATGAATGTAACATATCATTATAGTAGTACTCTCCCATAGGAATATCATCAACATTCATGCTTCCAACCAATCTTCCAACAATCTCCCCAATCTTCCAATAATCTCCCCCTTTGGCATTAATGGTAACATAGATGAAAAACATCTAGTTTTAAGAATACCAACAAAAAACTATTTGAAATCCTCTTTATCAATCATTCTCCTTCATTGATATACCTCAATATTCTCAATAAAAAAATTTCATTCCACATACTATGCTTATGCCAAACTTATCCCTCAGCATACTATATTTCGTACCAAACTTTTCTCCTTTAGCATAATATTTTTCATGCTAAACTTCTCCCCCATTGACATCAATTCAAAGGTAACCAACTCCACTACATCAAACTCTGCAATAATTGATACTTACTAGCTTGAGTATCAAAAGACACTATTCAAAACAACATCAATAAGAGTCCTAGATGACTCTATCCATCTTAGATACTCCCCCATTTAGGAAGCATCAACAATTAGTCTAGACAATAATGGTGCTCTATTACACTGGACTAATGCACTCTTGCATCTTCTCACTTTGATGTAGGAAGGGGCATAACCCCAAGCATACCTCAAAAATACTCAAAAATCTCTTTGGGAAGAAGCTTAGTGAATATATCTACAATATGCTCTTTAGTACTCACATACTCCAATTAGATTTCTTTTTTTGCAAATTTTTCTCTCAACATATGATACTTAATAGAAATGTGCTTATTCCTTGAATGCAATACTGCATTCTTAGAAATATTTATTGTACTTGTGTTGTCATAATGTATAAAAATAGGTTCACTAATTTCTATCCTTATATCCTTCAACAACTGCTTCATCCACATTACTTGATTGCAATTATTTGCTGCTACAACATACTCTACTTCTGATATACTTTGAGATGTGCAATCCTTCTTCTTGCTTAACCAAGAGACCAATATTTCTCCAAGAAAGAAAGCTCCTCCACTAGTGCTCTTTATATTATCCATACTACCTACCCAATCTACATTAGTATAAGCTCTTAAAGTAAAATCATTAGATCTATCATACCATAATCCAAATTTTGAAGTTCCTTTCAGATATCTGAATACCCTTTTCACTGCTACATAATGTGCTTCTCTGGGATCAGCCTAGGATCTTGCAATAATTCCAACTACATTTTCTATATCCAACCTTATGTGAGTCAAATATTGAAATCCTCTTATCATAGGTTTGTACTTCTTCTACTCAATAGTAGGTGTTTCATCCTTTGTAGATAACTTGTATCCAGTTACCATAGGTTTTCCAATAGGTTTGTATGTCTCCAACCCAAACCTTTTCAGTAAATCCTTTAGGCACTTAGTCTAAGAAATAGAGATTCATTATTTATTCTGTATAATTTGTAATCCTAGGAAATATTTCATTTCTCCTATCATACTCATTTCAAATTCTTTCATCATCTCTTCTACAAAATTCTTACTTTCTTCATCATTTCCTCTAAATATAATGTCATAAAAAATATTACTAAAATCATCAAACCATCATTATTTTCTTTCTAATATGGTTTACTATCTACCAAACCTTTAAAATATCCAAGCTTTGTCAAATGCTTGTCGAACCTCATATACTAGGTTCTAGGTGCTTGCTTCAATCCATACAATGTTTTCCTTAGTTTGCATACTATGTCCTTGTCATTTGTCAAAAGACATCCTTCAGGTTGCTCAATGTATACCTCTTGTTCAAGTTCTCCATTTAGAAATGCTGACTTGACATCCATCTAATAAACTTTGAATTTCTTTTGTGCTTCATAGGCTAAAAATAATCTTACTACTTCTATTCAAGCCATTGGAGCATAAGTCTCCTCATAATCTATTCCTTCTTGCTATGAGTAACCTTTACATAGAAATCTTGCTTTGTTTCTCACAACTTCTCCTTGCTCATTCATCTTATTCTTGAATAATCATTTAGTTCCTATCACATTCTTATTTGTTGGTTTGGGGACCAATCCCCATGTCTCATTCTTTTCTATCTGATCCAATTCCTCTTTCATAGCTTGTTTCTAGTAATCATCTTTGCATGCTTCATTTGTATTATTAGGTTGAACTTGAGTTATCAAGCATAGTTCTTCATTTACTTTGCTTCTTGTCATCATATCTTTTTATTTTCTTTTGATGATCCATTTTGATGGGTGATTCTTTATCATGTTCTTTCCTAAAGTAGGAGTTGTTATCTCAACTCTTGGCTCTACTAAATGTTTTGAGCTTTGTTCCTACCTTGGCTCTCCTTCATTCTGAAAATCATTGTTAGTATCAAGAAACATCTCATCATTCCTTGGCTTAGGACCAACATCATCATCTAAATTGTTATCAACTATTCTCTCTTGTATTCTAAACTTCTCATCAATTCTCACATTTTCACTTTCTATAATAGTCTTAGTTCTCTACTTATAACATCTATAAGTCTTTCTTTTCAATGAATAACCAAGAAACATACCTTCATCACTTCTATCATTAAATTTACCAATGTCATCATCTCTCTTTATGTAACATTTACTTCCAAATATTCTACAATACTTAACTTTAGGTGAGTGACCAATACACACTTCATAAGGTGTCTTTTTTGTGTCCTTCCTGACTTGTACTCTGTTCATAGTGTAAACTACTATATTCATATCTTCTCTTCAAAATGTCTTGGATACATCATTCTCTTCTAACATAGCTCTTTCAGCTTTTGTAATAGACTTGTTCCTTCTCTCTGCAATGCCATTCTGTTCAAGGGTTCTCAAAGCTAATAGTTATTTTTTAGTTCCATTTTTCTTAAAAAATATGTTAAACACATTTAAAGTGAATTCTCCTCCTTTATGTAATCTCAAACATTTAATCTTCATACCGGATTCATTCTCAACTCTATTTTGAATATCTTAAAGTTGTCAAATGCCTCAGATTTCTCTTTAAGAAATGCAACCCACATCATTCTAGAAAAATCATCAACTCGAATCATAAAATCCCTTTCACCATACAATCCTCTAGTCTTTGTAGGACTACTGAAACTTGTGTGTACAATCTCCAACTTTCCTATAGTAGTAAACTTCTTGCTGGGAAAAGAAGTTTTGTTGTGCTTTGCCAAAACATATTCCTTGCAAATTGTGTTAGTAGGCTTTACAATCTTCGACAAATCTCTAACAGAAAACATTCTACTAGTCCTCACAATACTATCAAAGTTTATATGATAGAATCTCTTATTCCATAACCAACTATCATCTACCTTTGCAACAAAACATGTCATTTTAGTAGGATTCAACTAAAATACATTACCTCTAGATCTTTTTCCTATACCAATTACCTTTCCATATTTATTGCTAATCATGCATGTCTTTTCTGTGAATTGCAACTGATAATCTTTTTCTACTAGTTGTCCAACATTCAAAAGAATGTGCTTTAAACCATCAACAAAGTATACATCCTTAGTATTAGTTTTACCATCAAGAGTTATAGATCCAATACCTTTAACTTGGCATGCTACATTTTTTACAACTTTGACAATTCCTCCATCCTAACTTTTGAAGTCAAAAAAATTGCTCATCTCACCAGTCATATGATGTGAACAACCACTATCAATTATTCAAGTAGATTTCTTCTCAACTTGTGATACCAAAGCTACCTTCTCTAGACTTTCTTCTTTAATTTCCACAAATCCTATTTCATTATCACTAGCACTTAATGCTTGTTCATTAGAATCATTATCTTCATTTTCATACAAACAATCTCTATCTTTTCTATGCTTATGATATCCTTTATACATTTTCTCCCTTTAAGGATGCTTGGATGCATAATGGCCATATTCATCATAAGTCTGATATTTAAAGATTTTCTTACCTCCTTTTTCTCTTCTCACCAAAAGGGCTACTCCTTCAATCTTTCTGTCTTCCTCAAATCTGTTGCTACTAGCAAAATCTCCTTTAGCACTTGTGCTTCTTGATAAGTTAGGTCGAATATTCAAGGCACTAAAAGTTGTTTCCATTTTGGTCAATTCTTTGGATTGTCTAAGTTCATTCTAAACCACTTCAAGTCTTCCAAGTAATGTCTCCTTTGTGAAATCTTTGGTACATGATATAAACAATTGTATCATCTGAATTGATGACTTGAATGGTGGTGTTAGAGTCTTCAATATCTTCCATATAACCTCATCATCTTTTTTGGTTCCTCCTTGAGCTTTAATACCTATAGTAATTTCTGATATCCTACCTATATGTTTTCTTACAAATTCATCTTTCATCATTTTAGCATCTTGAAACACACGCATCTAACTTTGTACCCTAAACTTCTTAGAGTGTGCATCACCTATAAAACTATTTTCCAAAGCTTTCCAAATCAAATGTGAACTAGCAAGTGATTTCACCTTATTGTACTCAATTTCAAGTAGTGCATTTGATAGTTCTTCTCTAGCTCTCATGTCACACATGAAAAGATCTTTTTCTACCTAAGTGCAAGTTTCCAAATCCTTTTTTTTCAATGATTATGTTTGCTGATTTTGTCAAGATCCAATATCTTGAACCCATACAATACAAATGTGTCTTCATATTTTCCTTCCAACTATCATAGTTTGTTCCATCAAACTTCAAACTATCTTTCCTAAACATGTTCACCATGGATTTCCCAAAGTTGTTAAACTTTTTCTTCAAGGACTTGAGGCTTTAATACCAATTGTTAGAAACAATAGTCTACTAAGATAACTGATGGGGGTGTGAAACAATTATCCAAAAATTAAAATATTTATCTTCTTTTAAAAAACTTAACCACTCAACCAAAGTAAACAACAACCATATAAAGATACACATAGTCAATTACACTAGATATGTTGATCAAGGAAACCTTTGATCAGAGGGAAAACCCCGGTGGGAATGATGCCCACAAGATGATGTACTAATATACTTATTCCTTATAAGAGAATGGACCCTATTAGGAGTTTGTTAAAAAATTTAGTTCAATGAGTCCCTATTAGGAGACTTTGAATCCTTGTTAGGAGATTCTAACCCTATTAATAGTTGTGTAGACCCTATTAGGAATTGTGGTATAATGCATGCAAGAAGAGCCCATTGCCCTAACATGCAATTACAACTACAGAAGAGCTCGTTGCTCAAACAAGTAATTTACTATTATCTTCTTCTTTCTTCTATCCTTTCCTCTATCCTATCAACTAGACCAATCAATATTAGACCTTTTAGACCAGATCATAGACCTCGGATCCAAATACCAAACCTTAGATCACTCAGAAAAACCTCGATAATGAAGTTTCCTTCACTTTCGCACTACTTTACTCAACTTCACATTCCACACTCTCTATTTTTTATCAAATATTCACACATAAAATTGTCACCATATCATGATAAAGGAAAATATCATTCCTTTATATCAAGTCCATAAAATAATTCCTTGAGTCAGTTGTTAGACCTTCTCAATTAATTATGATAAGACAACATTAAGAACATGTTACACTTAGCGATAACCTTAATCTTCCACCTTGCAACTTGAATAACTTATTATACACACAATATTATGATGAGAAAGCTTAGCCACATCATTCTCAACATGTCTTCTCCATGTCCTCAACCTTGATCCTTAAGATATCAACTCTGCTAAGAGATATAACAAGTTTACCAGAACATGCCTTGATATACTGTATCTTAAAATAGACACCACCAAAACTTACAAAACTTCTTCTATACTTATCCTTTCTTCTTTAAACATTAACTACATATACAAAATACTCAAAAGTATCTTCCATAACCTCAGGTGGTTATCATGCTCAACTAGCCATTCGTAGCAACCTAATCTTTTTGTTGTTCTTCTATCAGATACTATATAAAATTGCTATGCTGACATAAATGACAAACTCAGTCATGAATGTAACATATCATCATATTAGTACTCCCTCATAGGAACATCATCAACATTCATGCTTCCAACCAATCTTCCAATAGGTTTCTTGGTAATCATATCTTGTATCATATGAGTGAATATTTACTTGTTTACATGCTTTACATGATATTTTAGTTTTCTTATTAAATATGTGAGATGGATGTGTGGTGAATATGTTATGGGTAAAAATTTTAAGAATTGATTCACCCCCACACCCCCCCCCCCCCCCCCCCCCCCTTGAAATTTACTTTTCCTATTGTAATTCTATCAAGACATACAAAGAAATATGAAAAATGTCAACAAATGGCAAGACCCACTAAATCA
Organism: Cupressus sempervirens; assembly: GCA_028749045.1. Lineage (NCBI taxonomy): Eukaryota > Viridiplantae > Streptophyta > Pinopsida > Cupressales > Cupressaceae > Cupressus > Cupressus sempervirens. The sequence continues at coordinate 174,437,100 of CM053785.1, read as the reverse complement.
GATGAAATGCCCCTACAACTTCAAATAGTTGTTACACCCTTTAACAAATGGGGGATTGATTTTGTATGACCCATTGAACCTACTTCACAAGGAAAATCCTACATTTTGAGTGTATTGGCTATGTGACCAAATGGGCAGAGGCTAAACCCATGAAACACCCAAGGAATATCAACGTGGAATTGTTTTTGCATGAATCTATCTTTACATGGTTTGGCATTCCTAGGCAATTGACATCTGATCAAGGGACTCAATTTACATCAAATTTGATAATTTCTCTTATGAAGGAGTATACTATCAATCATGGTAAATCATCACCTTATCATCCCCAGACTAATGGCCAAGTAGAAGTTACCAATAGGGAGTTGGATTTCATTCTCACCAAGACTATAGCACTCCATAGGAAGAATTAGGCCACACGCCTTCCTGAATCTCTCTAGGCTTATAGAACCACGTGGGAGTCCATAAATGGTTTTACTCCCTTCGAGCTTGTCTATGGAAAGTTAGCAATAATGCCTATAGAATTTGAATATAAAACATTGATGACTTCCTTGGAGCTCAAGATAGAACTCACTATTGCCCAACAAGACTGAATCTTGAGTTTAAACAATTTTGATGAATGGATAAAATATGCATTGAACAATATTGAGCTCATTCAACATCAAAGAAAACAATATCATGACAAGTTTATCAAATAGATAATGTTTGTTGTAGATGATTGGGCACTCCTTTATGACTCAAAGTACTAGCATAACCCAGGAAAGTTCCAAACACATTGGTTAGGACCGTATGAGATTGTTGTCATATTTCCAAATGGTACAATTCAACTATCTACCATTGATTCTATTCACTTCAAGTAAGTTGTCAAAGGGCATCATCTCAAGCTTTGCAATAAACTAGTTAGTCATGAAGAGTTCCTGCAACAATTCCACCACAATGATGATATTTTCATTCCTATAGCCAAAGTGTCTGGGTCTCCTACCTTGACTTTTGATACTTCTTGACTCCATTCAAGGCATTCATAATAAAAAATTTCTTCTTAAAAGTATTTTCTTCACATCTATTCCACTTTACCTTATCTCTCTTCCATCTTACCATTCCATCCCATCACTTTGTTAATTTCAGTGATCTATTCCAAAACATCTTTCTTGTAGTAGTTTCTAGGTACGTACAACATAACTTTGCATGTAGCTTATTTTATTTTATTCATGCTTTGTTAGGACTTGGTATTGTTTATAATTATTCGCTCTTGCATATCCTATTCTAGTGGGACCCATGCCTATATTTAGTTGGTGGGAGGGAAATATTTAATAATTACTTTTAAATCAATTTCAAACCACATGTAACTTCAAAAATTTATTGAGATGACTGGAAATAATTGCATGCTTAATGTCACATGTTGATGACTTGTCCTTCTATGATTGTGTCATTATGAAATGGAGGACATTAAAAGAAGTTACTTAACTTTTAATGATGATTTGCAACATGTTCAACTTGCGGACCTGTATGTAAGCAAAAATTTTGAAATTTGATGTAAGAAGGATATTATGAGATATTGTGCATTAAACTCTCCAAGTATACACCATTTTTTTGAAATAACTAGGGCTCGTGGAATAACATTGTAAACTTTGATTCACCAAGCTCTGAAACATAAAATTTTTTCCCATAATTTAGCTAGAATTACCCATGGGTGGAGGTCTACAAAGGAATGAGCCAATTGATCACCAAGTTGTTTTGGATGATGCAGTTAGTTGTGAAATGTTTAGAAGAAGGGGATGGTTGGATTATTTCCTTAGTTTAAAAGGGTTTGATGAAGAGGTTGCTCTTCAATTCATGAGAACCTTAAAGGATGGTGTTGTAGTAGTTAGAGGCCTAAGAATTGAGTTCTCAGAGGAGGTGGTAGCTGAGGTCACTGGGTTACCCTAGGAAGATAAAACTTGGGAGAAAGAGTTTGACCTAAGGAAAGCTAGGGCATAATTTAGTATACACCAGGATCCTCCACTAGACATTGATAAGAAATAAGGTACTTCTAGATTATCCTTGCCAATGGAGTTTATGCAACCAGCATTATTTATCATCCAATACTTCATGTGTGAAGGATGTTACACATACTTGCATGCCCTACATTTTAAAATGTTGGCTCACCTATGACATGATCACAGAAAGGTGAACCTTCCAAATTTCTTATTTAACATTATTAAGAAGCAAGCTTTTCTAGTGCAATTGGGAAAAGATCAATCTATCTCTCACCATTTTTTAATAAAATTAATCATAGAAAGGGAATTGAATAAGAAATAAATTGGATCATGTGAGGAGTTTTTAAAGTTAAAAGAGGTAGAACCTAGGTTGGTCAGCCCTAGAGGCTAGAGTGTTGGATGTAGGGTAAGGACATCCACTAGTTTTTGTAAAGTTGTTCCTAGAGCTGAAAATTCTCTTGAGGCCTATCCCTCTAGTCCCAAATTGACTAAGAAGAGGATTTACAAAGTTGAAACCTCCATTGCTAACAAAAAGAGAATAAAAAATGTAGAATTTTCTAGTGCCCCTTAGGCCCCATCATTTGCTAAGAATAGGTTTCCCACTAAGAAAGACATAGGTAAAATTTTGGAACTTGAAGCAGAAAGGTTAGAACAATAACCAGATGAGGAGAGTAACTTTAATGAAACCCTACACTCTTAGGGGACCAGAAATAGATCAATTTGGGAGAATGATGATCCTTTAAAAGGCTGTTATTTTGAGAAAATTTTATCTTGTTTTAAGACAATTATCTTGTAGAATTTTTTTTATGACTCTATGGTTTAAGAAAAGGAACTTATGTTTTTATGAATATATTATCTATATGTTAAGACATAAAAATTGAAGTATATATAATTTAGATATTCTATGTTTTCTTAAATCTATGGACTTCTATGGTATAATGAAGGACTATTACATGCTAATAAATGTTTCCTCATCCATGCTATGTTTGGGTAGATTCCTTCCTATAGCCATAGGATTTGCAAAGAGTGATAGTTTGAACATTATACCTTTTCTAACATTGATCATGAAATAAATATATATATATGCATGTGGAAGTTGTTGTATTCAATGTTTTGTAGGTACTTTCAGCACATATTCAAAGTCAACATTTCAACGCTAAGTCAAAGCTAACTAGATTAATGAATCACTACAACAAGTAGATTATTGTGTGATTTGTATTATAGTAGTGCACGAATATAGCTCCCTCAATCGGCTATATTCTTGGAGGAGTAAATCATAATTAATGATATTTTTGTTCTGAGCTTTATGAATTTTTAATTGATCCTCATTGATGGAGTGATCGTAGAAGTAGGAAGTTGTTGCAGCTTTCCTTTAAATAATGCCTATTGTAGCTTTGAAAGAAGTTTTTTGCCGAGAGAAAGATAGAATAGATTGATTGTTCATAATAGTAGTGTGTAATTATCTTATTTTTAATCAAATGTAATCTCTTACTATGAACAAATAGAATATAAAGTTCAATTTTCCATCTTCTATCTTGATTGTCTTTTATGTTCACTTATCCAAGGGGGCCCACTTGGTGAATGAACTACTTTGTTAGAATAGATTTCATTTCCTTGTTTGTTTCTTTACAAAGTAGACTTCTGTTGTTCCTATAGCCATTGATAATAGAACCATTGAACTGTTCCTACAACATAGGTGCATAGATAGATTTAAGATTTGCAACATTACTCCAAGCTTTAAGATAAGATGTTTTTTCAGTTCCTAGCTTAGTTTCTTGCAACATTTCTTTTTTGTTTTAATTGTAATGACTTAAAGAGGAATTATAGCATATACTTTGCAACCACCCTCTCAAACTTACATTCCCAGGTTGACAAAATAAAATAAATTTAGTATGTTATTCTTAGGAAAAGATATGATTTTTTCTAATCATGGAGTCAATGTGAAAGTTTGTCCAATCCTTTTTTATTGAGGTATTTAGTTGACCAGCCAATAACTAAGAGGGGTGAGGGTTGAATCAACTATCAAATACATACAAATTTTATCAACCTTATTAAAATTCAAATATATGATCAATATAAACAACTATAAGAAGATACACATACACAATAAAACTAGATTTGTTAACTAGGGAAACCCTTGATCAGAGGGAAAACCCCAATGGGATGGTACCCACAAAATGATGTACTAATATAAATGTTCCTTGTAAGAGGATGGACTCTATTAGGAGCCAATGAAATACATTCATTACATATTAGTCCATATTAGGAGACTTTGAATCCCTTTTAGGATATTCCAAGCCTGTTAAGAGTTATAGGAGGTAGAAGGATCCACTATCCAAATAGTTTCAGAGGCAAGACCACTAAAATCACTGTTCATATGGTCTTTATATTTTTCCTTTTAGAATAATAAAAATACAATTAATCTTAGTAACTCAATACTTTTTTTCCTCTTACAGTGCCTCTACCACACAAAAATAATTCTCAGATCTCAATACCAAATCTAAAAACTTGCATCACAATAATCCCTTTGATATCTTACTTGCATTTACCAAATTCAAATATTACTTACTACTTGCACACTACATATCTTAAATGACAAGGAACATAAGTTTCCTTTATACCAAGTCCAAAAAATAATTCATTGACTTGGATTTGATGCCTTCCCAATTAATTAAAATACAACCTCATTAAGATAACACACTATAATACACATTTTTCATAATTATAAAATATTGTTAGATCATAGTATTCGCAACTTCTCACTAATGTAACCTTAGACTTTGTGCACCCGTTCATGTAATCATCACGATGTCTTCTATTTTAGTCTAACCTTGCTCATCTGGATTCTGTCCATATTAGGAAATATAATCAAAACACTAGAAACCACTTCTCAAGTACTCTATCTACAAATTGTCTTCCATAAATCAAAAATAACTACTATTAGTATTTGACTCTCTACATGTGCACTTGACCAATGAGTCATGATATACTGTAGAACATGTCTCCAACTACACTTGACCTCATCTTATGTACTTAATTTGTATGAGCTCAATCTATATCTGTTACTTTGTCAATCTTCTTAGTATGTTGATATCAATGACAAACATAGTCATGAATGCAACATAGAGTCATGATAACTATCTCTCCACTACTATAGGATTGCTACAATATTTCCCTATCAGCATATCATCATCATTCATGCTAATAGTCTCCCCCTTTGTCATTGATGACAACATAGATGAAAAACATCTAAGTTCCAAGAATACCAAACATATTGTTCTAGTGTTGTTTCTCTCATCTTTCCAAATCCTCTTCATCAATCAAATTTGAAACTCTCATGAACAATTATTTCTCCCTGGGCATTGATAGGCTTCTCCTTATTATGTATACTGATCTTTCTCATGTATTTTTTACTTCTCCCCACAAATTTTCCTCCATTCATAGGAGATTCTTTTCATGTACTATATCTCCCCCATTGACATCAATTACAAAGGTATCAATATGTCAAACAGATACTCAAATATCTTCAACCAGCTCAATTATCCAAAGATATTGTTCACTACCAACTACCAAGAGTCCTTCATGACTCTTATCATCATAGATACTCCCCCATAGAAGAAGCATCAACATTCAGTCCAAATAAACAATAGTGCTCTATACCACTAGACCAATGCAATCTCTACATCTTCTATTCTAAAGTAGGCATGGTCATAACACTAAGTATACCTCACAAATATTCAAATGTATCCTTAACAAGAGGCTTTTTAAATATATCTGCAATCTTCTCCTTTGTATTAACATACTCCAATCTGATTTTTTTTTTGAAACTTTCTCTCTCAGAACATGATACTTGATCGATATGTGTTTTGACTTAGAACATAATACCTAACTCTTAGACATACTATAATGATGTTATTATAATGTATGATAATAAGTTCAAAAAACCCTATTTTAATATCCTTCAACATGTGTTTCATTCATGTGATCTGATTGCAATTATTTTCTACTACTATGTACTCTACTTTTGTTGTACTCTATGAAACATAATCTTGTTTCTTGCTTAGCCAAGAAACCAATCTTCTCTAAGGAAAAAAGCTCCACCACTTGTACTTTTTTTTTCATCCATGTTGCATTCTTGGTCTATATCGATATATGCACATAGAGTAAAGTCATTTGATCTATCATACCATACTCAAAATTAGGTGTACCCTTCAAATATCTAAATATCCTCTTTACTGATGCATAATGTGATTCCTTAGGATCTTCTTGTAATATTGCTACTATACCAACTATATTTTCTATATCTTGTCTTATATGCATTAGATATTGTAAACCTCTAATCATGGATCTGTACTTTGTATGCTCAACTGTAGGTGTCTCATCTTTGCTAGATAACTTGTGACTAGTTATCATAGGTCTACCAAATGGATTACAACTTTTCAAGACAAATCCCTTCAACATGTCTTTCAAATACTTAGTCTCAAAAATAAAAAATATCTTCACTATTTTGGACAATCTACAAACCCAAGAAATATTTCATCTCACCAATCATGCTCATCTCAAATTCATTCTTCATTTTATGAGAAAATTTTTAACTTTCTTCATCATCACCTCCAAAGATTATATTATCTACAAATATCACAATAATCAACAAACCACTCTCAAATTCTTTTGGATACAAACTACTATTTGTGGTACCTTTAAAAACTCCTAAATTTTTTAAATACATATCCAACATCACATACCACATTCTAAGTGCTTCCTTTAGCCCTTACAATGCTCTCTTTAGCTTGCAAACTATACCTCCTTCTTTTTTCAAAGGAAATCCTTCACACTACTCAATGTAGACTTCTTCTTCAAGTTCTTTACTCAAAAATATTGACTTCACATCCATCTGATACACTTGTAACTTCTTATTTATTGCATAACTCATGAACATTCTCACTACTTCAATTCTAGCAACTAGTGTAAATGTATTTTCATAGTCTATACCTTCTTGTTGTGAATATCCTTTGCATACCAAAATAGCTTTGTAAAAGGTATCAACTGCTATTTTTCTGTTGAATGTAGCCCAAGGAATGGGTGAACCACGTTAAATCTTTGTGTTGCTCACATATGTGTGAGAAAACACTTAGGGACTAAAAGGTGCTTAGAAAGATGTTTATGATTAATTTAGTGGGATTGACTAATGGGTAGGCTTAAAAGGATGAGAGTGATGGATGTAGAATAGGTTTTAAGATGAGATTATGATTAAATTAAATAGGATTTAACTTAGTCATAGGATTAAGGAATTTAATAAAGTGGAGGGACTTAAACAAATTAGAATTTATTTAAGGGGGATTTAATGGAGCACTATGCATTAAATAAATTTAATACATTAGAGGGGATGCATTTAGATTAAATTTAAATACATTAGGAAAATGAACCTATTTAATTAAATAAGTAGAAGAATATAAAAAATATGATTAATATATAATTAATTATAATATCAAAGAAAATATTAAATAAATTAATATAGTGTTTGGATGATTTTAAGCATCTACATTTTGACCCTCTTTGATGTGATGTTGGGACAATATGATATGAAGAAAAGAAAAAATAGGTTGCACTAGAGAGGATAGGAGTCTTAGGAGTTGTGTCATAGTGACAAAGGGGGAGGAGGGTGCCCACTCATGAAAATAGAGCAAAAAAAATTTTTGGGCAATTTTTTGTGAAAAGGACCCAAGAAGAAAAGAAAGAGTTAGAAAATGGCATAGATGAACATTTTGCATGACTTGGGAATGAAAAAGGGTAGACATGGACAAGAAATGGGTACAGGCGTAGAAGGGGATCTTAGACGGCCTATATAAGCCTCCAAGGGGATCATGGAAGAGTCATTTGCACACCTAGAGAGCATTGAATCAAAGTGAAGGATGGATCCGATTGAGAGACTATAGCTTGGAGAGCACATTTGAGAGCACCAAAGACTCGTGGACATGGGACCACCAGTAAGTTGACTATCCAAGCTTGTCAAAATTTTAATTATGCTTTTAAAATATGCATTTATTATGTGGTAAATAGGTACAAATGGAATTGGGGTGGAGACAACAGTTCTCCACTTGGTCATCTTCATAGAAGATAATTTAGGGCAAATGTCTCTACGAAGACAACATGATATGTCCTATCATCTTCAAAGATGACATGGTTCATCTTGTCATCTTTGAAGAAGATGAAAGAGGAAATATTAGGGTAGAGATGAGGTTAGAGATGATGATCTTTGTGTTTTTATCTCTACAAATGATAATATAGCAACTGTCGACGGGAAAATTGGCATTTGGGCAATCGTCAAAGATGCCAAATCAATGTCTCCATAGTTTTTCATCTCTACAAATCCACGTCTATGTGGATTAGCATCTCCATTGATTTAGATGTATTGATAGATTTGGATGATGGGGATGAATGAGGGGGACAGAGCATGATGCCCTAGTATTAGATAAGAAAAAAAGAATAGGAAATAAATGGTAAACTAAGTATTGCATGTCTATGCTGCAGATGGTGATAGTGACATTTTAGTTGTAGAATCACTATTCAATGATGATGGTGTTGGGAGAGAGACTGATAGAAGTGGAGTGGGGTCATGTGTAATTTTTTGGACTTGAGCATGTTCACAAGTGGCTCAACTTGAGGGCACATTCAACAAAACTATCAACATTGATAGAGCGATGGCATACACTGACCTCTAGCTTCGATAGTTACCATACTAGATGTATGATGGATTCTAAGAGTGCTAATCTACGAGCAATATCCCAAGAATTGTTTAGAGGGTGCAAATTCCTATTTGTAGGAATGATTTGGGTGGTGACAACAGAGGCTACTAATTCAACGATCATGGCTAACATGGAGGGTTGGACCAAAGGTTGCCATGACTTGCTCTATACTTAGCCTCACTCATATGGAGGATGGTACCAGACCATGTTGGGCATGGATTTTTGATCAGATGGGTGCAAGTGTTGAGTTCTCTTTTATAGGATAATAGTGTGGTTTTCTAATGGGGTCACACCATCTTGGCCTAGCTATATTATGATCTTCATATGTGCACTTACAAAACACAATAGACAATAGGTCTAGGTCTAACTCTACTAATGGTATTATCATGGGAGAATATAGGCATTACATGGCCTATTACAAGATGAAAGACATGATAGCCCAATGAGACATATGGATGTCATTATAGGCCACCTATTTAGTACACATCTATCGAGTTAGTATAATTCTAGAGGAGATGTATAAACAATATCATTATGTTTGATTAGACATCATATGTAGGAGGTGAGTAGTGGGGAGCCATATTGCTAGTAGGGGGAGAGGATGACACTGAGGATCAAATCTATCTATAGTACACTCAGACAAACTATTGGTTGATCAGCTGAATAGTTCATATAGTCATTCAATATATGTCCTATAGGGTATAGCAATAGTTCAACTAGATTTCATATGTAGTGTAAGATAGATTCCTATATCCAGTGGTATCCCAAGAGTACAACAGATTGTGGGGACACGAGATGACTTTGAGAGTAGCTAGGTCTTCATGGAATGACATGTAGCTAGTGCCATGGGTGCATGGGTAGGACCAGGGTGATGTAGGCATGACACTAGCATATACATAATGGTGGCCAACTCATCAGCCATTGAGATTGATAGTACTAGGAGCACCTCCACCAGTAGCATAGCCATGATGTGGGTGAGATGGAGCTAGAGGGGGAGATAAGGGTCAAGTAGAAATAGGGCCACTACTAGGGTAGGGACCATAGTAGGTTCCACTAGGATGATGATTTCATCAATGGAGAGTGTCAGCACTAGCATGGCCACCACTAGGGTAGGGACCATAGTTGAGTCCATTGGTATAAGGGTCAGAAGTATAGGTAGCATAGGGGCCACCTTATTGGGGGGATGCAAATATAGTGAGGGCTAAGCAGGATAGCCTCTAGACTAAGGTTGCCCATCTACAAGGGGAGGTATAGGCTGAGAGAGCTAAGGAAGACATTGCACAAGAGGCCCTGGCTAGACTAGAGTGAGGATAGATGCTAGCAAGTTTAGTGATCTCATAATGTAGGCTAAGATAGATGATCTAGTAGACATAAACACTCTATGATAGGATTTGGCCTCCCTTCGAGTAGACATAGAGACTCTTTAGTTTTAGGTAGATGAGTATCGTGGGTAGTGAGACATCACCAGGAAGATGGTGCAGGCTCAGGGTATGATGATAGTGATGTAGGAGGCCCTTAGTGCACACTAACATGAGGCATGAACCCTACAAGAGGCATGCTATTATAGGACATTATATTAGGATGTCATGCTAGTAGATCAATGAGAACCTAAGTTTTAGGAGGCATCCAGCTCATGTGCTACATGGGTTTATCAATGGTTAGAGCCATTAGTGTGATAAGGTAGGCCTCCATGAGGAGGGGGTAAAGGAGGGACAATGCCCTCATAGCTAGCCACATTAGCCCTAGAGCATTCATTTTGACATAGTGATGTAGATTTTGTGAGTTTTTGATGATGCATTATGCATGATGTAATACATGATTCTTTTTGTATATGGATTGTTCATGAACACTGATGTTTTGATATAAACAATGAGATGATTTGATGATCCTAAATGTATATGCATGATTATGTTTTATGGATATTTCTGATGATGTTATAGTATCGCTACTAACATTTTTGATGTGTCATGTGTGTGATATAGTATTTCTTATGGTGTATATATGAAGACTAATGTGTGGATGATGCAGGTCCTATGGTGATATATGATATGTATGCAGTTTGTTATTTCACATGTATAAATTTACTATATGCTTTGTGTTAGTTGTATGATGATGTGTATGTCACTAAATGTAATGATTATGATATCTAATGGATTAATGTAATGAACAAATAATATAACCTAATGATGAAGAATGCATAAGTAAGATGTAATGAATGTAACAAATGAAAAATGAATGTATCCTAAATGAAAATATTAGTAACATACTAATCATGAATGCAAAGAAAAATGATGCAAACTTAAAGTGTAAAGGTGAAATATGAAAATGTAATGTGAATGAAACCTAATGGATAGACTTGTGTCAAACTTGTTAACTCATAGGAATCAAGTAGCCTAGCATAGGAGGGGGGTTAAATACAACCCTTGTCTCAAGAAAAGCATAATGAAATCCTATACTACATGAATGCTAGCTACATGATACTGAGGGATTCAATTATGTTTATATGGGAGAGAACACCCTATTTTAATTTTGCAAAAGGAGTTATGCACCCAATGCTATAGAAGCATAGATGACAAGATTCCTTTTTGTGGACTAGACTCTCAAAAATAGAGACTTTAGGACAATAGATAGTTTCATATTCATGATGGAAAAAATATCATATACACATTGGAGAGGTCTAGGCACACCCAAATTCTTTTTAGGGATCTTGGAGGAAAGTGTGCTAACCCATTTCCCCTAATGAAAAATGCATAACCATAACTCATAACTGACATATATGTACTAAATAATCATTGACATATATCATACTAAAAATGACATGTGTATTCAATTGGAACCATTTAGGTGATACCAAGATATGGAAGATTGAGGAATATTGTAAAAGGCCACTACTAACACACAAAGATAAAATCAACCAAAAGAGACCTCATGATCAAGTAGTCATTCAACCCACAGTTCTTGCTAGGAATGCTAGCCCAGGAGTGAAGGTTGTAGTGCCATGTGTAGGAAAGCATCATCTTATGAAATTTTGTTTGTCTAATTTTTTGTCATGAGTATCTATTGGCAAAAATTGTGAAAATAATAAGTTTCTCAAATTGTTAAGTCTCAAATGGTGATTTTGTTTAGGTTTAGTTGCAGTCACTATTGTGGTAGAAAACTTAGTGTAATGGTAGTAGGAAAAAAATTCAATGAGAAAGTGCCTCGTGAACTAGAGGTCTTATGAGATATGAAAGTGAATGGATGTGTCACAAATAAGAGGTCTTTTATTAGATGTATGAAAAGTGCAAGTCTGATAGGACTTTTGCATAAAGATGGGATGAAATGGAAGAAATGTGGTGAAGTGAGATGAACCTTATAGATAATGGACCTTATTGAAAAAAAGCTTTTTTTTCAAGAACTTTTTTCTCTTTTTAGTCTTTTCTTTAGGAACATTTTACAAATGTTTTTGGAGTTTTTTGATTTTTTGATTTTTTTAAATTTTTGTGGAATCTTTAAAATCACTATATAGGAACTACAGAACTCAAGCATAGAAATACTTGAGGTGTTGGATATTTATAGGCTCAAGGAGTGAATCTCCTTTTAAAGTGGAAATTTGATATGCCTCAAAACCATATTTGGCTGTAATGATAAATGGACCAATCAAATTAGCTTCAAATTTTCCTTTCTTTTCATGGTTCTAGAAATTCCTTATGTTATGTTGCAAAACTAGGTCACCCACCTCAAATTCTTGAGGTTTGACCTTTTTTTGAAATTAGAGTTGAAGGTGATTTTGATAAACGTAGAGGTAGTTTAGGGAATTGAGGCATCTCTCATCAAGGATTTCCCACTCTTGCAAGCAAGCAACTCAATATTCTTCTTCAGACATCAAATTCTTAAGAGAGATTCTGAGGGAAGGGAGCTCAATTTTGATGGGAAAAATAGCTTTAGAAAAATGAACAAGGGAAAATGGAGTGGATCTTATAGGGGTATGGATGGAGGTGTGATAGATCCAAAGGGTGGGAGCAATTTGGAGGTTCTAGTCACAACTAGCTACATCAATAGTTTTCTAGGATTTTCAAAATGGTTTTATCAGTAGCTTCAGCTTAGCCATTGCTTTGGGGAAAGTATCTGGTCAAGAAATATTGGGTGATTCTAAATTTTCTACACAATATGGAAACTTCCTTATTTTTGAAAGAGCCCCATTATCAATTATTATGTCTTGAGGGATATCAAAATGACAGATAATGTAGTTTAAGATGAACTTTGAAACCTATTTTCTAGTGGTGTTGGTTAAAGGAATAGCCTTGACCCACTTTGTGAAGTACTCAGTGATGACAATAATATACTTGTAGCCATTTTAGAATTTGGATATATTTGACCAACAAGATTGAATCCCCAGTGGGAAAAGGGCCATGGTATGATGGTGGATTGCAAGTCTTAGGTAGGAGCATGTATCAAATCTCCATTTTACTAACAAGGAGCAAATCATCTCACAAAATGATAGGTATCCACCTCCATAGTAGGCCAATAGTAACTCATTTTGAGGAGCTTTTTCACTAACATAAGGACACTAGAATGGGCACTACAAATTCCTTGGTGCACCTCTCCTAACATTGTTCTGGCTTCATTTGAATTGAGACTAGAAGAGGGTTCCATATAAGTGTTTTTGGAAAAGTGTCACCTAGGATAGTATATCAAACAGTTTGATAGATGAAGGTTTTTCTTTGGTTTTTGGAAAGGGCTAAATGGATTATTTCGAGATGAAGTTAGGTTAAAATATCAGAGTACGATGGAGACTTAGGACCAATAATTTCACACACCATCTCTGATTTAGGTTTTGTGGAAGTAGGAAGAAAAATATTTGCAACAAGAAGATCACACATAGGACTGCATTCAACTATGATGATCATGGAGGCCATGGTAGCCATCTCATCTACTACTTTGTTATTTTTCATGGGTATATGTTGAAAAACTATCTTAGTGAAATGTTATTTAAGATCTTCCACTATTTAGCGATATGGCAACAACTTTTCATCCTTTGTGTGGTATTCATCTATGACTTGCCTATTGACCAATTGGGAGAATCCAAAGACGAGTAGGCTCTTCATATTCCATCAAATAGCTTGATAGAGCCCTATTAATAATCCTTCATACTCAGCTATGTTGTTTGTACAAGGGAATGAATTTTTTTAAGACTTAGGAATAAGGTCTCCTTGCAGTGTAACAAACAAAATTCCTACCCTTGATCCTTTTTGTGTGAATGAACCATAAAAAATATGGCTTCCATTGTGTACTAGGGGTAATATTCATAATTGTGTCTGTTGTCACTTAGGTTTGCACCCTTGTCCAAAGCCTATGCATGAGGACAACCTAGTGAAACATGGAAACAACCTCCAAGTTGTGGGACTTGAACTGTGAGGTTGAGTCTTTGGAGAAGGTCGGCTTCCTCTTACTATTAGGATGCACCTAACTACTCTTGGAGAGGAAAAGGGAGAAAGAGACCATGAAAGAAAATCTGCCTAATCTAATCTAAAGAGGTGATGCACCAAAATAGAGTGTTCAAACCAATCTCTTCCCATATATGCACTTTTGAACCAAAATGAAACTAAGGATATACACATTCAGACTTGCTTTAATCTAATAATCACATGCAGATCAGAAGACCAAGATGAATGACACAAGGAAAGAGAGATTCACTTATATTATCATTCATAGGCCAAGGAGATACAGTCATGTAGATCATAAATCTCTACAAAACACCAGTAAGAGGCAAAGAATTCTTGCACTTTCATACCAATGGCTGAAGGAGATAAGACAGAAAATTAGTAGTTCAGAGGCACAGGGGAATTTACACTGAGAATCTACATAGCAGTAATAGAGAAAATAGAGAAAGGTCGACGACCCCTACAAAATTTATGAAAATTGCCTTTATAGTTTAGGCATAACTAATATTTTCCCTCCAAAACTATCTTGTAACCACTGCCATCAAGCCTCTATCAAGAAAAATCATGGGGATCTGAAGAAATTTGATCTAAGTATAGCTTTTGGTACCACAAGATCTGACTGTTAACTAAAATAGGGCCTTGAGAAGACAGAGGCAGTGCCATTGATTTTCCTGATTAGGTAGATAGATAGATCGAGGGGGTAGAGTTTTCTTTGTTTCACATTCATTCTAGGTTGGTTGGGATTGATTACAGAGATCAAATCACGTGGCAAAACTTGATTTCTTATCATTCTTTGGTGCATAAATCAGTAGAGTCAGTGAGTCAGTCGAATCTCACAACAAAAATGCACCACGTGGACCAATAACTTCTTTTTATCTTGCTACCTCATGGAAGTCCTACGTAGTTGACCATCTCTTTCATTACTAATCGTGCCACCTTGCAACCCTGACCACAACAGTCACATTATCTGCTAGCGCATCAAACTGTTATTGCCTCCACCAGACCCACTAGGACACATGTCACTGAGGCACTATGTTGCTATGTGTATCCTCTAAGAACCTTCCCATAGTGAGATAGTGCCCACCATAGATTTAAATTGATTTGATGATCATGAAGACTCACCATAATACTATGCTTTCCTTCATAAGGTTTCTGGTCCATGAATCCACTTGGCAACCACCTGGCACAACTTGGCATCCTCATCTTGGTGAATCCTAGCCCCACTAATCTACATGGCACAATGGTGCTATGTCGCTATGGGTAACATCCTTGTAGCTTTCCATTGTGAGATAGCACCTACCATTTATTTCCTTAGATCTGATGATCATCAACAAAATGGTACAACTGCACATTGAGCTAGTTGAATGGACTAATGAAATACCACCGTTGTATTGTGACCCACTTGACAACTGTCACTAAGGACAAGCCGTAATATCACTTTGGAGAAGGGTGGGCCCATGATGTCATCTGTGCCATGCATCTTTGAGGCACTATGTCACTATGGATAATTTCCTCATAGCTTCCCATACTGAGATAGTGCCCATCGTTGATTTTTTGAGATCTGACGACAAGCAAGATGGATTCAATCTATAAGTGTACCAACCAATGAGAACTGGCCATGTGCCAACCTATTTGACAAGTCCTCACAAGGCCCACATTCTACACATTCATACATCAGCCAATGACAAAATTGACCACTGCCAACGTGTCTGACAAAATTCATCATTGATATCTGATAGGGCATACTTTGGGACCCACCTTCCTTCTGACGTCGCCGTAGTAACACTTTCCATCTGGGCACTATGTCGCTAACGATGAGGAACACCTATTTTTTGATAGTGCCATAGCACCCATCATGGATGGAACAAAACTCATCACTAGAGAAACAATAAGGAAAGGGAGAACCCACTTGACATGCGGCCGAAATGCTCTATGTCACTAATGCAAAACAACGTGCAACTCTCAATAGCGACATAGCGCCAACTGTTGATATCATTTGATCTGATGATCATGAACTTGTGGGCCCACAAAACATTAAAATGTGCAAGGAAGAAATATCATAAGGTTAGTATTTAATTTTTTCGATATTCTTGGGGTATTTAAAATAACATTAAACTAGGAAATGACCGTTGGGTGGGCAGTATTTAATTCAAAAAATTTGGTGGGGGGGCACAATATGTAACATTTTTGGTGACTCACAGGGGATGCTAGCCTACTATGCATAAGACCAGTGGCCTAAAGCATCCATTGGGCTATAGAGTTAAAAAGATGTGGATCTTGTGTATACTTTGAAACCCTAACCCTACATCTAAGAGGAAAACCTTGAAACCCCTATCTCTGCAACTGGAACTAAAGACCAAAACTTCCTTCTGCAACCTTCAAAATTTCAAAACTTGTTGTCTCATGGAGACAAAACCTGTGCTCATGCACTTCTTGGAAAAATAGGGAACAACTAGAAACGAAACTATGTTCACTATGTACATGGAATCTCAAACCCTCCAAAACATGGCTTGAGATAAATCCCATTGACTGGGATAAGAAAAATTTCACCACTAGGCCTACTTAACTAAAAAGCATTGGCCTGTTTGCAACTAACAATTAGATAGGGACCACTCCATAATGCATCAAACTTTGAGTGTCTTCCTAGTTTTTCTCTATCTGCATCCCATTTCAGAACTAGATCTCCCTTCCTAAAGATTCTGATCCTAGCCTTCCTGTCAAAACTCTTTTTTACCTGTAGCTGGTGTGTCTCTATGGTCTACATGGATTTATTTCTCTTCTCTTCCAACTCCATCAGCTTTTCCATTCTTATTGGTCATGGCATCATCTTCAATCAACTCTAGCTGATGAGCTAGCTCTAAGGATGGGAACTCTAATGAAATCGGAAGCCTTGCTTCTATGCCATAAACTAACACAAATGGTGAATTCCCTATTGACATTTTACGCATTATTCCATCAGCCTACAGTGCAGTCTTTAGTTTTTTATCCCAACACCTTTGGCTATCTTCTATTGTCCTTTTCATGATTCTGATCAGATTCTTGTTAGATGACTCAGCTAGGCCATTACCCTGAGGATAGTAGTTTGAGGATGTGCTCAAATATATATTATGATCTACTGCCCATGCACAAATCTAAGCTCCAACAAAAGATGTTGCATTATCTAAAATAATGGTTGAAGGGGCACCAAACCTAGTCACAATTCCATCAAGGAACTCAACAACTGAAGATTCAATGGCATCCTTCAATGCAACTACCTCTGTCCATCTAGTGAAGTAATCTATAGCAAGTAGAATCCATTTGTGACTAGAACTAGTAGAAGGATTGATAGGGCCTATGAAATCCAATCCCCATTGAGAAAAAGGCTAGTCCACCTAAATGGGATGAAGGGGAAGAGTTGCAATTCTTTGTTTGCTAGAGAAAAAGGCACATTTTTCACACTTCCTCACATACCTATGATAGTCATGGAACAAGGATGGCCAAAAGTAACCAGCCCTCATGATCTTCATTGTAGTTGTCCTTGCTAAGAAATGACCACCATCAGGACCATCATGAAGTTCTTTGATCGTTCTTTCAGCCTAGTCTGTATCAAGGCATCTTAATAGGGCTCCATTAAAATCTTTTCTAAAGAGGATACCATTAACTATGACATAAGGAATTGACTATAATCTATATTGTCTCCTTTTAGTTTTGTCTAATCCTTGAGGGTATCCATTCCCTAATAAGAAACTCTTCATGTCATCCATCCAATTCCTTGGGTCGCTATTTCTTGCCTCTTGTTGCTCTGTTAGTATCATAGCAACTTCCTCATCAAGTTCTTGAGATGATAACATCTATTTACACGACCCCCTCCCTCTTACTAGCTTGGTAATCTGAATGTCAATATCATATTCCATCACTTTAGTAATCCAGCTAGCTCTTTTCTCACTAATATCTTTGCTCAAAAGGAAATCCTTCACACTAGCATGGGGTACTAACAAATGAATCTTATTATGAGATAGGAGGTGTCTAAATTTCTTTAGAGCTCTGGGCTTGCTTCTCTACATAGTTGTATTTATCTTCATATTCTTTAAGCCCTTCACTAAAGAAAGCTATGGGTTTCTCATCACCTTTATCATTTCTTTGAGTCAAGACAATAGAAATGCTTGACTCACCACCTAGGGTATAAAGGATGAAATCTTTCCCAAAAATTGGATTCATGAGAGTAGGGGCTGAGACTATGGCTATCTTGATCTCTTCAAAACTTTCCTTCCCTTCCTTGGTCCATGCAGATACCATACCTTTCTTGAGCATATCTGTAAGAGGTTTCACCATGGTAGCAAGATTTGGAATAAATCTTCTCACAAAATTTATCCTACCTAAGAAACTTTGTAGCCCTTTCTTGTGTTTAGGAAGAGGGAGGGAAAGTATTTCTTTTGTCCTCTCTGGATCAATGGTTAAGCCATCCTCAGATACAATGTGTCCTAATAATTTTTCTCAATTAGTAGCAAAGATACACTTGCTTGGGTTAAGGGAAACCCCAAACTCTCTACATCTTAAGAATACCTATCTTAGATGATCAAAATGATCTTCTACATCCTTTGAATACACAATGATATCATCAAGATAAACTAAGAGAAACTTGTCAATCAATCTTTTGAAGGCCATCTCCATTGCCTTCTGAAATGTAGCACCTGCATTGGTTAGTCCAAATGGCATCTTACAATAAGCATAGGTACCCCATTTAGTGGTAAATGCAGTCTTATACCTATCAGACTCTTTAACCAGCACTTGATTGTAGCCAGAAAATCCATCAAGAAATGAAAATATCCTTGAACCATTGACCTTGGACAAAATCTACTCCATAGAAGGGAGAGGATGGTGATCTTTAAGGGAAGCTTGGTTAAGGTCCCTAAAGTCCACACACAATCTAATTTCTCCATTCTTCTTCCTAACAGGGACAAGGTTTGCTACCCATGATGAGTGTTTGATAGGGAAAACTATGTGGGCCTCAATCAATTTGGATAGCTCCTTTCTCATTAAGGGTTCAATCTTAGGATTCACTAGTCTCTATTTTTGTCTTACTAGTTTTACATCATTAATTAAATCTATGGTATGCTGAAATAACCTTGGGTCAAAGCCCTTTAAGTCATCATATGTCCAAGCAAATACATCATTAAATTCTTGACATAGATGAATAAAACTCTCCTGCTCAATTTTAGAACATACCTTACCCATGTTCAAGGACTTTCCATCAACAATCATGACTGGAGTGTAGTCATCTTCATCAGTAGCTAGGTTCATGGCCCTACCTCTTGCTTGATCATCAAGATTAAAAACACTCTCTAAGGTAATGAGACCCTTAGACAGCTTGCTAGAGCTGAGATTAATGATTTGATCACCATACTTATCCTACAGTCTCAACTGGTTCCTCTCTGAAAATTCTACCTCATTCTACAAGAAGCTCACAATTTTCTCATCAGATTCAAACACTTTGTTGGTGTTTGAAAACATTACCGATTTTCAAATATCCTAATGAGAACAAAACACATCTAGGGGCAGCTAACTCCCTTTTTCAACATACCCATTCAGACACCAGACCAACTATAAGGCTAGACCATTCTTCTTCTTCAAGCTCTGCAAAACCTAGGTAGGTAGACCTATAGATTCTTTATATGGTACCAATTATCAAAGCATACACTGAATCTAATAGGAAGCAGATAAAACCCTTATTTCTCCTAATAACTCATGAAATAACATCAATCTAAAGTAGCTAAATGTAGGTTTAGGCATCTCATAAGCTGAGCGAGGGCATTCTATTATAGCTCTTCAACATGAAAAGGGAAAAGCATTTGATTATTGATGTTGATTTTCAACAAATCCTTGAACATGCAACAATATAACAAGTGATCTTATAAATGATCAGTGCCTAATCTATTGGGCAATCCCATGAATTCAAAACATACATCTGTGACATTAGGATATATTTTGTATACTTAGACATCAGATCTATCTAATCACCTTGTAATTCAGACATCAATGTTCATCCATATCTCATTCTCACAAAATATCCTTCTCAACATAACCAATAACCCTGTCAAACACATCAAGCATTTACTTGGCACTTTGTTCCAATAGCAAAATATATCAGACATACAACCTGAAGGGGAAGAAAATGGATCTCAGCTCTTTGTTCCAAGACCACATAAGACTACAGATTACTAAGACAAGAGACGAGAACTAGAATGAAACTAATGAAATGCTTGCTCATATGTATTCATTTCCTTGAAACAATACAATCAAATGCATGAAATTAAAACATGAAACAACCTAACATCTTAGAACTGTCTGTATTATCTACACTACAACTATTCACATGAAAGAATTATGTTGAAGAATGGAGGTGGAATCACAGTTCTAGATCCAAAGAAGTGGTCTCCTAGAAGGATTGAAGATTTCCAACCAACAATGGTCTCACAGTCACAAAAAACTGGAACCCCTAGAAAGAATGAAAGATAGAAAGATATAGCAAAGGAAAGAATCTCGGATCTGATCTTCAAGTGACAAGTGTCCATTTGAAATGCAATCCTTTGTAACTGAATAACTTCTTCCTTCCATCTCCCATTCTGATCTGATCTTGTTTCATCATTTCTGTTACTAACTTACAAAATATCTCTGTTGAAATAATGAAACCTTTTTGAGTCACCAAAATATTTGATCTGCCTCATGAAATGCTAGTAAAATTTGAGATTTTACTGAGTGAACACTATCAGAATTCGACCCAAACTTCATTTTTATCACCTTTTAACCATATTTAGGTCATTACTTTGCTAGGAATCAAATCTGAACTTCCATACCTAAATATTGTTGCAATTCAGGTACCTAAGACAAATCCCCCTGTAGCTTGAACTAGTTGCTTCCTATGCAAAAACTAACCTCAAAATCAAAAAATTCATACTTCCATAATTTTGGTGGTATATGATAAGGCATATCTAGCCTTCAGGAAACCCCCAGAAAGCTTGTGTGAAAATCACCTCCCTTGCTAAAAAATCAGGTCTACAACTTTGACTATTTTAAATTTCAAAAATTTAAAATAAACTAAAGTCTCTAACTTTATAATATGACCTCTTTTGATTTTAAAAGAGTTGCACATCAGTTTGAAAAGAAATGAATAAAAAGTAAAATTTTCATTATTTCTAACTTCTCTTCACCCCTCAGAATTTGGGGTCAAACTGATTTGACCAGCGCCACATGATGCTTCTTGATTGGTCTGGACTTGCACCATCTGCCACGTCACTATCTACTCTAGGATCACTTGCCACATGGCACAATCCCATTTTCCTGCATTTTTTAACTACCATTCAGATTCAATACAACTCCCTAGCAGAGTTGCCATTTTGTTGGTGACTCGGATGGGCAAAACCCAACTGAAAATACGACTGAAGTTTTCAATCAACACCAGAGACTCTTGTCCTTTCCACAAAATGGATTGTCATCTTATCTCCCCAACGGAGTCACTTTCCCATAAAAATGACATAGAATAGAGAATCTACACTTGCCAATAATAAGGAACCACCATAAAAAAGGGAACCAAAGATCAATGTAGTTAGAAAAATCACACACATAGTTGAAGCCATAGACCATAGTGAAGGGGTAGCGGTTTTTAAAAAAAGTACCCTACGATGAATCTAAAGGAAGATTCATGCCATAAAAAGAGCCACAAGTTCAAATAAGGGAGCTCTGTTCAAGCTTGAAGCATTTCAAAGAGCAGTGTTGGGCACTGCTGAAGGTTCACAAAAATGAAAGATGCCAATTTAAAAGGAGCTACCAATTTATAGAGGAGGGTGGGAGCTCTATGCAGGGAGCCGCTCATATTAGAAGGCAAAGACGCAGGCCATCCACATTATGATCAAAGATGCAAGGGAGTTTGAAGAAATTTACAAGGGAGAGGAAGGCCGCGCCCATTAAAAGGAGGCAGTCAGCATATGATAGAAGAGGAGATGGCCTGCCATAAAGCCACAAGTAGCTAGAAAGAGTAGTCAATGCATTAAAGCCCCCCCCTGGTACACAAGATGGAGATCATACCAGCTTCAAAAGGAAATGCTCACGTTAGAAAAAACACAGGTTAAAGAAAGTAAAACCCACACATTTTGAGAACAAAGGAAGCCAAGCACAAAGCAACATCGACATCAAGGGTCCCCGTGCACATTAAAAAGAAGACTAAAAACTCCATGTAGAGTACAGAGCATTCGCGCTGGAGGAAAGAAGAGGAGAATGTGCATAATCGATTATCTCACATCAATGAAATGAGGGTATTATTTTGTGCTTAAATGCAAAAACAAACAACTTGTATGATGTCTTAAAGACATGCTTTTTAAAAGGCAAGGGTCACATGCAAGGTGGCACATGGGTGTGACATCAGTCAGTTAACATGTTAATTTTGGACAAACATGCACGCAGGATGATGTGGCACCCAAAATCCGGATAGGCTCAGATTATGACAAGTGGCAAGATCGACCATGCCCATTTCCTTGCATTAACAAGGTGCTCGCTAGATAAATAAAGTAGGAAAGTGGGATTGCGCCATGTGGCACTAGATCCTAGGTGCAATGACATGCCAATCCCAGTCAATGATGAGATGGTGTTATAGAGCAAGTTCAGGCAAGAGTCACCAGATCGTGACACATGTCACGATTTGATGAGTGATGCTTTCCCACAAAAAAAAATGCACGTTAGTTAAAAAATGTGGGAAAGCAAGATTGCACCATGTGGCAAGTGATCTCGGAGTAGATAGTGACATGGCAGATGGTGTAGGTCTAGACCAATCAAAAAGTGCCATGTGGCACTGGTCAAATCAATTTGACCCCAAATTTTGAGGGGTGAAGAGAAGTTAGAAATAATGAGAATTTTATTTTTTATTCATTTCTTTTCAAACTGACGTGCAACTCTTTTAAAATCAAAAGAGGTCATATTATAAAGTTAGAGACTTTAGTTTATTTTAAATTTTTGAAATTTAAAATAGTCAAAGTTGCAGACCTAGCTTTTTAGCAAGGGAGGTGATTTTCAAACAACCTTTCTGAGGGTTTCCTGAAGGCCAGATATGCCTTATCATATACCGTCGAAATTGTGGAAGTCTGAATTTTTTGATTTTGAGGTTAGTTTTTGCACAGGAAGTAGCTGGTTCAAGCTATAAGGGGATTTGTCTTAGTTACTTGAATTGCAACAATATTCAGGTATAGAAGTTCAAATTTGATTCCTAGTGAAGTAATGGCCTGAATATGGTTAAAAGGTAGTAAAAATGCAATTTGGGTCGAATTCTGATAGTGTTCACTCTTTCAAATCGCAAATTTTATTGGCATTTCATGAGGCAGATCAAATATTTTGGTGACTCAAAAAGGTTTCATCATTTCAATAGAGATATTTCGCAAGTCAGTAATAGAAATGATGAAACAAGATCATATCAGAATGGGAGATGGAAGGAAGAAGTTATTCAGTTACAAAGGATTGCATTTCAAATGGACACTTGTCACTTGAAGATTAGATCTAAGATTCTTTCCTTTGCTATATCTTTCTATCTTTCATTCTTTCTAGGGGTTCCAATTTTTTGTGACTGTGAGACCATTGTTGGTTGGAAATCTTTAGTCCTTCTGGGAGACCACTTCTTTGGATCCAGAATTATGATTCCACCTCCATTCTTCAGCATAATTCTTTCATGTGAACACCAGTAGTGCAGATAATACAGATAGTTCTAAGATGTTAGGTTGTTTCATGTTTTAATTTCATGCATTTGATTGTATTATTTCAAGAAAATGAATACATATGAGCAAGCATTTCATTAGTTTCATTTTGGTTCTTGTCTCCTATCTTAGTAATTTGAAGTCTTATGTGGTCTTGGAACAAAGAGCTAAGATCCATTTGCTTCCCCTTTAGGTTGTATGTCTGATATATTTTTCTGTTGGAACAAAGTGCCAAGTAAATGCTTGATGTGTTTGATAGGGTTACTGGTTATGTTGAGAAGGATATTTTGTGAGAATGAGATCTGGATGAACATTGATGTCTGAATCACAAGGTGATTAGATAGATCTGATGTCTGGGTATACAAAATATATCCTGATGTCACAGATGAATGTTTTGAATTCATGGGATTTCCCAATGGATTAGGCACTAATCAGTTATAAGATCACTTGTTATATTGCTACATGTTTGAGGATTTGTTGAAAATCAACATCAATAATCAAACGCTTTTCCCTTTTCATGTTGAAGAGCTATAATAGAATGCCCTCACTCAGCTTATGAGATTCCTAGATCTGCATTTAGCTACTGTAGATTGATGTTATTTCATGAGTTATCAAGAGAAATAAGGGTTTTATCTGCTTCATATTAGATTCAGTGTATACTTTAATAACTGGTACCATATAAAGAATATATAGGTCTACCCACCTAGGTTTTGCAGAGCCTAAAGAAGAAGAAGAAGGGTCTAGCCTTATAGTTGGCTTGATGTCTGAATGGGCATGTTGAAAATGGGAGTTAGCTGCCCCTAGATGTGCTTTGTTCTCATCATGGTAATTGAAAATTGGTAACATTTTCAAACACCAGCACACTTTCCAATGAATTTTGTTATAAGGGATAGCAGGCCTTGCTACCACTCTAATTTGTTGCTTCTTCTCCTCCTCAAGATTCCTTGGCACATCATAAGATGCACCTATTGTTGCAAGTTTGTCATCATTTTTTTTCCTTTTCTAGGGATTCTTTGAATATTAAATGCATTGAAACCTTCAAGCAAATCCCATACCCTATTTTTATAATACTTGAGCAAACCATTCTTGGTGGTATTCTAATTTCTCACTTGATTAACCACCAATTCACTATCTCCGTACACCCTTAAGGCTTGGATTCCTCTTTTTTGAGCAAGTAGGAGACCTTGAATCAAGGATTCATACTTGGCTACATTATTAGAGCAACTGAATTAGAGCCTAAAGGAGAAGTAGTACCTTACTTGTGTAGGAGAAATTAAGATCACACCAACCCCCAATCCATTTTTATTCCTTGATCCATCAAAGTACATACTCCATATCCCACTCATATCATCTTTAGTACCCACAAGATTAGGAACTAGAGCATCCTTTTCTAATATACAATATGTACTGAGACCTGTCTCAAGGGTTTCTGACATAGGGTCAAACTAATATGTATTAGCCCATTCATCCAAGAAAAAATTAGGTATCTCTACTAGGGAAGTGGTGGGCTCATTCACTATGTCATTCTCATCCATCTCTAGGATAGGGCAATTCATGTTGATGGAGTTAGGGGTGTAAGATTTAGTATGATGGAGGGCTTGAGGCTCTGCTCTAATTGAAGCATTGGATCCATATCTCATTTTAAAATACATATATGACCAATTAGAAGATATGAAACCACCTATTTGGGCAATGAAATCTCTTGACAGACAAATGGCAAAATATGGCTTGACCTTAGCAATAGAGATATCTTGGGTTATAGTACAACCAGGGCATGCATGTAAGTTCATCTCCACATTCCTAAGGATCCCTACAGTCTTGATAGTACCACCATCCAACTATAATACATCCCTAATAATGGGCTCATATTTTATTCCCAAAGCATCAGCAACGCACCTAGGCATCACTAAATTGCTAGCCCCTGAATCAATCATGCAATTATGGACTAGTTTGCCCCTTGATTAGAGAAACATAGAATGGAGGAGGTCTAACCTTTTTACTTGTTTCTACCTCCCTTGATGGTTGTACTAAGCTTGTGGCACTTTCCATGCTGAGTGTCTGATCCTTTAGTTCAATTCTTTCCAATTCTTGCTACAACAACCTCTTTTGCATGGGTATAGTAGCAACAACATCCCACATGGAGATATTCACATTTGTCTTCTTCATTTTCTTTACCAAACTAAATGGCATAGTAGGTGTTTTGGTAGAAGCCTTGGGAGCTGTAATTGTATGAGGTTGAGATGGAATAAGCTTAGGATCACTTGCATCCTTTCTGCCATGATTTTACCTTTGCTACTGAAAGGTACTTGATTGATTATTTTCTGCTTGCTCGTGAGATATTGCATTTGAAGTTGAGGCCTAATTGGGAGGAGGAGGGACAACATCTTCCATAGCTCTTCTTTTTCTTCTAGTGTTATGAGCAATGGAATCTTGGTTTACATTATAATGCTCCTCCATCTGATGATTCATAAAAGAGCAATCACCCTGTCTTTGCATATCTGAGGCATCTTTAAATTGGTCCTCCTTGTATGATTTCTTTGCTGCAAGTTCTTGGACTATCAAAGCCATAAAAAATTTGGCCTTCTGACACATACAATAGGCATAGGAGTAGTTACATGAGGGACAAAAATCTTGATCTTGATCCATATTGTTTTGAGGGACCATGGCCCTACTTTGGTTGACATTTGAGGTTGAAGCATGGCCACCCTACCTACTCTGATCAAAAGAATTGTTCCAATGATTAGGATTTTGAGGCCTACCACTACTTGGAGTTTGATATTGCAATTGATGAGGCTTACTACCTTGAGCTTGTTGTCTTTCTAAAGTCACCACCTTGTTGCTCATTTTCTACATCATAGAGAAATTATCCTCCAACCTCTTTCCTTGATCTTCTAACTTCCCTTGATCTTGTAGTCTTTTATCAAGGTTCTTCTCTCTTTTTTCCATGTTTTGCATTAGAAATTGCATCATCTCTTTGATTTCATCTATCCCATTTGAAGATGTGGAAGCTTGAGGTACTGGGACAAGGGATTGTGATGTAGAAGTTGTAGGAAGAGGAGCCATTTCTGGTTGATGATTTGGAACATTAGGGAAGAAAGACATAGGAGGCCTTGGAGCTAACTTACCTCCTTGTATTAGGATGTTCTCTAATTTTATTGCTATATCATAAGCATTAGGCAAGGTATCTCATCCCATAGTTTGGATTGTAGTGGCAATATCACTGTTAAAAGCTCTAAGGTAATGCAAGAAGGCATTACCAGGGGTAGGCTTCACTAAAGCAGGTATCCTATCCCATGTATTTTGAAATCTATAATTAAAATGGAGGGTTTTTCATATATTTTTGTTAGGGTTTGCATCAACTTTTATGTTATCTTCACTTTTTTAATATTAAATGTCACTGATGGTACCAAGCATAATCGAATGCTTCCAAGTGCCTTTCTATCTAAAAGATCCCAGTCGTCATCTATCATAGATCCCTTATTCTTGGTTTTTCCTTCCAATGGCTTCCATAAATCCTTCTGATAAAGATAGTCCTTCATTTTCATTTTCCATAACTAAAAGTTCTACCCATTGAACTTGGCAACCCTCAACTTACCCTCATTTGCCATCACTCCCACTCAACCATGAGACCTTCCTGTAGAGGATTGCTAAAAATAATAATAATAATAAATGACAACGGTTTGGGGAAAAAAATTGATGACCAACCTGGCTCTAATACTACTTGTTAGGGTTAACCTTAGACAAAAATAATAGTTACATGAAAATATAATCCATATCAGAAAATAATAGATCGCACAAAAGAGAACACAAGACACGAAGATTTAACATGGTTCACCCAATCCTTGGGCTACATCCACCAATAGCAAGTCCAATATTATTATTATCCAGTGATTATAGCCTAATTACAATCTATAATCCCTTATAGCTCAATATCATTGCAAGAACCAATTTTCACATCACAAGTTATGAAAATACCTAACCATAAGCCCTTTTTATACAAACTTTTTGCCACTTACAAAATTAGGGCTAGAATAATAGAAAAATAGTAGCCAACGCCTTTTACAATATAAGGTCATTTTTGGTTTTGGGGGTACTACCCTTGAAAACCCCCGCGAGGGCATTGCCCCTCAACCCTGGCATTGCCCTTCAACCCCACCCTGTACTACAATAGGGAACACACCTTGACCATGTCTTGGGGGTACTATCCCCAAACCCCCATAGAAATAATATGGGGAGAAAACCATGTTGAATAAACCTATGAGTCTAATTAGGCTCCACATCACAACATTTGCACCTTGGGGACTTGCAAGGTCCCAAGGTGAGAAAATTACCCAAAAATCAAAGTTCCTAGATTTGAAATAGGTTTCTAAGTTTTGCTTAGATGGAGTGTTGGAGCACTCTTGAGTTTTTTTTTTTTTTTTTTTGATGATTTATGCCCGTTTGCACACCTTGGGGACCTTGCAAGGTCCTAAGGTGAGTAAATTCCCCAAAAATCAAATTTCCAAGATTTGAAAATGGTTTTTGGTTTTTACTCAAATGGGCTTTTGGGAGAACTCCTTGGTAATTATTTTCTGATGATTGCACATTTGCACACTGTTGTTTATTTTTGCCTCGCCAAAGATTTGAATTCAAATGCAGCCCGCCCAATGGCTAGTTCTCAGATTTAATATTATTCAAATGTCATGGAATATTAAATAATAAAATGATTAAACCTTATGTTTTGCTTCGCTGGCCTACATTTTCTGTGCCATCGGATCTTGTTCAGATCTACAATGGGCGCTTCCCCACATTTTGAAAATGCACGATCTTTAAATAGTGTGGGGAAGCACCTTGGTGATGCGTTTCTAGATGATGTCACGGTAAATGTTCACAGAGGTTCACAAAGTACGGGTTATGTTCACCATCCGATGCAAGCTGATCGAGGGCCGGCGCTTGCGCGCAAGATTAAGATGCGAGGAAGATAAGCAATGCAGGCATGCCCCTTGGTGACACATGGAGGGAATGATGTCACGAGCCTACCTTGTTCAAATAATAATGCCTGAGGAACTTCCACCGTCAGATCTGCGAGGATCAAGGGCTAGTGCTTTCTTGCTTGATGGAAGTGCAAGGGTTTTAATTATTGCAGGTATGCACCCTTGTGATGCGTGGCACAGTGTGACATCATGGGCCCACTTTTCTCAGGAGGTAATGGCAGCCCGTCTTTTGTGGCAATTGTTAGGTGAGTCATAGTATGATGGCGGATCTCATTGGCCCATCTAGCTGACCAAGTATGCAGTTTTGTAGGGTTTTGATCACCGTTCGATGCAAACAGATCAATGATCAGCGCTTCCTTGCAATATGAAGGTGCAAGGAAGTTAAACTTTGTGGGGAAGTGCCTAAGTGACACGTGTCTTTGCGGGCTCGGCTAGGGTATCGATAGTGAAGGTAGCGCGGTTAAGGCTGGCGATTGCAGTTTCCTGAGGCAGTCATGGTTAGGAGGTGGTGCAGTTAGTAAAGAAGACATGGTCAAACTCAGGAAGACTTTGCAGGGTGGCAAAATGAAATGAGGTGATTGGTCCACATGGCCTGTTTTGCTTGCAGAGTTTGGTTGACCTACTGATCCTTGCTAATTCACAAGTTTGAAACAAGGGAAATCGAGGTTTTTTGCACAATCTGATCCCTATGATGATTTCCAACCACTTTTGAATGAATGTTGGATGCAGAAAACACTCCACCATTTCTGATTTGATCCATCTATTTGGTCAGATGATTTAATGGTGTCGTTTCTGTCTTCTCAAGGCCCTATTCCAACAAGGATCGGATATCATTACATCTAGATCTATACTCAGATCGAATTTTCTTCTGGATCCCCGTGATTGTTCTTTGTAGGACTTTAATGCAGTGGTTGTGAAGTAATTACAGTTAGAGGACATCCCAGTTATGCCTAAACTATAAAGGCAAATTTTGTAGATTTTGTTCGGGTCAACCCTTCTCTAACTTCTTTGATATTGCTCTAAAATTTCATTGTAAATTCCCTTTGCCTCTGAACTGTATGGCATTCTTCCTTATCTCCTTTAGCCATTGATGTAAAGTGCAAGAATCCTTTGCCTCTCATTGGTGCTTTGTAGAGATCTGTAACTTGCATGACTGTATCTCTTTTGGTTTGTGAATGATATATAAGTGAATCTCTCTTTCCTTGTGTCATTCATTCTGGTTTTCTAATCTACATGTGGTTGTTAGATTAAAACAAGTCTAAATGTGTATATCTTTTGGTGTCATATTTGTTTAATAGTGCATGTATGGGCAGGGATCAGTTTGAACACTCTATTTTGGTGCATCACCCCCTTAGACTAGAATAGGTAGATCTACTTTTCATGATTTCCTTCTCCCTTTTCCTCTCCAAGAGTAGTTAGGTGCGCCCTAATAGTAAGAGGAAGTCAGCCTTCTCCGGAGATTGAACCTCACAGTTCAAGTCCCACAACTTGGAGCTTGTTTCCATGTTTCACAAGGTTGTCCTTAGGTAAGACTTTGGACAAGGGTGCAAACCTCTGTGACAACACACCTTGGGAGACCTTGCATGTGCACAAGGTGAAGGATTCGATCAACACAAATCCACAAGCCCTCGAATGCCTACATGCAGAAAACCTATCACAGAGAAGAAAAAGACGAGAAGAAGCAAAGGGTTTGCTCTGAAAACACGAAAACTGTATATTCAGATGTAGAAAAGATTGTGAAATACAAAGAGATCAATCCTTATAAAATGAGATCAAACCCCAAAAGGGTAACCTAATAAGTTGCTAAAGGTAACCTAAAGGTGAAAGCTATTTAATAATTACTAATTAATTATTAAATAGAGAAAGCTAAAAAATGCATAAAGTGAAATCTTAAGGGAGAAAAGGTAATTTAATAAATGAAATGAAATTAACCTTTTTTCTAACACCCCCCCTTAAGATGAGCAACAATGCAGTTATAAACAATGCAGAAAGAGCAAGGAAACTACAATGCAATGCTGAAAGCAAAATTGGGTCCCAACAACAAGGCCTGATGAGGTACCCAATCACAACAAAATCTCTGTGAAATGGAGAAATAGAGAAAACTCAGTGGGAAAAACTCTACTCCAAAAAGAGATAGCTAAAAAAATCTAGTGAAGGATAGAAGAAGCCTCCAACTAGAGGAATGTCCTAGAAAATAGGAACAAAGTGATCATGAAGAACATCATTGAAGCATGTGGAAGTTGAAAAGCTCTGTCAAAAGATGACTACTAATCTTAAGAACCTCCATTGAAATAGAACCTGACCAGGTAGAGAAGACTCTAATCTGCATCAAACTAGGAGACAAACAACTAAACTTGAAAATACATATGGTATAAAACACCAAATCCTAAAGAGATTATCAATCAAACCAAGGAAGATGAGAAACAACAATAGAATACCCCCATAATGCAGACAGGGTGAGGTGATAGGCAACCGAGAAAGTGGGCAAAAAAGAACTACAAGTCAAGGGACCATGATCAAGATGCATGAAAAAGTACATAAATGTGTACTAAGGTGATCAATTTTAGACACATCATGAGGCTAATGCCATGGAAGGGAAACTCACTTGGACAAAGGAAGATGGCAAACAAAGGCAAAACATCAACCCCCCATGGCACTTTATCAGATTAGTGCATGTACAATAAGGCACAAGATATAATGAATCCCAAGAATATAGTAATCTATATGAGTGTCCTTAGATGACACTACTCGAATCAAAAGGCAAAACAAGGCTAACAACTGAAACAAAAAATACAGATGCAGTAAGGCACTTTATCGTAGTGTGTTTACAAGAATGCATACAAATGATGTCTACAAAGATCAAAAAAGGCATAAGATTGATACAAAATGTAATACAAGTCATGATGAATCATCTAAAGCAACAAAATCAATCCCCGAAAATGAAACAACCAGGATATCCACCAGAATGCAAAAATGCAAAAGACTAAATAGAATGTGCCTGGAGTAGAATCTAGAACAACAACTAGCATCACTGAAAAGAGTGTGGAAACAACTTTCCAACGATATAAAGAAGTCTCAAATCAGAGATCGGATGCTCAAGATATGCCTCCTAGAGTGCAAAACAAAACATCTAGCTTTGACTGCCAAAATAGGCAACCAAACTACATCAAAACCCAAAAATACCTACATCAATGTCGCCATCTTGAAACCAAGTTTTTAACGCATTTTTTGGATTGAATAAATACATGTGTATACTCAAGTTATAGAGAAAAAACCTACAGGGCCCCTAGAATGCAAGAAAAAATATTTTTTTAATAAAAATAAAAAAAATAAAAAAACATAAAAAACATTGCACGCCAGCAAAGCAGTGGCTGGGCAGAGGGTTGTTGTGGGGCAGAGCTACGATGAGGCTACTAGTGGAGTCATTACAAGCCGCTGGGCGGACCGCTAGTGGTGGTCGCTAGCAGTTCTACCTCGGTTTGTTAACCACCGTGGGCTAAAACTACACAAATTGAATTTTTTTTGCATTTAAAATTTTTTTCCTCCTCAAACTGCGTGCTACGGGTCATACGACCCTAGCTAGCAAAAAAAATTTGCCTCTCGGATCAACGTTGTCCAAAACAGACAAGCTTTATATGGAAATGAGGGTTTTGATGCCTTCTGAGTCCATCTGTGACATTTGTTTGGCCTCAAGTAGCTTTGAAAATTAGTAACCCCCCTATTTTTTCAAAAAATACCCAAAAAAACACCAGATTTGATCTGCCAAACGCTTATTCTTTCTTTTCTTCAAATACCAAACAAGCTATAATAGATTTGGCTCTAATACCATGAAGGATTTGATCAAAACAAATCCACAAGCCCTCAAATACTTTCATGTAGAAAACCTGTCACAGAGAAGAAAAAGACAAGAAGAAGCAAAGGGTTTGCTCTGAAAACACAAAAACTCTATATTCAGTTGTAAAAAAGATTGTGAAATACAAAGAGATCAATCCTTATAATAGGAGATCGAAACCCAAAAAGGGTAACCTAAAGGTGAAAGGTATTTAATAATTACTAATTAATTATTAACTAGAGAAAGCTAAAAAATGCATATAGCGAAATCTTAAGAAGGAAGAAAAGGTAATTTAATAAATGAAATGAAATTAACTTTTTTCTCTAACACAAGGTGAGCAAAATCACCAAAAAAACAAAGTTCTCATAGTTGAAGATAATTTATGGGTTTTATTCACTTCTTATAGTCCAACATTAGCATAGCCTAGAGCTCCTTGTGCTTCTTTGATCTAGACTCCTAAGGTGCATGTGTTGAATCTGCACATGCAATGTCATTGGCAGTAGCACTTTATTGAAAACAAAAATCGAAATAATCTCAGTTATAAATCTTAACTAGTCTAATGGATCCCAAAGGTCACCGTCATGCTTTAGGAATAAAAAAATGAAAGATGCAATAAACACTTAAACAAGAAATGGGAAATCAACACAAGGTGAAATAGATTCTACTAACCTAGAAACCAACCCGACATGATTTAGAACTTCTTGATTATCAAGGTCCCTCGAAAGTGACCTTAATTTGACAGATTGAGGAGATAAAAGATGTAAGGAAAATATAAAAGAAGGGGGCCCCCATTTGCAAGATTCAAACAGGAGTGTGTGTTGTGAAATCACAACATGAAGAATAGGAAAATCACTACTAAATGTATCTTAAGTGAATTACAATATATGGACATCTAACCATTAAAAAATCCCCACCCTAACTTAAGTAGTAGCCAAAAACTTCAAATGCAAATGCATCGAAAACAAAGGATGGGCTCTAACAACTAAAGTCCTAATGAGGTACCCATGTACAAAAGAAAATATATATAATTGAAGAAAGCGAGAAAAATCCAATTTATCTTTTAACTTTTGGCCATTTAAAATTATCAATAAAATTGAATTGAACCTAAAGTACACTAATAGATTTCTCAAGGTTGAGAAGCTCTAAATTTGAATAAAAAAATTAATAGATCTAGCACTTAGATATCATGTCAAATTTGATTTATCAAGTCTACAACTTGCCACTTGATAACCTACAATGAAACACCTAGCATACACAACGAGATACCTAAGTAATGGAGGCCAAAAGATTGATTAAAAATATGAATCGTGTATTGATTATGTGCACATCATCCTAAGTAACTAAATGAGAAAATAATTATATAATAAAATAACAAAAAAATTAAAAAGAGAGCTAAAAATAAGAACTCATAAGTTTAACTAAAATGAAGTAGAGTGTAGGAAGGCCTAATTAAGTTCTAATAGTCACTATTGACCCAAAAGCCTGCACTCTTTCCTGAGGAACTACTTCTCAGGTGACCATGTGTAACATGGAAATAACCTCCAAGTGTGGGACTTGTGCTCTAAGGCTAAATCTCTTAAGATAGTTGGCTTCCTTACTATCAGGAAAAGGGAGAAGGAGAACAAAAAGAAAATGCAGAAAGGGAAAGGGGGGTGATGCACTGAAATAGAAATAGTGGTTAGAACTCTTCCTATCATTGCACTACACATCAGTGAAACAACTAGACTACATTAATCTTAACTCTATACTACCTTCTAAGAAACCACATGTAGGTCTCGAACTAGTTGAAGTGCTAAAAAGGAAAGAATCTCATTATACAACAACCACTAACAGACTTAACACAACACATAGATCCAAGAAAATGGAAAAGAAACATTTCATAATAAGGAAAATACATGCACTAGACAACAAAATTGAAAGAATAGGTAAGAAAATGAGAAATTTCATTAATGGAAGGCAAGATTGCAGAGCATAATGCTACTGCAAAATACCAGCAAAGAAAAACCCAGAAAAAGTATTTACAACTACCTTTTAAAGAGTTCATTCATAACTCAAATCTAAATATGAAATTAAAACCCCAACCCAAGGTGGAGTCAAGTTGTAGAGATCAACAATAAATGAATTAGAAGAGAAATTTGATCATGAAAATATAATCTACTGTAATGAAGTGGTAGGAAGGGAAAAATAAATGCATCGAACTGTAAGAAATCAAATCCCATGAGATTTTATCATTACAATCATTAATGAGGCATGGAGATGCAAAGATGTCATGCAAACAAGGCCAAAGAATGTTGTTCAACATTAAAGAACAATCCTTGTAATGTGTCATGGCTGCAACAAATTAATTCGCACTGCTATCAAAAAATGTGGGATGGGATACCATACAATGTTAACCCATTGTGAAAATTACAGAGTTGACTTGTGTGGAATAAATCTAATTTGCCCCAAAAGGTGTGAACCATTGATGTAGATCTTCATTTGAATATGGGCAACCCAGATGCTACAAAAAATCTCCTCAACAGATGAATAAAACCCAACCGTAGATGCATATTTTCTTTATTCTCCAACGGACAGTTGAGATGCACTCATAATATCCAAAGATGCCTCAAAATCTAACAACCATTGTATGTTCACAAGAGGCCCAAGAAATGATGTAAAAATATGACCACCATCCAAATAAAGCAACCCAACACAAGAAGGATCTGCCATATGGAATGAATCTATTGATCGACACATTTCTTGAATATTTGGTTGACGAGGCAACAGTGATTTCACAATTTTGTGGAAGCAAAAAGGTAAGCCTTCTGAAATAGAAAATTTTGCTATTTTGGAAAGAGCAGCAAAGTCATTATCTGAAATGGAAAAAATGGTTAACACAAAATGTTAACCCGACAGAAAATGTGTGTTAACCCACAACTCAACACATGAAGGAAAACAAGCAAACTCAATCAATAAACAAATTGAACTAGCTTAGCCAATGAAGGAACCGAGCCAACTCAGCTTATGAAGAGAACACGTTAGCATGAGATTTTAACCCAACCAAAGGGCATGTAAACCCACATCAAAGAATCCAACCCACTGAAGATATCTTTGATCGGTTATCAATGATGGGCTACATGTGGGGGGCGAAATTGGCCAACAGTCACCATATTATTTTGTCAATTACTTAATTGTTTTCTTTAAATCAAAAATTTGTTTGTGAAATTAAAGCACTTCATCAATTATTTAGTTAACATGTTGAAAAACATTATATATCCATATTTTTGTATTTACATCCTAAGATTCTATCTTTTCCAAGTCAACTACAATGTACTTTGGAAAGATAGATGATAGAAGAAATTTTTTGTTGGCATGTTGCACTATCTTTAGTGAATACTCTATATACTCTTGAAGTTCCTTCACTGGGGATTCAAATTGAGATTTCTAGCTCCTTCATCTTTATCTCTTTTTCATTATATTCCTTATTAATTCTAAAATTCTTCAACTACCTATCTTTTGGAAACGAGTTCTAAATCAATGGACGAAATAGATAAGTATAGATACAAATCTTTCATCTTTATCCACCATGAGCACTACCACATGAATGTTCTTAATTAAAATGTGTCTTTGGTCATGTGCATCCACACCTTGGTCCTCTTCTTTTACTTTGGTTTCTCAATCCTCCCTAATTGATTTTGCAAAAAATTAGTAGGCCTTTCCATAACTATTGTTTATATTACAATTAATTCTTTAACCAATTAGGGGTATATGACTCTTCTTCCACTAGTATTGATGATTAAGAAAGTGTAAGTTTTATTCCTATTCAATTCATTTAATGACATGATTTTGATCATCCCCCTTTTTAAAGTAATGTATCTATTTTTTCATCTTAACAAGAGGAACTTTATCTTCTCTTGTGCATCTTGTTTAATTATTACTTGTTCTAAAATCACTTCCATCTCTTTGTTGTTCCAAACATACTTCAACTCCTTTATCATCTTACTCTTCGCATTCATTATCTTCTTCTTGACTTCATAAGACATGTCTTGATACTAAGAAGAAGTAGGGTGGGCACTACTAAATTCCTTTTCTTTCTATTCTCTTGACACCCTCTTTATCCTACTAAGTGAAGGAGAAACAAATTATACATGGACTCTTTTTTTCAAGAATACTTCTCCCCACCAAGTACTTATGCAATTATGTTTTGGCTAGATAAAAATCTTGATACACATTTTCAATGAAATATTTGGGTAAAGTATTAGAATCAATATAAGTGAAGTAGTGGGAAAGCTAGACATTGCTACAAGTGCAACATGAATTAGAATACTCATTGTAGTATACAAAGGAAAATATGAAGAAGGTGATGTTGAAGATGAATGTTTGATGATAATTAGATCAATAAGAGTGATTGAAATAGGAAGAACTTCCTACAAGTTGTAGGAGTATTATGAATGATATGTGGACTAGATCTTGTCAAAGTTAATATGGAAAAGGAAGCTCTATTAATGGATGAGAACAAGGAGAATATTTGTTATACCTATTGGCATCTTTTTCCTTCTTATGTCTCTTGGAAACATGCCTAGCCTCTCCTTTAAAAGATTCAATTTTGTTCCTATAGGTTTTCTCTTAGTTTCTATGTCTTTTCATTTTTCTTCTCTTTTCATTTTGTATGGAGTATTTCATGTTCATGATTTCTATTATGAAAAGTATCATCTTGTGACGATTCATATTCTTCCTCTATGAACTTAAAAGTAGGTTCGACTCCTTGATATATAAATTCTAGATATTTATGTTTTGTCTACTTTGACTTCTTGATTTTATGCAAATTTTTTATCCATTATTCAAACCATTTTAGAGGTGGTAGTGAAAAAATTCTCAATGTCCTAATATTTTGTATGTTACAACAAATTACCATCATCCTTTCACTCATCAAGAACTAATGTCATTTTTAATCTCCTAGAAAAAGATAATGACAACCTAGAGTAGATTCTTCTTTTGACTTCCTTTCCATCTTTACAAATTTTCCGATAGTCCTCAAGATGCATGGAGGTTTTCATTTGTCATAAGAATCAAATTACTTCCTAGAATCCATGTTTTTAAATCAAATTCTTGACTAGGGTAGAAAAGGAAAAAATGATAATCATGGCATCTCCCAAATGAAGAATCTTACTATTTGAATTTCATACAAAATCTTATGTGATACACAACTGCCTTGTTAATTCCAATAATACCAACTGTCCGAACATTTTTTTAAACGATGGAAGTCATCTTTGAAATTTTGATGTACCAATAATTATATCTCTTGACGAACTGCAGAGCTTCATTAGATGTTAACAGCATCATTTACTCTCTAAAAATGAGAAGAGTTCTGAAGTGGTAATTAGACATAGCAATCATATACTTTAAACTCATTTGGTGGATGGCCAAGTCTACCTTGATAAGTCAAACCCTTATACCCGCAATCCCTTCCAAACGTGTACAATATATAAGAAGTGTTATCAAGATAAGAAAAGAAACACATTTGACTTGAAGGCGTTGAGTATGGGTCCAGTTGAAATAATCACCTATTCAACGTCTATAGCATAGGCAGAAAATGATTATTATTTATGAAAAGGAAAATAAACCTGAGAAGACCCTGAACTTGTATTTATTGTATTTGTATTAGATTCCTTCCATAGAGCTGTCTATCAAGTGTTTTGGCAGGAAATTTGAACCACCTTAAGCAATTATGTATTTTTATAGATAGAACAGGTTGTACTATTGAGGGAAAAGAGAGAGTTTCCTTAATCCACATGTGAAGTACATTACTGATAGGATAAAAAAAATAAAAATTAGTCGAATAGTTTTTCAAGGGGCATACAGAGTTGATTTAAATACTGCCCTTCAAATTTTGAACTGAAAATTGGAAGTAATGCACTAGCAACCAATGTCAAACGTTGAAAAATGTGCATTCTGATTATGGGTTTAATGGGTTGTTTGATGTTTTTGATATGTGACATAACATTTGTTAGGATTGGTTTTTGAATTTTATTATTTATGTATATTCTCTAATTTGTGATTAAGTAAAATGGTAGAGGGTCCGAACTTTTAACAAAAAATTTAAATCAAGTTCAATAGATAGAAATAAAAAGATTCAGAAATCTTAACATCTTTAAAAAAAACAACACCAACATCAAAAATTGAAAAATTGAATTCAAATTTGATATTAATATATGTATATATTTTTTATATAAAGTAAGATCCCAATTGTAATCTTAGAAGTACACGGGAGGAAGTGAGAATGTATGCTTTCTCTCTTCTTCCTACTATAAATAAGTATAATTGCAATACAGATTGAATAATATACACATTAAAAGTCTTAAAAGTAATATTCTTGCATACTATTTTTGGCAAGATTTTATGGAGTTCATTTCTATGAACTTTTTTAAGTTTAAGAACAACATGGAAGCTTAATGATCGTGAGTCCTGATTAAGGCTTCAATTAAGTGAAGTGATTAATAAATGAATAGAAAAATGTGTTTCATCTGTAAATTGAAATTCTAATGATTGTTGAAATACATTGCCAAAGATAGATAGATTAGGGGAAGTGGTTAGGCTATGTCTAGAATCTGAAGCAAGACAACACTCACGATTAATTTCAATTTCATTTTTATGTAACGTTATTCAATTTTCAAAATAAATTTATTGGTAAATAACAATTGACTCAAACTAAGCTTAATGCATTTCAGAACTTCAATGTATTTCTACACGAAAATCTCATAATCAAAACTAATGTTAAAACTAACATTTTTAAATACACATTTTTATTAATAAACTTCTACTCTTATCCAAATCTGAAGCACAATTAAAAAAATATTGAAGGAGTAGCAAATTTTCAACTGACCGATTTGAAATTCCAGGCTTGCAGGCAAAGTACAAATTGAAAGTAATCAATGCCGATGCATCAGTGACTGCTAACAATTCTGCAAAATGCTCTAAAGATGGAAACAAAATGGAATCATACATATTGCAGTCATAAGCATATTTACAAATTTAAAATATATATATTGTAAATCTTCAACACAGATTAGCTATTTAAACTTAAAGTTTCAGTTTCTAAGTATTCATAGATTTTGAATAAATAAACGTAATTTAACCAAACATATAAAAATGTCAACATTATGTAAGAGTCTAAATAGAAAATTGTGAGTTCTTATTCGGAGGTCTTAGGTTTCAATCCATTCAAATTACAACATAATAATAATTAATATCAACAAAAATAATAATAAATAAGTAATAAATAATTCAGGCTTGACTTAGTACTTTGCCTTTAGTTCTTATATAATATAGTTTTAATTTAATAAATTTATTAAAATTTATAAAATATTTTAATTTATAAAAATATTATATATTTATAGTTTTCTATAATGATATTAATTATAGTATAAATATAATTTTATTCTTAGTTGTGTTTTTATTTATTAATATAATTATTGATATATGTTTTATTGCATATATATCATGTAATACTATTATATTATAAATAAATCATAATATCTTTATAAATATTATATAATATAAGATTTCTTTTAGTATTTTTTATTTATTAACAAAAATTATATTATAAAAAAATGCATTATTAAAATATAAAAATCTAAACCAACGTACTTATATTAAAAAAATATATTAAAAATGAACGACAATCACCTTAATAAAAAACAACAAACCCGAGCTAAATGAATTCACTCAATCAAATTTTAAAAATATATTTTCTAAAAATTATAAAGTTAAAAATCTTGCATCTATGTTATGAGTAAAAGTTAAAATCAATTAATTGTGATATTAAAGTTCAAAATGTGTCACAATAGTACGTAGCCTACAAGTACTAATAAAAGTGCTAGAACCCTCTAATCACTAATAGATTTTTTTCCCTATATTCTTAAGATGATATCTTGTTTGATTAGCAATTTTAGATTTTGATGTTTGTCTAAGATCAATTTTTCAATCATACCTTTCCTTTAATAATAAAGCATATCTTGTTATACAATCTTATATATTTATTTTACATTTATATGTACATATTTCACAAGTGCCACATAGTGGCTTGTATTGGCAAAAATTGTAATAGTGTAAGATTAAAAATTTAATAGTTGAGGTAAGTTATAATAAAAATTTAATAGCAAGTCGCAATGATGTTAATTTAATATAATTTAATCAATATGTTTTAAAATTTAAAAAAATATCTTCATATATATTTAAATATTTGAAGACCAATAATTTCTAAAACATATTGTAATTTTAAAAAAAATCATATAAGTGTAATGTTAGAATTCATTTATTCTCTTTAAATTATTAAGATTAAAAATAATTATCATTCAAACAACAAAATAAAATATTTTGAATTTATAATATGTAACTATTATAGTTTTAAAATTATTTGATAAGTTTTATGAGTTTGATATAAGTCATATTTTATATATTTCATCCTAAATATAGTAATGGTTTATCAAAATTCGTTCCTATAAGACTCAAATAATATGAGCCAATCAAACTAAAGTAAAATATTTTTTATTATTTTAGAAATTAAGATTTGACATATAAACATTAGAAAAAAATCAAAGAATTAACTTAATTATGAAAATACTTACATTGGTTGAAGAAGAATTAATCACTTGTTATGCACAAGTGATTGCAATAGTATGTATCATTAAATTTCCTATTATGTCATTTTGAAAAAATAATGATATATTGAATTCTGAAAAATAAATATAGGATACAAAATTGGTCAATATAAAAATAGGTTGGATGTTTGAAAATTGACATCTGTATAGTGTCTAGAATATATATATATTAATTAATACACAGTCCTTTAGAAATTAATAATATAAATATACAAATTTTATTAAAAAATAAAATTATTATATATTGATTTATAATTAATTAATAATTACAATTAAAGGTACATTTTGAGTATTGTACACATAATGGTGTGAATAATAAATATATAAATAGACACTAATCTTTAAAATGTTTGTATATTAATAAAGCACAAAGATAAAGAAGAATAGATTTGTAAATAAATATAAACTTATAAATAATTTTTTTTATTAGTAATGTGAATCAAGATTAAAAAAAATTAAATACTAAAATGTGAGAATGAATTTAATTAAGGGCACAGGCACGCATACCAAGACAAAAGTATAGCCAATGCGCTTCTCTTAATCATGAAATTGAATCTAAGGTTCAACATCAAATGGGGTTGTAAATTAAAAAATGAAATGGGGATACTTTCCTTACATTGAAATCTTCCATTGGAAATATTTATCTTAAATTCTCTAATATTTAAAGAATCATAGAATTTGAGAGTGTGAAACACATTTTTGAAAAATGGACTGCAATTTGACAATTTTTTTGTTTTTTTGGGTAAAGTGTTAGGTTGGAAAGAGGCTACTCTTGGCAGGGGTTTTGTAAGAACATTGTTAACAATTCATTTCTTTTGTAAGAACGTTGTTAACAATTCATTTCTTTGTGTTTCCAATTGAAGAAGGTGAGTGCATACAATTAATTTTTAGAATGGATCTAAAAAAGATTTCATTCAAATGCATCCAACTAGGGTTTTTAGTGATTGTATTCAATCAATTATGTTAATGTGTTATAGATAGTAGAGATTTTTCATATGTAATAATTATTATCTATTAATAATGTTAGTGTGGAGGTTTTTGATATTAAATAAACTAAAAAAATGGGGTTGATTTTTTAGAGCAGATTACCAGTCACTAAATAATCAGCATATTCACAATTCCAATTCTTAATATCAAAAACCCATCCGCATAGAATTAGCACAACCATTTCAAGTTCTTATCTAACATTATAATAGCTATATTACTAGTCACTAAAGTATTGCCCATCCTAATAAAAATAATATAAACATAAAATCTAAAAGTACTTAAAAATAATTTAGAAGTGTAATAAAGCCATAGAATTGTCAATCCAGTCTAGTCGTTGATAAATGATGAATTTCTTATTTCATTTGCATTCTTTCAAAGTAACATTCTTTTCTTTTATATCATCTCCATAGTAAATGTAAGCACTAAGTTCCTTTTCTAAAGAAGAGAGAAATATCTTGATAGGTCATAGAATCTTGGTTAAACTAAGATCAATAATTAATTAATATATTTGTTTTTAGTCTGTGGGGGATCAAATGCATGGGTCTAGGTTTTTTTATGGACTTGGATATATCATACATTTCACTTAATTCATTTTTATACATTCTACAATTTTAAATTAAGGAATATTCAAAAAAATAAAATTAAAGAGTTGGTTGAATACAAAATAAGTTTTCTAAGGTCAAGTAAAAGTAGATTGTTCTTATAATTTAATGGTTGAAAACAACAAGATGTAAATTCTTATAAGATGAATGTATAGTGTAGGTTCCTTCAATTCACCAATAGAAGTGTTCCTAACATGTTTTTCTTCTTAAATATAAATGATTATTCCATACTTAAATGAATAGAAGAGAACACAATAAATCACACTTGTACTGCACATATATACATTTATATATATTTACAAATCTAATTTCAAACTTTAAATTTAAAATAAATAAAAATATAAAATAAAATAATAAACTTAAAGCAATTTAAGACTACATTATAATTTGATTGAGCATGTATAATATAACTTATTCTAAGCTAGTAGAACATACTAGAATATTTCTAAATTATGCAAACAAATAGAGTTCTTAACTAAAAAATAATAATATGATTGTACACCAATAAAATATAACAGTGTACAAGTACCTATTTCACATTTAAAAAAAAACTTTGACTACCTTTAAATTTAATAAAGAAACTTGGTTTAACATATAGACTAGTTTGATCAAAATTCAAAATAATAACCTGCTCCACGTCTATACGATAGATGGTAATTATTTCTTCTATCTCCCAAATAAAAGCTTTCCAACATCATCAGCTACCTACTGATAGCCTCTATTTTCCAAGGGCAATTTATAGCTAAATCAGGCAGTAGGATTTACCAGCACCCTATATGAGTTTCGCTTTCCCAAGAGAGAATTATATTTCTGAAGAAGACATTGTCAGCCTTTCCAAGTTTGAGATACAGAGTTGATTAGAAATTCCAGGTTGGAATGTTTTTTTTTTTTGTTTCTTTTGGAGGTTTAAAACTTTTGTATTGCATGCAAAGTACAAACTAATGGGTTCATGTCTCTTCGTAGTCTATGCAAACAACGTGGAATTATCTTCTCCACATTTTCACTGCAAACCATAATAGTATATACTTTCATTCTGGATTAAGAGATTTATAAATCACATCATCATATTGACAAACAGATTAAATAGGTATGCACAATTTATAAGGATATGTTGACAAGAAATAATGGCTCTATCTGAAAATAGTTAAATTAGGGGAGAGGAGCCGGTGCTTGAACATCCTAACTTCACGTTTATCAAAATTCTATATGAAAATTTCAAATCACTCTCAATTTTTTACAGTAGCTTATTTGGTGAGTCGTCTACTTATAACTAAGGTTTCAAGTCC
Source organism: Cupressus sempervirens (assembly GCA_028749045.1). NCBI lineage: Eukaryota > Viridiplantae > Streptophyta > Pinopsida > Cupressales > Cupressaceae > Cupressus > Cupressus sempervirens. Next base: position 174,392,926 of record CM053785.1, on the reverse strand, counting down.
ACATCACCCTTTATGATGTCACATTAGCATGCTTTTTGCCAAGTCCAAAACAACTCAAATAAAAAGTGAGACCAAACGTGCATAGTCGGTACCCATATTGCACAACTGATGTGGCGCCACATCATTTGTTAATTTTTTTAGCTAAAGGTAAATTTTATTCAATTTTAGGTAGTAATCATTGTACTAACAACTTTATAGTCACAAGTATTGGTACAATGTTGTCCCAAAAAAAGGGCATTAAGTCAATAAGTGTAGGTACGAAATCAACAACTCCTATCACAACTATTGGAATGTTCAAGTATGGATGCTAGCAAGAATTACAAGTCAAGAATAGACACAAGAATTAACAATAGTTAGGTGTAAGATAAATAAATAATGGAAATTAGTTAAATTTCAAACTCAAACATAAATCTTATCAAGGGGGAAATGAAGTTTTGAAAAAAAATCAAGTGTTCTCTTTGATAAGATTTCTATTTTAGTTGACGTATTAGAAAGTAAATCTTATAAGAGGGATACTTAGTTATGCTACGATTGTTCACTAATAGTTATGGAGATTGTCAAAATAGTGTGAGACCACATCAATAGATTTATTCTAACACACCTAACCAAACCCAAAGCCTTGTTTTTGTCAATTCACCCTACTAGCCCTATTAGATGTATTAGACCTGATCAATGAATTTTTGGACCACAAATTTATCCAAAACCTAATTTAAGTTTCTTAATTCAGAAATATAAAAATATAACTTTTCTGCTTTGCAGTGACATTGTGGAGAATACAAGTCCACGTTGTTTGCATAGACTCTGAAGAAACGTGAATCCAGACATCAGAAGTGAATATGTTAAATTTGTACTTTGCATCGAATACAAGATTTTCAGACCTGCTACTGCTATTGTACCTCAAACTTGGAGGAAGAAGATTGGCAGTCTCTTTTTCAGTAAAATGGTTTTATATTGGGAAGCGTGTTTGTTAGTCTGCTGCCTGTTTTCGGTATAACATACGGAGATATATATATAGAATTCAACTGTATAGTTTTGTATAGCTTTGAAGTTCAAAACCATTGACTTGTCGTTCTTATGAAAATTATATCTCATAAAATTGAATGAAATATTTGATAGTACAGTTGAATAGCAATAAATTCTTTGTGTACTCAACTTCTTATTATTAGTTTTAAAAGAATTTTAAAACAAATGATAACTAAAAGTCTAATTGACCTAGAGAGCTGTTTTTAACACTTAGAATAATAAATTTTTAAAAAATTAAGTATCTAACTTTGTCAATTTAAGAATTATGTTTATAATTCATAGTAGAGTGCAAGGTGGTCTATAAAATTGTCATTTTAAAACTCTGTTCATCCCAATAACAACTCACCAATAACAAAAAGTACTTTTTGCACAAATGGACCAATCAAGGTAATTAAGAGGAATCTCCAAGTAGACTTAATAGCCATCACATCTTCTCTCATTAACGTAAGAGAAAACAATAATTACTTAAGTTTTCCATTTTCCATTCTACATTTAATTTTCAGAATTAATAAAATATTTTATTAAATCAATTTTGAAAATAATTCATACCATATAATCTTAAAATTTATATACATAGATATATACTTATTTAATTACATATATATAAACAAACATCAATAAAATTTTAAAAAATTGCAGAATAGATATATAATGTTTCCGTGATTCCAGTTATCTCCCTCCTTTCAACTTTGTACAGACTTGTTGCATTCTTTGAGGTGACGCGAGACCAGACATCGGCATTTACTCCGCTCAATTTGTACTTTGCATCCAAACTTGGAACTTCCAATAAAATCTGCCTATCAGCTCAAAATTTTGATTTTTTTTCCTTTCTCAAATTTGGAACAAGACTGCCCTTACGTCTTGGCAGAATCTCAGTCCAAAATAGAGGCTAGAACATTGAATAGAGGCCACAAAGAATCAAATTCAAGTGGCATCTCTTGCACTTTACAATCTAAATTGCCTTTTTGTTTTTTTTTAAAAATTATATTTTAACTAGTATAGGTTTGATATTAATATTTCTATGTAAAAGATATTACAATTATAAAAATATAAATAATAATATTAGTCTAGTAATGATATTGAAAATGAAGTTCTCAAAGTTTTGGTTTGAGTGATGGTTTGCTAAGCAATCTTTGTATGTCTATGAGTCATATGTCATTTACTTTGGGATCTATAGGGTTTTCTTAACATGGCTTTGACCAATTTTAGCCAAGCAATTGATGTTGATGCTAGAGTTGTTGCAATAGACGCTTATGGTGCTTCCCCCAAACAAACACTCTCGCAAGTTCATCCAGAAAGTGTTTCATTAGCTATGTCATTTCCTGATTTTGTGCTTAATGCTCAAGATTTTGATAGTGCTTGTGAATGGTTAGAGAAAGATACCATTATAGGATATTTTGTGTGAAGAACTCCTCATGAAAGAACACTTAAAGAATGGGTGGCCAAGGCCTATACTCCTCATGGTGTCTGGCTCGAAGGCATTCGAAACCTCACCAAGATTTAATTTTTTGTTCCGCTTTTCCAACCCTTCTTCCCATGTCGAGGCTATCCTCAACCAGGGGCTTGTTGTCTATTTGGTCCTCCCTTCTAGTTTTTTCAGTGTTGGTCTCAAGACGTTTTTGTATCAAAAGATAAAAAGGTAAGGGTTCCCATTTGGGTTGAGTTCCTGGTCTTCTCTTGGTCATTCATGCATGTCATTGCCCAATCCTTTGGAAAAGTCCTTTATCAAGAATCTAATCATTTTTTTAACACTTGGCCCCAAAAGTGAGTTTGTGTTCAGTTGGTCTTTCCCATGACCTCAAGAAAATTGTTGATATTCAAGAGGGTAGTCATACCTTCACCTAGATGGTGTTATATTTGAACTTTCCCAACACCTCCTATAAATGTTAGTCGATAGAACATAAGACTAATGACTTCCCTCTTATAGTGCCTCACACAAAGTCCCCTCCAAAGGGTGCTCCATCCCAGCTAGTTGAGCCTATGAAAGAAGATGAATGGACCAAAGTGATTCAAAAGGGAAAACTACTTCCACTCTAAAGAAACCTATTGCTTTGGTATCTCAACCAACTCTGGAGGTTCCAACCCTGGTGACTACAGATACCTAGTTGGTTTTGACTCCTTTGGCTCTTGCTTCAAACTCTAGCCAATAGGGGAAGGATGCTTCAGCAGGTGTTTGTCAACCCCATGGTTCCACCTCTATTTCCTCCATTGAGTATTGCTTCATAGTCTCTTTGTCAGTCCCACAACTCTCTTGATGTGATGAGATGATAGATGGAAACTCTTAAAAATGAAGGGTTATATCTGGAGGAGGCTCCCTACCTAGCTTCAAAACCAGTTCAGACTTCTGGCATAATAGTTTCTCCCCTCTTGGGGATAAGGATGTCACACATGACTTTTTATCATGAATTTTTTGTCCTATAATATTCAAAGTCTAATTGACCTCCATAAAAAATATTTTGTTTGAGATGCTAGACATAGGATTGGTCCCTAGATGTTCTTTGCCTCCACGAGGTCAAAATTTATGATTTTTTGCTCAACGTTGCATGATAATTCATTTGGATTGAGGGCATTATTTTTTCTTCTCAGTATGAAGCTAGTCAAGGTGGAGTTTCTACTCTCATTCCCCCTCACTTACATTCTTATGTTATTGATCATGCTTCTGATCCCATGCAACAAGTTGTTTGGATTTTCTTGTGTTTCAATAATCATTCTTTTGGGATTATCAATGTATATGCCTATAATGATGCAGTTGAGAGATCCCACATGAGGCATTGGTTGGCAGATTATTTTCCACTTGCCACTTGGGTTATATGTGGAGATTTTAATATGGTTGAGTTTGCTATAGATAAAGATGGCATTTTACCTTTTCATTGGACAACCAGTGAGAGAGAAGTTTGGTGCTACATGCACAATGAATTGGTTTTTTTATCCCAATGTTTACTATTGTCATTGTGGAAGGGTCTGGCACACTTGGTCCAATTTTAGAGTTGAATCTAATAGGGTTTTTAAGAGGCTTGATCATGCCATGATTACTGCTCAATCTATCTTTTCATTCTTTGAACCCAAGGATTTACCTAGTCACTCTTTTGACTGATGTGACCCTGTCAGATCATTTTCCCATTCATTTTTCTATTGAATGAAAAATAGCTCAAAGGCATCCTTCCTAGACCCAATTCTACCTCAACACGTCATTACTAATTCACAATACCATTATGGCTCACATCCTTCAAATCTAGAATTTAGAGCATAGGCCCTAGTCTCAAGTGGGTTGGGCTCAATGGTGAAATGATGCCATCAACTACACAACATAGTTTCTCCACATTTATGGTAGACAATGTTCCATATACTGTAGGTGGTCCTATGACACCACTAGTAAGGACCTTTGTGTTTCCATTGGAGCCTTGGCCATGAATCTATTTGACACAGACCTATAACTGTGGTTAGGTTAGCTTCAAAATGAGAAATATATTGCAAATAATTATGTCTTGGGGAGCCTAGATCAAGGCCTACCTTCACTAGCTTCAAGTGGGAGATTGAACCTCCAAAGAGTTCTTCTAGACTCTCATAGATCATCATACCTCGATGCAGATTAAGAAAATCAAGGAAGGCCAAACTATTCATTCCAACCTTCTTGAAATTGTTCAAGCCTTTGTCTAACACTATGAGAAAGTGTTCATAGTGTAAGGAAGTTTAGCTACCACAGACAAAGCTTTCAAGGATTGTATTGTGGTTGTTCCCAATATAATTTTTGTTGAACAAAAAACCTTTTGTGATCAAATGTTTTTTCTTGTAGACCTCAAGGAAGTTGTTTCTCCTATGGAAAATGATAAGACCCCTGGTGTGATGGCTTTCCTTGTGAATTTTACAAGGCTTTTTGGGATTGTGTTGGACCCAAACTCCATACAATCTATTTGGAAGCCTTTCACTCCCAATCAATAAAGGACACTATTAACAAGGGAAGTATCTAATTCATTACCAAAGTTGGAGATCCTAAAGATATCTACAATTGGAGATCCATTACCTTGCTTAATGTCTCTCACAAGATCATTGCTAAGGCCTTACCCCTTAAAATACACCATCTTTTGTCATTGATTTTTTGGTCAAAGCATACTATTTTCATCAAGTCTACATCCTTGAAAACATTATTGTTGTCTAGGAAGACATGGAATGGGCTGGGAAATCCAAACAACCTATTATTTTCCTCAAGATTAATTTTTCTAAGGCTTATAACCATATTGAATGACCTTTTATTCTAGTAATGCTTTAAGCTCTTGGCTTTGGACCTAGATTTTTCTAATCTATTTGAATTCTTATGAGGATGTGTCCACATGCATTACTATCAATGATTCACAATCTAAGACCTTTGGTCTCCTCAGGTCCATCTACCAAGGTTTCCCTTTAGCCCCTATGTCCTTCCTACCAAATGCTTTGGTTACTTGCTCACCAAATGAAATCCCTTTTGGCCTTGTCATAGGAATTTCCTTTCCTGACTCACCTACTCATCTTGTTAATGGAAATTGTGTTAATGAATTGTTTCTTATCCTCATTGAGGAAGAAGAGAATATTCATAATGCTTTGCAGTGTTTGGACACATTGTGCTTGGCTTCTAGTTCTGTCATCTAGTGGCACAAAATACTCTGTTACAAACAATCCTTCCTACACGCTCTTCCATGAATCCTACAATATGATTGGAAGTGGATTCAACATGGGGATATTTTTTATTTCTTGGAAATTCCCTTTTCCTTTTAGGCCTCACTAGTGGAGTTATGGAACATTGTACTTGCAAAGATTGAGAAGAAGCTCGCATATTGGATTGTAAGGATTCTCTAAGGTTCTTGCAACCACCCATGTTTATTATTATTTGTGTTTAGCTCCCTCTAAAGCCTCTTATTTGAAGTTGGATAAGATCCTTTGAGACTTTCTCTGGGCTTCTAGGGATGATCATTATGACTTTCATAGAGTTGTGTAGGAGTTACGTTGTCTTCCAAAGGAATCTTGAGGCCTTGGTCTTATGTCTACCTAAAAGAAGGGCTCAACTCTGTGTGCTAAGTGGATCAACTACACCCTTATAGAAGATTTCATCTAGAAAGTCCCTCTCAGGCATTGTATTTCTTGAAGCTTTCCTACATCAATAAACTAACCTAGAATGAGATTGGATTTAAAACCCTTCTTTTTATGCACTACTACATTTGACTCTAATTTTCGACCAAAATTTTTGACCATGTTTAGTTTCGTCGGATTGTAGAAGGAAATTTTTCTCTTTTTTAAAAATCTAACCCATGTTGGTCAAAATTTCGACCAACACGGGCTTTCACTTAAAACGAAAAATCATTTACCCGAGCACGCAAAGGAGCGGGAGAATGGTTATGAGTTTAAGTTTTAATTTTTGATAGCGGGACCAGACACAAAACAAGAAATGGAGTGCAGAGAACGGCTGCAGAAAATCATTCCTTCGCATTCCTCCTCCATGGTCGCCAGAGGCATTCTTTCTGCCTATAGCTACTTATGAGTCGCCTACCCTACCTACACCGAACTACAGGTATATCAGGTATATTAAACTTCATGAAATGCAAGTGAAGCCCTATTTAATTGTGTGGATGATTTTGCTTGGCTCTTATAAATCAAATGTGAACATACAGCTGGGAGAATTTATGGCGACACTCCTTGGCGAGAATTTGTAATGAATGGATGTGAAGCGGGAGAAGAAATTTCTCCTTTCTCGTCATACAGAAGAGTTGGCGATGGGTTGTTACATGGATGATGGAACAATGCTTAGAATTATCAAAAACCTTCGAGTATGTGGTGATTGCCACACTACAACCAGTTATATTTCGAAAGTTTTTGAGAAAGAAATTATTGGTATGTGCACAGACCATTTCCACATTTCAAGCATGGAAAATGTTCCTATGCAGATTATTGTTGACTTAAAGTGAATTAAACTATAACATATGCTTGCACAGTAGGGGTTGCAGTGCAGTGATGTTCCTGCCAAAGAGTTGATTGGATTTTTTGCCAGATGTTATTGTTCTATTCCAAATGACTTAGATTACCCTCCTTTTTTTATGATCATAAAGAGGCACATTAAAGTCTCCCAACATTAGGCAACTACTAACATCCACCATATTCTTTAAATAAGATAATTTCTCCCACAACTCAGCATTCCTATTGTTTGGCACATAAATATTGACCAAAATCCTACTTAAGTCTAATTTGGAGTGGTGAAGCTTGATGACCATCAAATGCTTACTGGAATCAATAATTTGTCCATTTAACAAGGATTGATTCCAGAGAACCAATGTATCTCCTGAATCCCCTTCAAAGCTACTAGCTACCACTAAACAATTTTTAAAAGGCCTAATCTTCTCCATATTTTCCTTGTCTGTCTTAGATTTCCTAAAGTACTATAATAATTAGCTTATGGTCACGAACATGATTTCTAACCACATCAACTTTATGGTTTTCATTTTTTTTTGGTTTAAATTCTAGAATAGTCGCCTACTTTAATCAGCTATATTCTACAAACTCTCTTGTTCTCTTTTAATTTTTTGGCTTTTCCTTCCAACTTCACATGGAGAACCAACATTCTCTTTCAAAATAGGAGATCCCAAATTAGTTTTCTTTCTTCTAGTTGAATCCCCAAATAAAGTGGAAGAGGAAGAGCCCCCTTCCTTGTTTGTCTTCTAGTTATTTCCAATTTTATGCATTTTTTCTTCTGCTATAGTTGTGCTCCCTTTCTTGAGATCTTTGATGGCCTATGATACCTCATCTCTAGTACACTCTTCTCGATAGGTTGACTTCACAAAATTATCTAAGGATGAATCAGAACCCAAAATTCCATATTTTTGAGCCTTAAAGTAGAGTTCTGGCTACTAATGGCTACCCCCTTCTAGCAAGTCTTCCACTCTGCTAGCCATATTCCTAGAATAAGATTCACAATTATTCTCTTTGATTTTCTCTTACTCAATAAAATCCCCCTGACTCTTGTAAAAACCTGAGTTAGGGGACAAGACTTCAGTAGAATGATCTTTTTCCTAGTGAATATTCTCTAATTGTGATTCCTCTACTTCATGACCAAAAATAGTTTCTTCCTTTCCAATATCCCCATCTAGGGAGGATAGGGGACTAGATTCCCCCTGAACTTCAAAATTAACCTCATTCTAATCTACCATCTCCCCTTCAACATTAACTTTATTTTCTTCAACAACCTTAGTAGCTTCTCCCTGAGGATCCTTTTCTGAATCTTCTTTATGGGCATTATCCTTCCCAACCTTAGGTTTCCATAGCATTTTCTGTTCCACTTAGTGGCCTAATAAACATGTATGCAAAACATGGATAGGGCCCAGATATCCATGAAAGCATGCTAGAAAATATTTGCAAAACCTTGGTGGGGCTCAAATGGCATTTCACAGTTGTCCTGTGTACATTGAAACTCCAGAGAAGGGTAAGAAACACTAAGTTACTAAAGTGTTGTAACTTCTTGGCAAGCATTCAATAATAAAAATCCTCAACCCCATCCAAATATAGAATAGACATTCAAATTGTGAGATTATCCATGGCAACTGAAACTGGGATCATTACTATTAGTGCTAGTTGAGCTGCAAGAATACACATCAAGAGCTACCAATTGAGCCTTTGCAAAATATGTCTTGAAGGCTCAAATTGGATTTTGAAAGTGCTCCGAAGGAAAACACTTGTAGTATGGGTTTCCTAATGAGTAAAGGCACATCTTTTGATTCTCTTGAAACTTAAAGACCCATATGTTAATTTTGAATGTCACCTAAATGTTTGTTTTTCCTTTAATAAAATGATTGAATTTTTTTATTTTTTGAACTTAAGCTAGATGTTTATTTTTCTTTTCATAAAACAATTAATTTTTTTTTTTCTATAAAATATCTCTGAAGTAGAGAGCTTGAATATTACGTCATGTGTACTGCATAGTATGAGCATCCAATCAAGCCACCAAAAATCATTATATTATCTGTTCTCATTTTGGGCTCGGGAATTGACAATTTATAGCCATTTTTTTGTGCTGTAGGCTTTTTTTTGTGGCCTTAAGGCCCACAAGTTGATGACCTCCTTTTTTTTTTTTTAGGGAGTGCTATGGGCATCAAGCCATGACTAGCAAGCCTTTAGTTTAGTCCTTAAAATGTCTGTCAAACTATTTTCTGGAATTTGTGATTTAGACTTGTCCTATTGTTAATTTTTACATCTAGAAATTGATGGTTAGCATTTTATTTTTTGTGCTATTGGCATCATGTCATGCCTAGAAAGCGTTTGTTTTGATTGCAATAAGTATAATGTGCCATGAATCATGATATCAAAATAAGTAGATAATATTATAATGCAAACAAAAACTACAAGTCTCCCTACACCCACAACAAAGGAGACTCCATTGCATCCCCCTGCAATAAAGGAGACTCTGTTGTGTCCCCCCGCACCCACAACAAAGGAGACATTTTGCTGTCTCAGAGACGTCTCGCCATCTCTAGTAGAGGTGGCACTCTAAGTGGTGCTGCCTGAAAGGTCGAGATGATGTCCCCCTGTCCCGGGGACATCCTTGTCTCCGAGATGGCCCAGTTTTGGGGGGGATGCATCCCCATATTACGCTGCTTTTTATAGAGAAACCTACATGTTATGCCAATTTTAAAGGTCTTTACTTTTTAGGTGAAGAAACATATCTTATTTAGGTTTTCCTTACAATTTTTTTTTTGAAAGAGATGAATTTTTTTTTTGAAGTAGATTGCACTAATAACTAAATCACTGACCTTAATTTTTTCCATGGTACAACATGATTATGCTTTACTCTGAGAATATGTTTCATACAATGGGATTGCCAACATAGAGCCTGCTCCCTTTGATTGGCCTAAAATTCTATGGCAACTGATTACCCACCTGTTAACATTGGCTCAGATCCTGCCAACTGCTGAACCCCCGGTCCCAATGCCTAGTTCAAAGTTGCTAGCATGTAGGCATGGTCCAATAATTATCCATGAATATACTGATTCACAACAACTATATCTCCATATATCATATTTTCTTTGTACATTTGTGCATTGATAGCAACAAATTATTATTCGTATGCTGTAACAACCTCTTGAATGGCTTCCATAGACATGGCCATAAGATTACAACACTGTAATGGTCACCTAAATCTTTTGCACAAGTTGTAGTGCGCTAGTTTATTTGAGTCTGAAGTTGAAATCTTTAGGAAATTTGATATAATAACTGCGGGTTATTCATGCCTGTATCTTGATGACAAATGATTTAGCATTTCATCCTCTTTCTCTATCATTACATGTTCTGTCATGCATGTTAATAGTCTTCAAAACCTATTTAACTTGTGTGCTGGTATTGTCTTTGGGACATCAGATTTGCCCATTATTTTTGTCACCTCTTAGTGAATAGTGGCTTTTGATTTGCGCGGGTTGCGAGTGGAACTGTAGTTGGTCCATTTGGAGGATGGGCTCGTGAACTGCAGAGGGTGAGAAGTCCTTCGGTTGGAGTGGCCGAAGGAGGGTAACATTCGTTTCCCAACCATACACTGCAGAGAAACATGGATATGGATGGGCTGGGTAGAAAATTGGGCCTTGTAGAAGACAACAAGGTTATCGGGAAAGTCGAGAAGGTGAGACGTAATGTGCATTTTAATTCTTCCACTTTTGTTGTGGTATGTTTATCTAAGCAATGTGTCAAATTTAGTGCAATTTTTATCATCTGAAATGCAATTTATTAGGAATATTCATCATTGAGCCCTTTTTTAACCCCTTTTCATCCACAGGGCGAGGTTTGCAAATCGGTTCTCTTCTTTGAACTCACTGCTACAAAGTAATTTTTCTTGAACCTTATTCAGATGGGTTCATCTAATTTTACATTGAAAAGGATCGGGTCATTTCTCAAATTTATAGCATAATCCTTACAACAAAGATCATGCCACATGCCAGCAGTGAGATAATATAACACTGGGTCGAATCTTATTAATGTCATCTATCCTTTCCATTACACTGCATTCCTCAGGACTGGATCTATGTTGTCTAGGAAGAAATAATTTAACAAGAGGAGAAATTGTTCCTTGAACATTAGATGATTCCCATTGCTTACCCTTCATGGATTTCCAGTTCTCATTCTTTATGATTTTATTAGAAAAATTGCAACAATGACATTTAATTTGCAATGATTGAATGCATTGTTTGTACAGATTACAAGTTCCCTTTGACAAACAGAAGGCCATTAGGCTAAGTGGCATGTCTGAGAAGGCATATACCAGATCCTTGAATGCAATGCAAAATGCACTTGGAGTCAGGTAGGTTAATTATCTAAATCAACCTCAATATCATAAGAGATAAGAAATCATGCTCTTCAAGATTTTTGGTAAATAGATACTTTTTAATCTTTGACTCTTAGAAAAAGAATTTCAACCTAAAACTCGTGATCATATATCAAATAACTAAAAGAATTATGTAAATTTAATATAAAACCTTCCAACAACAAAAATAAATAAATAAATTAGTGATTAATTATTATAAAATATTATAATCAAATATATGTTTTAAACCATACTAAAATTCTAAGAAACCTAAAATAGACATTTAGATTGCCCAACGGAGGTACTTGTAAAATAAGAGTTATTGCTCAAGAAAGATTTCATTTCAACAATCTCGTATATAAAATATGAGGAGTCAATTGAAAACTATATACAATAAAGAAAGCATTGGCTTGATCAAAGCATCATCAGAGCCATTTCTTACTCTTACCAGTAACACTTTTTATAATTACAGCATATAAAACATACTAGCTTTCCCAAATCTATTTGGGCAGTTGAAAGATTTATGAAATGCTAATTAATGTCATTTTTTGAAAATGGAGTAGAATAGCACAAGAGCGAATGTGACAGCAGTGACAAAAATAGTTGTGGGCACTTTGGCAATGAGAATGCTGGCCCATTTCACCATTATAGCCGCTATAGGCACTGTTACACTCATTACTATTGTTTTTGATAAGGTTTCTTTCATCTTCAACAAGTTTGATCCCTGAATGATCACTTGCAGAAATAGAGTCAATTTGTTAAAGATTAGAAAAGTATTCATTGTAATCAAATGTCACGTCTACACTTTCAAGTCATATGAAAATCATTTGATTCATTCAAACATCTTAGATTGATTGGATCTGCTCAAAGAGTCTTGTCTTTAGATTTGATTTAGATAATTAACCTACTTGACTCCAGTTTGGATGTCTTAAATTGAATGCAAGGCCAAAGCTACACATCCGAGAACTTGGAATCCAGTTTCGATGTCTTAGATTGATTGGGTCTACCCAAAGAGTCTTGTCTTTGTAAGTTCCATTTTCCTTGACTCAGTTTTTAGCTCTCAAATGGTCTGTTTACTTAAACTTCAGACCTTTTGCAACTTATTCGTCAAATATTTATATAGTGCTCTATGGAACTTGAGAAACCAGCTTGAGAAACCAGGTTTCCTTAGTTCAGATTTCAGGGCCCAAATGGTTTGTTTTCTTGGATTTCCAATTTTTTGAAATTTATGGCTCAAAGGCTTATAGTATGCTTTGTGCTTGGGGAAATTATTAGGGTGGGTATAATGATTTCATCAGAGTAAGGCCTAAGGGCATACCAAATGAAATCCTATGCTTTTATACTTTGACCTTGAGCTCTCTAATAAGTGTGGGGTTACATCAGCTAATTGTAGACAAATTTCTATACTGATCGGATGGTACGAATTGCAAATAACTACAAGAAAAGGGGGTACAATTAGCACACAAGCACCTTTAGTCATCTAGTAGTAGGAGGAAAGGATGTATAATCCATTACATTTACAATTTCACCCTCTTTCTTGGGTCATATATTATATTCATGAGTCAATGGGTTTGACTCAAAAAATGTATAGTTGAATCGTGATAGCAATATCACAATTTGACTTGCTGTGGAAAATATCTTAGGCTTATCTATTGATGAGCTCAAGGGGCTTTCTAATGAATGGTTCATAAGGCACAACACTTGTTGTAGGTTTTGCAAATGGGATTCCAATTAGAGTGGTTTAAACCATGGAGGAAACTCCATAGTTAAGCCTTCTTGAGCTGGAGTAGTACTGGAATTGTTGAGCCTTTGAGCAAGTCATGATGCTTCATCTTTGTGAGCACTCCCTCGATGTAATTCCTTCAAACAAAGAGTAGCACAAGAAATTCATTAAGTTTTGACATAATCTGCACAATATTTATTAATTATTGTGCATTATAGTCTTTCACAATTATTATCTCGAACGTGGATGATCTAATGAGGGTATTGAAACCTATGGATAAGAAATGACTGAGTGCTTCATGGGAGCACACATAGGGAGACTACAAATTGAGTATTTGCCATTGTCTAAGCATGCATGTTGTTGATTAGTTATGTTGTGGCAAATGATGGGGAAAGAAATTCAAACTGGTTTCCTAACGAGGTTGAGTGATTTATTGAAGTTGCTTTGACATTGATGTTTTGTGGAATAGTGCCAAGTCACTTGGATGTTTGAATTGATCTCTCTGATGAAGCATAATTTCTTAAGGACTTGTTTTTGAAGGGTGTAGATGACTCATACTTTTTAGTTCATTATGACATATGTCAATGGAGGAAGTGCTAAGTTTTTGTCAACTCTTTTAAGATGTTTTAGCTTTTCTCCCTAACTGTAGCATGAAGTTAGATAAATTACATGTGGTTGCAGTACTAGATATTGATGTTGTTGGCACATTTACAATGACTCAAGCAGCATTGAAGTATTTGAGGGAAGGTGGAATTGGAAAGCCTCCTTCAGAGGCTGGTGTTATTTTAAACTTAAGTACTACAATACAGTACCTCAGCTTTCTGGTATCAAATTCATGTCTCTGCTGCAAAGGTTCATTTTTAATCATTATATTCTTCTTGGATTAAGATTTGAATTAACTATTTAATAAATTTAAATTTTTCAGCATAAACATGAGAGTCATTTTACTTACATAATAATTTAAACAAGTTATCTAGCAAAGTTTTGTTTTGTTTACATGCAGCTGTTGATAGTCTTACAAGATCTATGGCTTTAGAGTGGGGGACAAATTATGGAATACATGTAAATGGTATTGCATCTAGTCCAATTGAAGGTATTCGTAGTCATGTTGTAAATGACTCGGGGAGCCAGCTTGGCGATCTAACATGGTGAATGGGTTTAAAGTGGCAACTTGGTGGGGCAAGTTGGCGAGCCGACTTAGCGAGGCCACTTAGAGATGCAACATAGCGAGCTGAATTGGTGAGCAAGCTCGATGAGCGGACCTAAAGACTGACCTGATGAGGCACTTTGGTGGGGTGACTTGATGATCGAACTCAAAGAGTCAACTTGGCGCACATACTTGAACAGTCGACTTGGTGGGGCAAGTTGGCGAGCTGACTTAGCGAGTCCACTTGGTGAGGCGAGAGGTGAGTCAACTTGGTGCAGTGACTTGGCGGGCTGACTTGGTGAGCGGACTTAAAGACTAACCTTGATGAGGTGCTTTGGTGGGGTGACTTGATGAGCGAACTTAAAGAGTCAACTTTGTGAGCGTACTCGAACAATCAACTTGGTGACATGACTTGGTGGGCTAGCTTGGCAAGCAGACCTGGCATGCATACTTGAACAGTAGACTTGGCGAGTTGACTGAAAGAGTCAACTCATTGAGGTGACTGGGTGGGAGTGACTTGGCGAGCTGACTTGGAGAGTTGACCTAGGGGACTTGGTGGGACATGTGGGTGAGCCAACTTGGTGAGGCGACTTGGTGACATGAATTGGTGGGCCAGCTTGGCGAGCCGACCTTAAAGAGTCAACTTTTTGAGTGTACTCGAACAATCAACTTGGTGACATGACTTGGTGGGCTTGGCGAGCCGACCTGGCATGCGTACTTGAATAGTAGACTTGGTGAGCTGACTTAAAGAGTCAACTCATTGAGGTGACTCGGTGGGCTGACCTAGAGAGTTGACCTAGGGGGCAGACTTGGTGAACGAACTTAAAGAGTTGACTTGGTGAGCGTACTTGAATTGTCAGCTTGGCGAGCTAACTATGGGAGTCGGCCTGGCAAGCTGATATGGCGAGTCAACTTAAAGTGGTGACTTGGTGGTGCAAGTTGGTGAGCTGACTTATCGAGCCCACTTAGTGAGGCAACTTTGTGAAGCGACTTGGTGAGCCAACCTACTAAGTGTACTTAAAGACTGACCTTGATGAGGCGCTTTGGTTGGGTGACTTGATGAGAAAACTTAAAGTGTCAACTTGGCGTGCCGACCAAGTGAGTTTACATGGTGAGCAAGCTTAAAGAAGAAACTCTATTGGGCAACTTCGTAAGCACACTAAGTGAGCCCACTTGCTGGGGCAAGGTGGTAAAACCACTGGGTGAGTCGACTTCATGAGCTAACTTAATGAGTCAACTTGTTGAGGTGACTGGGTGGGGGTGACTTGGTGAGCTAACCTGGAGAGTTGGCCTAAGGGGTGGACTTGGTGAGCAAACTTAGAGAGTCAACTTGGTGAGCATACTTCAATTGTTAGCCTGGCGAGCTGACTTGGGGAGTCGGCCTGGCGATCTAACATGGTGAGTGGGCTTAAAGTGGCAACTTGGTTGGGCAAGTTGGCAAGCCGACTTAGTGAGGCCACTTAGAGACGTGACATGGCGAGCTGACTTGGTGAGCAAGCTCAATGAGCAGACCTAAAGACTAACCTTGATGAGGCACTTTGGTGGGTTGACTTGATGACCGAACTCAAAGAGTCAACTTGGCGAGCATACTTGCACTAGTGCATTTGGGTTCATTTTTCGACCTTCATTAATCAAAATTTTGACCAAATTTGACCAACCCATTGGTCAAAAATTTTTTGGTCAAAATTTTGACCAACTCACTGATACATGATTTGTCTCAATCATATAATTAATTATATATTTTTCATATTAGTTACTGTCAGTGTTTTTCAGGCATTCTATAAAACAGTTCACATGCCTTGCGTATGATATGACATTTTGCATGCATCCTGCACTCTCTCTCATTTGGCTAATGATGGATTACATAGAGTGATCTGAAACCATGATGCTAAAAAACACACAATCAAATCCAAAATGAACTTGCACTACAAATGGATTGTGGAAATCTGATATTGGTAAAATTGCATGCATGTCTACTAGGAAAATCACAACTTAAACATATATTTGTCCTGGTAGACATGCATGCAAAATTAACAATATCAGATTTCCACAATCCATTTGTAATTCAAGTTCATTTTGGATTTGATTGTGTGTGTTTTTTAGCATCATGGTTTCAGATCACTCTCCATAATCCATCATCAGCCGGATGAGAGAGTGCAGGATGCATGCAAAATGTCATATCATATGCAAGGCATGTGACTGTTTTATAGAATGCTTGAAAAAAAATTTACACCTACCTGTTGGTAGAAATTTCTACCTTCATTGGTCAAAATTTCTACCTTCATTGGTCAAAATTTTTGACCTTCATTGGTTGAAATTTCTACCTTCATTGGTCAAAATTTTTGACCTTCATTGGTCAAAATTTCTACCTTCATTGGTCAAATTTTTTGACCTTCATTGGTCGAAATTTCTACCTTTATTGGTCAAAATTTTCACCTTTATTGGTCAAAATTTTTTTCTTCATTGGTCAAAATTTCTACCTTTATTGGTCGAAATTTTCTAGCTTTATTGATCGAAATTTTGACCAATTCTTGGCAGAACTTGCACCATGGCTATGGAGGTTTTTCGACCAACGTATTGGTCAAAATTTTGACCGAAATTTTTTTGACCAATGGGTTGGTCGAATTTGGTCGAAGTTTGGTCAAAAATTGGGTCAAAATTTTGACCAATAATGGTCGAAAAATGGTCTCAAATGTACTAGTGATGCAAGATCTAGTCTAGGTTTAGGGTACTTTTGTGGCTAAAATCATATGGAAATATTAGGAGGCTATCAATCCTTGGCTTTACTACGTTGGAGATGGTTTTTGCGATGGGGTCTCTTTGAACCAACACAATATCTGGTGGTCTCCCCTATTCTCTATCTAGGGGTTGCCACTTGCCAAGACTTAAGGGGTCAGTGCTCTGCATTTTCATAAATGTAGCATCAAACACCTAGAGAATTATTCTCTAGAGTCACCATGAGCATCAGATCTTGGGAGGACTTGGGTGATCCCACAATAATGGGTTCCACTTTTTGACCAATTTTGACACTGAAATCAATATTTTTGCAACAAATGTCATGTTGAAGTGACTATATCTTCAAAACTATAAATAATTTCAAGATGACATAAACTAGTGATTTTGAGTACTTTGTTTGTACTTTGTAACCATATTTTTTAATCTAAAAAAATATTTATTTATGTCAATTTTTTTTTATCTCCTTTGAAAAGTGGTACATAATAAAATTCAATATTTTAAAAAGTGACAGCCCGTTTGACACACAACTTTTTTTCTAGAAATGACAATGAAGTAATTCTTTCGATGTTAGATTTGTAACATCAATATCCAGAGGATGCATTTGGTTTGATTTATTTTGGTTGAATATTGTATAGTTTATGAAGTTTTGAAGTGACATGAACCGTAATTCAGACATACGTTCTGTTTGACATAGATAATTTGAAGTTAATTTATCATAAACCATTTTTTTTTTTGAATAGAAAGGTATCTCAATAAGCTAGTTCCTCCATATTTTTCAAAAAAAAATTGACCTAATTTACTAATTTTCCCGAGGTGTCAAAGTCGGTAGATATTCAATCGATAATGAACCTATAATGAGTTAAACTCATATTTGAAAGTCTTAATGATTAAAGTATGTATTAAAATTATAGTTGTTGGAAAGCTTGCTCCGAGAAGCACATTTTGAAATTTTTTTGCACGAACATATTTATCACTTATGTTCACGTGAACATACGAAATATATTTGCACGAACATGATGAATTTTTTTTTTTGCGCAAACATAATAAGTATGTTCGCGCGAACATAATAAGTATGTTTGTGAAAACATAATAAGTATGTTCACACGAACATATGGTAAACTCAATTTCCCATTTCATAATTTTTTTCATTTTTGTTTGTCCCACTAAAGTGGAACCCATTATTGTGGGTTCACCCACTTCCAAGTTTAGTTTTAGCTTTCTTACCTAGATCTTCAAACTTAAGACTTGCTGGTTTTTGCTATTTTACCTCACTTGATTCACAAGCTTGGTGTCTAGCCTATCAATCCATGGTGGAAAGATTGGAAGTGGTATATATGGACTCCCCTTACTAACTAAAAGCCCAAGATGGAGTTTTACTAGCTTGTTTCTCATTTGCTCATGGTTACCATTCTCAACTAGTATTGGCATTTATAGTCTTGCTAGAAGACTTGGAGACGTTATTTTCTTACTACTTGGTTTGCTATCATGGAGAAAAATATTACACACTTCTTTTGTTCTTTTCTGTATTAGATGTTTCCTTTGGGATCTCGACACATGCACATGGATATCTCAGACCCTAAGTGTGCCTTCTATGGGAACCCAAAAATGTTTTTGCACATTTTTTGGGTTTTCCAACATGCTTAACAATACTGGAGTTGGATTCATGATTTTTTTAAGCTTGGTTTCCCTAAAACCTTTCCTTGGCATATGGTTTTTCCAAGTGTTTCAATCAAAATTCCCTATACATTCTCCCAGATTGGGTATGCTTTTAAGATGTAGATTATTTTGACTCTTTGGAAGGATAGGAATGTTGTTCTTTTCACTCGCAACTTTTTGGATGTAAATGTATCATTATATACTAAATCTTGCATTTGTAATAATGTAATGATGCATATTCAAGTTTGAGACAAGGTGGCTCTAGAGGTGTCCCACCTTCAAGAGATTTTATAACATTAGGGTAATGCTCTATTTACAATTTCCAAAGTGCTACCATACTATGCCCTATGTACATTGGTGGATCCTTATTTTTTTGCTCAAAAGGTAGTAATTTGATACATTTTTTGCCATATTGGAGAAGGTAGGTCAAGATGCATGCAAAGTAGCAAAATTTTGGTACTTCGAAGAAGACAAAAATGATGGTGTGCGAAGTTGTGAAAACTTAACTATTTTGGAAAGTAAGATGTCAAGAGTCCATGAGACAATGATTTATCACTATTTTTTGAACAACATAAAAAGGTAGTTTTGAAATCACAATTTTGAAGGATCCTTTGAAGGAACCTTGTGAAGTTCCAAAAATTTGTAATTTAGAGATAGTTTCAAAGATGATTTGTGAAAAGTCAAAAAATAGCTTCTTGAGATTTTAAAAGGTAGAACTATTAATTTGGTTACTCAAAGTACAAGCTAAGTACTTAAACATGTGACAACTTGGACAAATTATGAGGTGGATATATGTGCAAAATGTTATAAATCATAAATGAAGGATGTAACGAATTGAAGTCTCAAAGAAAATGTCTTTTCTATACTAAGCATACAAATGAAGCTGAGAAACAAGATGACGATGAAAATTTGAAGTTGTTCTCTACAAATCTAGAAAGAACAGTAAGTTCAAATCTTTCTTATCCTAGTCAGAATATATATAAACCAAAATGTCAATAGAAATGGATACTAGTGTTAAAGAATCTAAAGAAGAACATACAGAGAAGTTGATAAAAAAAATCTTTCTAGAGATATTTCTTGGTTCTTCTTCTCATGGTCAAGTGTTTATTTTCTCTAATGAATTCAAAGAATGTAGGGATGCCAACCTTTCACTACATGGTAAATATGTATTTTGGTACTTTAATGCAAACACAGATAGAAAGGAACCTAGGAATAACCTATAGAGGCTAGATCTAGGTAAAGTTGTGGTCCCTAATGTGTTTATAGACACAATTTTCATTTATATTTTTGCCAATCATTATGAACCTTCTACCAAAATGTGAGAAAGATGGATGGCATGTCATTACTCATTATCAAAAAATCTTGCATTGAAGAATGTTTTGGACTTAGTACTTAAGTCCTTACAAAGAATGATAGAGAAAATTTTAAGAACGAATATAAGAGAACAATGAAGTTTGGGAAGTATAGAGAGATTGCACATTTCATGTATAGATGCCATAATAACAAGCTAATGTATGTTGATCATATGGGTCCTCACTCCATTAATCCTTTATGGATTTCTTCAATAACACTTTTTATTCTTGTTTGCAAATTTTTGGAGAAGATGAAAAGAAGAAAATTCCACTAGGCTACATGTATATGTGCATGAAAATTCAAAATCCTCACACTTATTGGGAATTTGACTTTTTCATCAAAATTAAGAAAACATTTCATAATTAGCTAGTTAGATGGAAGACCTCTTAGTCTTTTAAAGATTACTCTTTTCTTTACTCCCTAATTCTCTATAGAATATCAGCCAATTTAGGAATTCCATGAAGTTGGCCATAATTGATGAGGAGGGTAACAAACAACCCATCCAACTATGGTGTCCACTTTGAGATACACATGCAAAGGATGGAGATTTCGCATTATTTAGAGATGTATTTGTGCAGTGGATAATAAGGATGCTTGGAGTTACTATCACAAGGTTACCATAGAAAATTAAGAACATGTTAAGACCTAAAGAATGTTTAAATGATAAGGGTTATGTGTTTAACCTTAGTGATTGGATTTTTAAACCAAAGTACACATTGATAAACTATACGGATATAGGCAACCACTTCATAGACTTTCTCTATTTGTTCCTGAAAGATTAGGTTTTCTAGAATTTATATGGCAATTATTATGGACTCATAATGAAATAGCTCAACCAAAGAGGAAAGGAAATATGATGCCTCATTTCATAAAGTTTGATGGTTTTGTAGTTGGGTATAATATGATACAATAAATTAAATATTAGATCATGAACAAATATTGGATAGCTAGTTACAAAGGCATAGATTATGATCTTGAGGATCACATCAAAACCATAAAAGCTAGATATGCACATTAGCTAAACATGGAAGATGATGTTATTAGAAATTGTGATGATCTACAAGAAGAATACTAGAAGTTTAAAAAGTGGAATATCTTGTCTAGGATAGATGGGAAAAGGTTGAGTAAAGGATTGCCTCAATTCTACCCCAAGGAGGACCTAGAAACAATTAGAACTAAGAAATGTATCAAAGATTTTGATAAATATATCAAGCGTATTTTGAATAGGAGAAAGATAAAAATGTTGAAAAGACACCTCCTCCTCCTCAAGCCAAGAAGAGGGAATTTAGCATAATAGGATCGATTCCTAACCCCTCTACCCCTATGCCTCAACTAAAAGAAGGGACTAGTATTTATTTGGTCTCTTATGAAGCTAAGATTAAGATAATAAAGGGTCATAAGAAATTGTAAGTATTTTGAAAAGCTTGAAGGAAGGTAAAAATGTTGAATCATTAGAGCCACCTCCACATTTTTCTAAGGATAAAAATGGCTATTATGCTCAAACTATGGATAATGATGACCCAATTGATAGAGAGAGGATGAAAGGGAAGCCATTTCTCTTAGATTCATTGAGCAAGAAAAATTTACACAAACACATAAATTTAAGGACCTCTGGAAAAGGCATAAGAGGAGGAAATTTGAGGAAAGAAAAATCAATATACTTGGAGGTGTGGATAAGCCCCAACACGTTGCAATTGTTAGAAAATGATGAATGAATTGTATTTAGATGATATTTCAATCACTAAGGAGGAAGCAAGGGAAATAGTTAGGTAGAGTTACATATTAATTCTGCTAGGTTTGACACTAAAAGAATTGTTTTTATTAGATCAAGTTAGATAGCAAGAATATTTAACCTTTTTATCAGAATTTGAATCACTTGAGAAGGTTGAAAGAACTTGATATGATCCAAAAATAGAGACTCTTGCTACTTGGGTTACATTTAAAGAAAAAAATCCCAGAATGATTGACATATCCAAAGGAGAGGAAGGAATGGCCTTGGTACAAACCATGGACAATACATAACCTATGCTTGTTGAAAAATGGATAAAACATGAATCTATGTTCAATCAAGTCCAGATCAAACATATGCAAGAGATGATCAAGGAATTGCAATAGAGGTGTTGGCTCCTAATTTAACAGTGATTTCAACTACCAAGTAGACAAGATAGGATTGCATCTAAGGGAAGTTATCTCCTATGATGGACACAATTTGTCAAGAACCTAGGCCAAATATAAGGTTGGACTCCTTCTTCTACTTCAAGCTTTGCAAAACCTAGGTAGGTAGACCTTTAGATTCATTCATATGGTACTAGTTCCAAAGCATACATCTGAATCTAACAAAGCAGATTAAACCCTTATTTCTCCAATACTTGTGCAATAACAGAGGTATGTAGTAGAAACTTACAAAACCTATGAAATCCACAAGATGAGTGAGGGTATCCTCTCAGCTCCTAAATAGAAAGGGAAAATGGATGATTGACTATTTAATTTTGAACAAAAAACCCCACATATGCAACAAAAAATTAAAGTGATCCTATAACTGATTAGTGCCCTATCCATTAGGCATTCCACAAATCACAACACACACCTTGGATATCAATGACATATCTCATACATCAAGATATCAAATTTATCCTATCACTTTGTGAATCAGACATCAATGTTCATACTAAACCTCATATGTATTAAGCATACTTCTCATGATACTCACAATCCTGTCAAAATGTGTCAAGCATTTACTTAAATCTTTGAATTAACGAAAAATCACATCAAGACATAGAACCTGAAATGAGATGCATTTGGATCTATATTCTTTCTCCATAAACCACAAAAGATTGTAAATAGAAGAGATAGGAGATACGAATCATAATAAAACTAAGTAAATTTATTTCTCTTTGAATTCATTCCTTTGAAACAAGTACATTCAAGATGTATGAAAGACTCATAAAACATGAAATAGATTAGAACTCTATTCTATCTTTATTGTTGATGTTCATACAAGAGAGAAATGTTGAGGAGAATGGTGGAGTCATAGCTAGAGCTAAGCTCAATAGTTTGGAACCAAAAAGTCCAACCTAGGTGGTATCACAACAATGGAAACTTATCCAAAAACTTAGAACCAACCTTGTACAAAGAGAGAATAAAGAAAGATATAAATGAGGAAGGAATCCCAGATCTGATCTAGAATCAACACTTGTCTAGTTGAATCTCCCTCCAATATTGTTGTAAAACATCTTTCATCTCTCTAGAACTGAAAATTGAATCAAATTTGTTCATTCTTTTCAACAAACTTGCAAAATATCTTCCTGAATGATGAGAAAAGCCCCTTTATGATAAACTATCAAATTTGATGCCAAAATTTTCCAAAAGAAACATTGAAAAAATTTGGAGGCTAAAAAAGATCCTTGCTAAGGCTCTCTCCAAATTTGAAACCTACCCATTTCACCATTTTATCAAAAACTGAAAATGAACTGCCTATACTAGAATTTAGTTGCATAAGGAGCACCTTAGAAAAATCAAGCATAAATTTTACCTATTGATACCTATGTAGAAATAAATGGAAAATATGGAAACTAAACTTTGAGAGCTTTCTATCAATATATAATATCCCTATACCTGCTTAAGAGAAATGTGCAAGGTTGCCATATGAAGCTCCAGGTTACAGACTAATTCTCAAGCTTTTTAAGTTTGCAAATATTTGATTTTTCATTAAAGTTGAAACTATATAATAAAAATTTCTTTCAAGACCTACATACATTTTGAGGAAAAATAATAAAATATTAAATTTTGAATTACTTTCTTTTACCCCCTTTTTTGAATCTAGGTCAACTTGGTTTGACAAACCCATTAACACTTGGTAATGCCTGATTGGTTTGAATTGCCATATCACCATGACACATTAGCATACCTTTTGACACATCATTTCCGCATGTCACCTTTTTATTAGTCTATATTACCCTGTCAGTACCCTCTAGATAGCTTTGCCACCTGGGTGCCACTTGATTTGCTCGCAAACTACCACCGACCTCTGACAAGCTACTACGTGTCATCTTCTCATTGGTCCTTGCATTTTCACTTTGGCTAATGGGCAAGCATCTCCATTTTAAAAATTTTCAATAGCCATTAATTTTCACTACATGGCATGATCTGGTGCATCCATTTGCAAGTCACCACATCATTACCTCTACCACATGTCGTATGGTCACATTTTCACATGCACACTCCACATTTTGCTATGTCATCATGACAATGTGATAATGTAACATGTGTCCTTTTCTACTAGCTCATCTACCTCATTGTGTGCACCACATCACTCATGCCACTTAGTGTTTTGCCACATGTTACCTTGTCACATTCTCGTGTGTATAGTCAACAACTACCACCTATTTTGCGACAATGTGACATTGCATGAGGTTACGCCACATGTCAACCCTATCATGCCATCACCTCAAAATTTGTACCAAGATTGGAAGCACATGCCATTTGTCACCTTGCTATTCATCCACCTTGTGTCATGTTTCTTCTTCTCATTAATTGTCGGGATGCCAAGTCGTACTATAACATCTGCATTTTTTTTCAAAAAAATTTCTATCTTACCTCCAATTGACTAGGACCCAGCCATGTAAGGTGCCCTTGTGTCTCAAAAGACATTGCCTTTTAGTCACTCACCTATAATGCATTATTGTATAAAAAGAACAAAGACTTCCCTCCCACTATCAATGTGGGATAAATGATCCTAACTATTCTTCACAGAAACCACATCTGATTAACAGATAAAATACAATGTTTATTGATATATTCTTCCACAATCATACGTGCCTTCTAAACCATTCAATCTCAAGAGAGAGAAAATGATACTCTCCATTCTCTCAAAAATGTCATCAACCAAGGCAAGGCTATGAGGAAAAAATCCACTATGTGTGAGCTCCAACTATATATCTAGATTTCAAACCACATGAATCTACGTAATGAAACATCCTTGGTCAAAGTTCAAAGACCCACACTGAAAAGAGTGGATATTAAAAAGAAAAAGTATCAGGATGCAAACTACCTATCATAATGGCTCCAAGAATGAATTGACATGACACTGTTGGAGAAGAAAATGAGGTTCCAAGGTAAATATGTGAGGGGAGCATTTGAGGTGCTCATGGACAGTTTAGATGCATACAAACACAAAACTAGATGCTATTGTAAACCTTTTCCACTTATACAAAGGTCAAACAATCTATCAGGATCTCATCAATAGGTCCTTTCCAAAACATAAAGGATGAGGTACAAAAAATAACATTGCCTAAAAGATCAAATAAAAAAAAAGGGGATTGTAAGGGGTAAGTGGAGCATGTAATTTCCTAGTAGGAACCTCTCCACGCTAGCATCCACTCTGGAAACCTTAGCTTTGATTCTTGTTAATGATTCCAATCTAGACTAGGTGAGATGACTGCAAGTCTGAATGCCCAGATTTTGTTTGACATTTGTTCCTCAATGTCATTGTTCCTTTAGTGTGAGCTGTCCATAGTTTTCTTTTCATTATTTATTACTTGTTTTAAACAAGCTTCCCCCACTCTATGTTTTCATGGCTCTCCATAACTCTCCAATGATAATCACATGAGTGTTGTACTTGTTAATTACCTCTTCAAACTTTGTCTATTCAGATAAAACCACTCCTCCTTTATCCTCATATTCCTTAACATCTCTTGTATCTAGTTTGATTGCATCCTTGACTGATATCCATGTAGTTTTGTGAAAGAGAGATTTTGAAATAATTTTTTTGATATTTCTCCCATTTTTTGCAAGCTGGGTTGGATAGAGCATTTAATACTAGAAGGTTTTAACTTTACTATCACAAGTCTTGCATAGAGAATGTCTCTTCACATGGGAAGTACATTCACTGGGATGCCCCTAAGAGTGATGCAATGAGCCACTTGATTTCATGATTTAAGCTTCAAACTCCATGGAAATTTTTCATGAATGAAAGTGCATCTTTCATTTGGGATCCTATTGATATATGGCTCTGAATGTGCTATTTACACATTCAACACTTGATTTCTTACACTCATACATTTATCTTATAAAATGCATCAAAATGATATAATGCACCATTTTCTTGAGTGATGTAGGCTTTAATCCATGGATGATGAGTTTTTAACACATTATCTCAATAAACAAGGCCTTAGAAAATAATTTTAACAATTATTAGCCTTGGGGCTTCTCAAGTGTAGTCAACCTTACCACAATTGCTTACCTTTCTTATGACCACACATCCAAAGAATTTGTAATGTTATGTGTATGTTTAAAAACAATGAATTTAATCATTATATTTTTCCCTTTTTAAAACATCTTCTATTCCCTTGAATTCTATTAGTCTGGTGAAGTTAGTAGGGCCCCAAAGTGGGTCCAGCTATTTTTGTTTTTGTTTTTGTTTTCAAATGACTGACATTTCAAACTGATATGTCCAACTCCTTATACTGATTAAAAATAAAATCAATCACTGCTTGATCATTGGAAAACTCATTTTACCTCTTCTTGCAAACTGTGATTTTTTGCCAAGAAGCCTCTGAAATTGGCTTTAAAAACTAATTGAATCAAACAACCGAGCCTTGAGATCTGACATATCTATTATCTATTTTACATTCTTTTACCTTGTTATATTTCACCTCATGACAACGTCTAGGTCAAAATAAACTTATTGTCAAAGTTGCTCACTTGAAACTGCCTACAAACAAACATATCAGAAAATAATAAAGTGCATTCAGTTTTGGCTTTGAAAATGGGTCAAACAAATATTTAAGGGCACGAAAACTGGGATATTAGTTTACTGTCATGTAGAAAGTATGAATCTGTGATTTAGGCTCATGAAAAATAACTAGGTGCATTTGGTAAGAATTCAAAGTGGGGGTACTCAGAATCACAAAACTGGGAACATTAGCAGAACAATGATTTTTACAAATGGAATGGACCTAGTAAAGTAAGCAAATGGATTGGTCAAGACTTGAAAATTGACACACTGGAAGTATTTTGAGAGTAGAAAATAGTGGTACAAACCATTTGGTCTCATTTATCATGATTTTAGAGTTATGATATCACAAACAGAGCTAGCGATCAATCTGTACTTTTAGATACTAGTGAAACTTCATAAATTGCATTTGGAATCGCACTTAAAAACTAGTCAAACGGATTCACCATAGACTCAAATATGAGACATAGCATTTCTCTGACCTCTAGAATGCAATGCAAAAGGAATTTTCTTAGTAGGGTCAACGAGGTCAAAATTATAATAGGTCAAATAGGGCTACTCAAAATTTTGAGCAAAATGTATCAGTATGACAACAATAAACAACCAACTTTGAGGGATTCAAAACCTAGTCAAAACATATTGAAAGAACTTGAAATATGAAACATAGGTTCTTTGATATGCATACTAACCAATCCCTAAGTAGAGAATCATGAAACTTAATTGGGTGCAAGATATTCAATTGCAAGCTAGGCTTGTTGTTGTTGTTTGATACTTAGGCAAAAATGAAGATTTAAGCAATGCTCAAAATGAAACTTCACGAAATGACACAGAATGGATGCTTATCATTATGGGATGTATGAATATAATGAATGAAAAGTGTTAGAAACATGAAACACATCATATGCTTCAAAATGATGGATAGGTACATATGCATGAAAAGCTCTTATAGGAGCTCAATTTGACTTGGTTTTCTGAATGGTACTTAAAATTAGGGTTTCAATTTTGAGTCCCATCATTGGATCTATCTGGGTATGCATGTCCCTTTTGGACATGGCAATGATTCAAATCTTTGGAAAAAGTAGACCACTCCAAAAACTTTCTCTCAAACAACTTTATTGAAAGCAAGAAAATCACTCCTAAGCTATACAAACGATGGCCCTAGGCCACCGAACTTCAAAAAAACTTCTTACCTCTATCATAGACTTGATTTTTAGTTGAACTTTCATGAAGTAAGATGACACTATCACTTCCATCAGTTTCACCAACCAGATTGGCATTTTGAATCAACTCATTTAGTAAAACCAATTCTATATCTTCACTTTCATAATGCATGTAAAAACTAGAATAATGCCCTATAAATTTCTCATTATGAAAGTATGGATCAACATGATCTTGGGTTTCAAAATTAGAATAAAACTCATTTTCACTAAATGACTTATGCATGCTATTCAATGGAAACACAAATGACTCATACTCTTCTTGATTCAAGGAGTAACTTACATCATGAATTTGAAACTCACCTTGTATAACTGGATATGAAGGGTACATGAAATCTAATTTCTCCTCATTTGCAATCTTGTTTGACATCTGATCAAATTCAACATGTTTTGAAATTCCTTCACATTCTTCAAACAATCAATTAGTTAACAGGTTACAAAACTTATCATGAAAGTGTTCACAAACAACTTGTTGATTATTGTCATTGTCTGTTTCCAAAACTTCATTAGAATGAACTCCAAATCTATCAAACTCATTATCACTAGACTCATCAACATAAAAGGTAAAATCAGGATCAAAATCACAACTTCTAGCCTTTTCCTTTTCATCATATGAACAATCAAAATTCATTGCAGCATCATCAACATGAGTGGAATTTGAATCAGCATTAAATCCACCCTTAGAAGTATTCTCTACATTAGATAAGTAGTCATGTATATTGACATTTGAACTATTGTCATATACACCTCCAAAACTTGACACATAGTATTATGATTTTGTATCACTTTTAGCATCAAACTTTGTGGAAAGGACTTCATCTTGAGAAGAAACATAAGAAGGGAAAACTAGATCATCCTTAAAAAAAAATTGCATACCTTTCACAATCACAAGCCAATAGTTCTAAAATTTCATCAACATTTAGCAAGACTTTATCACAAGTTTGTTCTCCTTGGCTATGATCATAATCTAGCTGATCTAAAATACTTATACTAATAGTAATATTAGTAGAGCAATCTAAAAAATTAGAATCCTTATCACAATTTGTTTTCTCCTCACTGCAAAATACCTTATCACTAGGTACATCACTGTAATCATTTTCATCACAAGAAGAGTTATCACTACCGCTGCTATAGTTGTCTTCACTCTCACACATACTGTCACATGATTCATTTTTAGTTATGTATCCATCTTTCTCAAGCTAGCTGTAATCATCTGATTCACTAAAACTTGAATCCTTTATTTCACAATTAGAGGAAAGATTATTATTAGCTATGGATTCATTACGTTAATCATGACTTTCATCATATTCATATTCATCCTCAGAAGATTCAACATGAATTCTATTGTTATACAAATTACTCTCCATCTTCTTGATGTATTCTTCAATTTGTAAAAGATTTTGTAATCTCAAATGTGTTGTCCAGTCAACTAAATCAAGCACAAAGACCTCTAGAAAAAATAAATGGGTAATGAAGATTCCTTAGGTCTTAAAGAAAAATGTAGCTCCATGAGTGCTGACTTAAATTTTATATAAACTTGATCATGTCGTAGACCTTGAATACTCTATACTACATCTCTTATGAAACTAACAATCTGATTAAGGAGTTTCTTTCTTAACCTTACAATATCTTCAAGCATACTTTCATGACTTGGTAAACTAGCTTCAAATCTGAGATCTGATTCCATTTTTGAAAAAAAAATTCTACCTCTTTCCTTAGTGTTGAAATCACTGAATATAGGTAACCATTTCTTATCACTTAACTTTCATGGAAGGAAAATTCATGAAAATTAACATACCTTCAAGTGTTGATGTTGCAACTAGATCTACTGATTTGGCATGGGTGTAAACATGAACTTCTTTACACCATTCATCAGAACCATGTAAAGTTGCCATCTCTTTGAATGAGGATAAATAAATTACTTTTGTGATTTGCTTTCTAACACTTCAATTTCTCAAAACAAAAAATGCATACAACATGATGGTTTAATTTTTCAAAGTGTAGAGAAGTTCCAAAAATATGTGAAAAATCATGTGATCCTTGTATCCTGCAGATTAGGGTTTCTTTTCTTATAATTTTTCAAAATCTTGTGTTACCCTAGTTATGCCCTAATCTCTATGTTGTTTGAATTTTATTAAATTCTCAAGGTTTGTCATCAACATAGTCATTCAAATGCCCTAAGTATGTTAAAACCCTAGGCTTATCTTTAATTTTTTGAAAGGTTTTGCAAAATTCCTAAGTTCCACTCCTTTATGATCTTCTAGTGTTAGGGTTTCCTAAAGGAGCATTGTGCTCTTTCCCTTTTGTTTCCTTGGTCATGCTTCACTAAAAAATGTAAGGGCGTAAAGGCATTTTGGTTTACAAGTATACAGTGTGTAACCCATAACAACAAGGTGATAGACTTTGAAGCCTTCTGAGCATATGATTCATCTTTGGGCAAAGGGCTGTAAAAGGTTTTCATATATGGTAAGTTTTGACTTACAGTTCCATGGTAATAAGTTGAGTGGATGAACAAAAGCAATTCATTAAGGTACCTCTGGCCTTATGTTTTACTTTTAAGCATATGAGTGTAATAAGGTTTAAGGTGATCATGTCTGTTGATCTACGGGGGTATGAGTAATAAGTTGAGCAGATGGGCAGAAGGGTGTAATGGTTTGATTTATGCTTTGACCTTTTTTTGAATGGCATAAGAATGTAAAGACCTGTCATGATGTAAAAGGTATATCACAAAGATATAAAATGGATTTTATGATTCTACGTGCAAGGGAAACCCGTAAGAGTGAAGCAAGGTTTGATTTCTTCTATGAACCTTCACTATTTTTGTTTGCAGACCACCGTAAAGTAATGTCATATAGAGGAACATGTTGTGTGGGACTTGATAAATTGCCACTTGGGACCTAAGAAGAAAAAATCAAGTTTCGACATGTCACATATGTTAGATGGGCCTAGTCTACATGGTAAATAACTAAAGTCATTATTTTTGCATGTGCTTAAATCAATGGTCATGTTTTTACTGTGATTTGATCTAGGTTGTTGATTTGTTGAAAACAAAAATTTTATCTTATGCTCTTATGTTTTCAAGGACACCATGTGGGCAAAGAGGTGCCTCATGCCTTTCTCTGTGGATATGAGGCACAATTTAGCATATGAGTGTAGAGGGAAAAATGAGGAATGAAATGAATGCTTTTATGCTAGTATGAGATGTTTTGAAGTGTAAGCACATAAAGGGGTGTTGAGAGGGTTTGAGATCCTATGGTAAAAGAGGCCGCAGAAGAGCGCAAAAGGAATTGTAAAGCCATGCTTAAAAAAGCCTAACGCTTCTATGCTTGGAATTTTTTGAAGTATCACCGAACAGTCATAATGGTTTACTAATTGTATCTTCGAAGTTATGAAGATTGAAGGGTTTAGACTCAGCATATCAGCGAAAGACAAAATTTGAGAAAAGGAGGCTAGATGAGGTGTCATGCCAGTTAAGGAAAAAGGAGGAATTCACCATAGCCTAGTAAAAACAAAAACAAAAAGGTACTGCAGGATCAAATTACACAATTGATATTCCTTGCTGACACCCTACAAGGGTGATATTAAAGCTCGTGCATGTAAAATTTATTAAAGCTAGTAGATTGCATGATTAAACTATAAAGATTTGATTGAAAGTTTAGAGTATTTACCATTTCAAAGAACTTGTGTTTTCTATTTTGAAAATCCTTTAGGTGTCCATAGCTTTGTGAGTTTCTATGTTGTTGTTGCGGGAGTTTGAGATATAGATTTGTAGAAGACAATGGCTGACCTGGATGTTGAAGAGGTTTTTGTTGAGGAGGTAGAGGTTGAAGAGGAAGGTGATGATGTTGTAGAGGTCACACTAGAAGGGAAGAAGAAGAAGGGTACAACAAAGATTGAAAAGAAAACCCAGGGCAGAAAGCCAAACAAGCATGCAGAGGACTGGTTGAAGATACTTCCAAGGTCATCCAATGCAATTTCAGCTAATTAACATGTTTTCAAAGACCCTTACTTCTTATGCAAAAATGCAAAGTGCCCTAAGGTCAATGGGTATAATTTGTTCATGGATTTTTACTAGAACAGAATTGAGAATGTGCCAATATGCAACCCATGGAATAGGAATATGGTAAAATTGATATTTTCTAAAGTATTTGTTGATGTGGATTTGTTAAAGGCTTTGATAAACTCCTATAATCTAGTCACAAGGTCATTCCATATACATAATGGGAGTATTTTATGCACACTTGATAGGACTTCTTTCATAGAAGCCTTTGGTTTGGAGGGGTAGATGGATGTGCCCATAGATATTGATGATTTACAAGGGAAATTTGGGAGGAATAAGACTCATTATCTGAATAATGTGATGATGCCCCACATCCCTTACAATGCCAAAAAGGCAGGGCATATACTAAAGAAAGTATAGGATCATTTTCCACTAAGTAGATTCAAACACTACTTCAAGAATACATTGTATGGATTACACAAGGTTTTGGGAAGTGATGGGGTAGAGGATTGTGTATATGGCTCATTATTTCTAATGGGATGTGACATACAAGACCCTTTTCACAATAGGGAATATGATTATGTGGGATTCATCATGTATAGCATGCACCATCAAATTGTCAATGCCAAGAAAGGAGAGATGAAGGACTACAAATTTCATCATTACTCATTGCTGATGCACCTGATCCTATATAAGAACATTGGTTAAATTAGTCATGATTTCATTGATAAAACTTTTGATGAATTTGGTGAGTTATCTGTGCAACTATGGACTCACATTTGGGATAAAAAATTTCATTATTCAAATGCAATTGTATTTTTCAATTTGTTTAGTTCTGTGATCATGAGGATGGTAGACCATAATTTTTTTAGGGCCCCTAATGTTTTGAGAACATTACTCAGACCTTCCTTTTTGGATGAAAAAATGAAATTAGAGCAGAATTAGGGTGATATATTTTTGTTTAAGGAGTGCACATTGACAAGAGTTTATGCATGCCCACAACCTCCTCATATATTACCTAAAGATCTTCCTCCTAGGTTAGCTATTATTGAATTCTTTTGGCAATTTTTACTAATGAACAAAGAGATGATTCCTCCTTCCCTGCACAAACCTACATTTGTCTATAGAAGTTTTAAGGTAGGAGATTTTATAATTGGAAAGAATGCTTATGAAGAACTAAGGAGATTTTATAATTGGAAAGAATGCTTATGAAGAACTAAGTGAATATCTAGGTCAATATAAGTTTTCTATTGGACCTTACAGAATGTATGACCTAGAAAATTATATAACAAATGAGGTAAAAGCCATTAGGGTTACAATTTTCCTCCCATCAAACCCATCCTTGTAGAAGATTTAATTGCTAATATAGTAGCAACAAGGGAAGCTAATGAGTTACTAGGGAAGTATGGAGAGATTAGAAAAGTAGAAGAGGCCTTAAAGAGGACCAACCCAGACTTCAAGGGCTTCTACATAGAGATTCCATATCCTGGCAATTTGAGGAAAATGGTTGAAAATTTTGATCATATCATGGCCCAAATACCAAGTGAGCCAATAGGAGAAGAGGCAAAAATGAATAGAGAATCCCTTGGGCCTAATGTCCAATTGGAAATTAATGTTGAAGAGGAGGAACAACCATCATCTTCCACATGGGTGGAAAAAGGAAATAATAGACAAAAAACCATGCACATCCTAGAGAGGGTGGTGAGAAAAGCCCTGTAAATTTTACAAGAAAATGATCAGTATTTTGTTCATATTAGACATAATTACTTGCAAGAAAGGGCAATAGAGGCAAGAAGAGCCTCAATTGATTTGCAATTTGTAGCTTCTAGATTGGATGATAGACTCATCCAATCTAATAAATTCATGGAAGATTATGCTTTTATTAACTCATCTAAATTTAAAAGTTTTTAAATATAAAATTAAGCAAAATGAGCTCACATTGAGCCTTATGCTAGGAGAAGACCCTAAAAAGAATAAAGAATTGGTGGATAAACTATTGGCATATGATCCAAACAGTGAGACTATGACCCCTGTAGAAGCCAGGGAGTTGGTGCATAGAAGTGGTATGATCTTAGTGCCAAGATGGGAAATAGAAAGGGCCTTTGTACTTGACCAAATTAGAAGGAAAGACAAGGAGATCAGTTATGAAGTTAGCAGTAGTGAAGGTTTGAAGAGAGGGTCAAATTTTAGTATAGATACAAAGACCCTACCTGTATGGAGTGTTTCCCTTGACACCAAGAAACCTAAAATGATTAATATATAGGAGACTACACAGGACAACATGATTTTTTGGACACTAGACAACACCACTGGCAAAGAGATTTCCAGCCTCGTTAAACACTTTTCACTCATGAATGAGGCAAAGGTGGATCAAATTCAGGATAGGCTTGCTGCTGCATATAATGAATGCTTAGATGTGTGAAAGTTGTATGAAGAAGAACTTAAAGAAAGCTATGTGAAATAACAAAGAATAGAAGAGTTAGAGGGAAGAGTTCAAAACCTGGAAGAGGAAGTTACATCCCTAAAGGACCAACTCAAAGCTGCAACAGAGGCAGAACATGCACAAGGAAATGTGGAAGAGGATAGGCACACTATTGAAGTAGAGGTCCAAATAAAGGATATACCCATAGGGGTAATAGTGCTAGTGCCTATGGTAAGTGTGGAAGCTAAGGCTTCTCAATCTTCTAGTGCACCAAAAAGGGGTGTAATGCTAGGTATGTTAAATTACAGGATAAGCATTTTGAAGAGAATCTCTCAAGATGCACATAATGCATTCACCAATTTGCAAGTTACTAAACAAATGTGCAAGGAAGAAACAGGTGGGCTTGACCCCATTTTTCAGCAATGGGGACCTTACATGCAATTCTTTGATAGATTGATACCACTGCTAGCTAAGAAGCTAGACCTTCTTGATAAGGTCATTTTTGTTAAAGAGGGTTTGGATAAAGTGAAGGATTTGCTACAATTCTATATAGGAAAATTGACAATTATTCAGAATAAGATGAAAGTGTTGATTAATGGTTTTTATTCCTTAATCCTTTCAATCCTTAATTCTAATGGCCAAATAAAAGATTGGAATGAATGGTCTAGTTCTTTTGACCATATTAAAAACTTGCCATAGGTGGTATCCATTTTTGAAGGTGACACTAATGAGTTTTCTTTTAATGAACTCATTGATACTCTATTCAAAATTGAAACTGTAATGAATAGATTCATCATAGAAGGGAAGGTAGTTATAGATGCTAGGTAGCAAAAGTCTATTGGTGAGTTAACAAAAATCAAAGTATGCGAGTGGCCAACAAAGAGAGAAGTTATTGTATGTGAGGCAATCATAGAAATAAAGGCTTTACCAATAGAGGGTAGTTGAGGAAGAGGAAAAAATTGAAGATTTGATGCTCTAGCTATCATGTGCAACTATTTCTACTTTTTTCTATTTATATTAAGGTTTCAAAGTATTTTGAGAAGTTTGTTGTTTCCCTCATTGTAAAAGGACATTTTTCAGTCACATTTTCCCTTTGCTTGTTGCAACTCATGCTTATCTAAATGAGTTTTCAAGGCATTGTGACGCGTCCGGATGACTTATATAATTTTTTTTTCTTTCAAAGAAAAGTATAGTCAGTCTAGTTGTATGTAGTTGTTTTGAGTTTACTTTCAATTGTGTACTCTCTGATAATATATAGAAATGATAGAATCATCAAGATATTTTGGGCTTTTCATTGAGTTTCTATTGGTCATTGTATTAGTCATCTAAAAGGATAATACAAAGGGGTACTTACATTATATCCATGTCACCAATTTTTGTCTCCATTTTATGAGTTTGTTCACTTTGAAGTCATTTGAATAAGATTTAATTGATTGAATTTAGTCTCGATGGGTTGTATGCTAGTTCTATTGTTTCTTTTAATTCAAGGAATAA
Organism: Cupressus sempervirens; assembly: GCA_028749045.1. Lineage (NCBI taxonomy): Eukaryota > Viridiplantae > Streptophyta > Pinopsida > Cupressales > Cupressaceae > Cupressus > Cupressus sempervirens. Next base: position 174,357,119 of record CM053785.1, on the reverse strand, counting down.
TGTAAATGCTTTAGTAAATTAGTAGAGTTTATGAGTTTACGAAATGGATATTTCATAAGAATGTAAATGGGTGATCATGATTGACAGATTCATTTACAAGTTATTTGAACTAGATCTCCTACCAATAGTTAACCTTTTGCCCAAAGGATATGACACTGGTCACATAAATCAGTAGTGAGTAAGGGTAAATTCTACTACTACATATCAATTCAATTATAAAATCAAAATCAGTTTCATTCCATTTTGTTCAAGGTTGTAAATATTGGCGAGCACTTGTTTATACCTAATTTCTAAGTCTTTGGTAGGTGCTATTTCTAGAAATATTTGTAAACCTAAGGAGAATTGTGACCAAATTTGCTTATGAGGGATGCATGTGAATATGAGAATTGTCAAAAAATGGATAAACTGTGTATGTGTCTAAGGATAGAAGATGAGAATAAGAATGAAACTAATATAATTCTCATACACTAGTAGGCATTTGAATCATCCCCTAGGTATACCCACCTTTGTCTTGCAAAGCTTAAAGAGTAGAAAACCATTCTTGGTTTTATTGAAGTTGGATCCAAGTGGTTTGCACATGTAATTGTTAATAGGAAGTGGCTAATTCTTAGGTTATGTAAGTATTATCACTTTGGTATTGAGCATTTTGTTATTCAATATTGTTAAACACCAACAATGCCCCTACCTACTTTTAAGTAGATGATGTAGAGAGCACATCAATCCAGTGGTATAGAGCACTATTATTAGACTGGACTAAATGCTGATGCTTCTCATATAGTTGAGTATCTGTGATGAGTTGAGTCATTGAGGACTGTTGGTATTTGGTTTTCAATAGTGTCTTTGGACACTTAAACTGGTCAAAGAATTGGAGTAGTGTATTAACAATTAGTATTTTTTGTAATATTGAGGCCTTTGACATTAATGTCGATAGGAGAGAATATGCATCAAAAGCATCTCCTAAGAAATGGAGGAGAAGAACTCCTAAGTAAGAATGTGGGAGAGATATATCTTTAGAGAGATTTAGAAAGATTCATGTGAGGAAGTAGGAGATATGCACCTGATTTGTTGAGAAATGTTTAGCGTGTGAACAAATGATGCTAATACTAGAATTCGATGGATTTTTGGCTTGGATAATGAACATGATTTGAGAAGATGACAACAAAAACAATAGAGTATTTTTTTGGTATTCATGGAACTTAGATATTTTTCATCTATGTTTCTATCAATGCCAAAGAGGGAGATTTTTAGCATGAATGTTGATAATACTACTTTGGGGGAGTATCCTAAGAATTAGAGAGTATTGGTCCATGTTACATTCATTAATGTGTTTGTCATTGATGTCAACATAGTATGGTTTTTGTAAAGACTAGCTAAGTAGATGTAATGCCTCACTCGAAGATCCTTGGAAATAAGGATGAAATACAAGGCAAGAATTTTTTTTTTAAAGTATGAATGGACATGAAAACATCATATAGGGATCACAACGATCACAACAGAAGACTTCACCAACATCCTGATAGCCAACGAATCTCTAGATGGCACTACCAAACTGACACACATAAACAAAGCCAACAATGACAAATGCACATGATGAGGGCTCAAGAAATGACCACTCATCAAAAAAACACCAAGCTGGGGTAAAATGCAGAAACCTAAAATTTAGCCAAGCCTGAAATCTTGAAGCCCTAAAAATTGGCTAAATCTTGATTTTTGAAGCCCTGAAATTTCCTAGAATGTTTAACTTATCTCTGAGAGGTTTGAAACCTATCTCAAAAGATTCGTCGCATATATTAAAATATATCTTAAGTATAAGTACGTCAACTTATACTTAAACGATATATTTTAAACCCCTTAGGAATTTTTTTTTTAACAAGGAAGGTGTAAAAACCAAAAGGGTGTCCAAAACCAGCTTTTGAACTTTCAACCGACAAGCCTAGATAGCCCCTTTTTCTCGCACAAGAAAGTACACTGGTCTTGAGTTTCACACAAGATCTTGCACTGCTACACACGAGAAAGTGCAGGGCTTCGTGCAAGGACTCCTGAGCATCGCACGAGGGTTTCATTCTCGTGCATTGGTCTGAATTTTTGCATAATAAGATTCTATTGTCGAGGTAAAAAAAAAAAATTCAGATTGGGATCCATTAATGGTGAGTAGGTTTCTAACTAAGTCATCTTTTTTGTTAGTCCCTATGTTCCATTCCATTTAATTTTTTCCCTGGCACAAAAGTTTTTTAAAAAAGGGGGCTAAGTGAATATTCCTTCCCCACCCATGTTGAAATCATTGATTCAATCCTTGTGAAAGAAGTTTTACCCCACCATTGGATTTTCTTTGAATCTATGATCATTGTTAACTCACTATGGAAAAATGCTCAATCGTTATGCATAGCGAGTTAGCAAGCTGTTGGCACGTGTTTGTGATACTGAAAGGAGAAATCTAGTGCCGAGAATTGTATTGACATAAGGTAAATTTTGGCACATGTTGTTTCCCAGGCTTGTCAATTTTACGAATGAAAGCACGTGAAGAAAACTATGAAGGATATCACCGGTGTCCAAGTTTCTCTAGCAATTCACTAAGTCGCTATTAGAAAATCCATGTGAGTTGCCGGTGATGACATAGCAAATTCCTAGATTCTTGAAAAAGGTAACATTCTTTTTAAAGGTTGATATGACCACGAAAGTTCCCACACAGTATTATAAATGTGCATGGCTACCTTCTCTAACACTAGCATTAATTGACAGGTCTTTCAATCAAGGTGGGTTTTGTTTTTTGTCACCAAAATTGAGAATCTATCAAAGGTCACTATATTGCTAGTCAAATATTTTGTGTTTTGCTAGTAGCGATGTAGCAACCAGCTTGAAAGTCAAGAACACAGCGAGGCCCAAGACATGGGATGATTAGAAAATATATATATATGTGCTAGTGTGTTGCACCAGCTCAGTGACAGCGGTACCATGGATCCATTTCCCATGTATAAAGTACAAAGATTTCTGATCATGAGATTGAGCCAAGATCAAAGGCCATCGTTAACTCGCTATGAAGAAGTGCTCAAAAGTTACGTATAGCGAGTTAGCGAGTGATGGCCCACCACTGTTGCAATAAATTACTGTCCACAAGATCAAGTTTGTATCGACGATGCTTGTTAACTCACTATGAAAAGATGTGTGATGAATAAGTATAGTGACTTAGCGAGTGAGGGACCGACTATTGATTCCTTGAAAAGTCATTTCAAATATTTACCATACGATTGAAGCAAGATCAATGGTTATCGCTAGCTCACTATGGAAAGATACTCGAGAGATAAGTATAGTGAGTTAGTGAGTTGATGACACATGTTTGTGGTCATCTGTGGGCCCAGTTTGAAGTGCCAACCTTGAAGGAAAGGTACGGATGGAGGTATTCTATTGGCTTGAATGCCAATGTGTTAATAAGAAAATCGAGTCAGCTTAGTTGTCATTCCCAAATCATAGGATTTTCTAAGAATTGACAGCACAAATTTAAAAGGAAGTGTAATGCTACTCTATTTTTCTATTTTGCGCATTTATGATGAATGGAGGCTTCATGTGTGAGAAAAAATAGAGTATAATTTAGAAGATTTTCATTCATTATAGTCCCATACCAACAAAGATTTCATTTTCTCTGAGCATAAGAACTTGTCGATCACATTGTGTTAAGCTTGGTGAAGACGTGAAACAATCCCATATCTGTTCGAAAATAATTGCAGAAGTTCAAAGAAGGATAATTTTGGTAAATCAAGTAAGGACTCACATATAACCTCTGTGACATTCCAATTCCCATTATTACAATCAAGATGCCTCCTAAGAAAGCATTCTCTGGGCAAGTTAACTATATGGATAGGAATGTCCACAATGATTTGTTAGAATTAATCCCAGGATCCACTACAGAGTCTGCACAGGTTAAAAGATTAATTTCATTAAACCCTAGGCTTAAAATTGTTTTTGGCTTATATGACAAGGGGAAATAGGTTAGGGATACAGTAACTAATCAAATTGGCCTTTTTTTGTTTAAGAAGTGGTTTTCAAAAAGGAATTTGTTTGCCCCTCATGCCAATATATGGAATTTTGATTTGGAAAAGTTAGTAGTTCCAAGTGTTTTCATGGACTATGACTTGCTAGAAGACATTGCCAAGAACTATGACCAAGCCATTAGGGTTGTGAGAAGAAATGATGGTGTGCCTCTAGTGTCAATTAGCCCTGAAGAAATTAGAGAAGTTTTTCACTTAGAACCATTATCAGATTACCATATGCTAATCAATTTGCTAGAATTAGAAAAAGAACACAAAGCAAAGAGAGATGTAATTAGGGGAGGTCCACTGAGGGCACAAATTGGTACTATAGGAACTTTGCTACTAATTACTATAGCCTCTAAAGAACCTTTTAAGAAGAGCCTTTTCACTTCTTGGGCTGTAGAGATATACAAGACCCTGTGCCATGTTTTTGGTGAAGATGAACAGGATTTCATGCCCATTGATCTTATGTATATGATGATTCAAATTGCTTCTTTTGGTGTAGATGTCATTTTTTATTTTGCCTCCTTTTTAGCTAAAGAAATTCACATTGGTTTGGTTGGAATTGCGAGAGGCAAAGTGGAGAAAACTTTTGGCCACTATTCCCTATTAATGCATATGTTCTTGTTCAAGGGGGTGACATATTTTGGTAATGAGATGGAATTGAAGAGAGAGGAAAATGGGGAAACACTGCTAGTCTAGTTGTGGGGCGCAGATATGACTTGGGATGCAAATAAAGCTAGTTTTGTCAGATTTGATAGATATTTTGCTTCTAAATTGAGATGTCTCATATTGAGTGACAATCCCAGAATCCCTAAGGTACTAATGAATCTCATCAGGCCTATGGATAGCCCCCATGATTTGAAAGTTTCACACAATTGGGGAGATGTTATTCCTTACCCTGTTTCTACAATTTTCAGAATTTATGGTTTTAAAGGGAGTCTCATGTCTTGCCTTACCAAGTGCCCCTAAAGGTAGGAATGGCAGAAATCTTATGGCAACTAGGAGGAGTAGAAGAAATGTTCCTGTCAAAAAGGAAACTATAGTCAATTTTCCCTACCTGCACAATGGCCCATCAGTTTGTGATTACCAAAGGAGGATGACTCTTTTTGTACAAAATTTTGGATTAGTATGTGATGGCTGTCTCCCACCCCCATTTTTGTGATTCTGAAGAATTTTTCAATTAGGCTTTGAGGCATAGGATTAAGCTAGGACCGGTCAAACATGATTCATATTACCCAAAGGACATTATAAGAAATGAATTCTCATTGTAGGAACAAGAAACTAAAACAGAAAAATGGAGAGTTTAGTCCCGGGTCCTAGAATTCATTCATTGTTTTGATCTGAATTATAGTCCTTTAGATAATGCTAATATAGAGGTTGACAGAATAAACAAGCTCATCAGTAACTTCCCTGCAATAATGGAAGCCATGAATGAGAAGAAACAATTTTTTATTGATTCTTATCCTGATAAGACCAGAGAAGTCATGAAGAGGTTAGTTTTCACTCCTAATATAGGAGCTGGTCAAATAATTGTAGAGAAAAAGCCTAGTTACACTGTGATTCAAAATAAAAGGGCTCTTGTAGATAAGCGCAAGCAAATAATGGGATCCACCAGTATAGCTCTGGAGGAGAGACCTAATGAGCCTAGCCCAAAGAGGTAGAAGGTAATAAGAGAAGGGAGACCTCAAGTTGAGGAATATTCACCCATCCAATCTCCTTTGAGAATTGGAGAAGAGTAGCTCACAGGTGAGCAAGTTGAAGAGATGGGATCACAGGGAGGTGTTTTTATTACTCAAGCAGAATTGGGTGAAGGTAACCCTCCAGAACCTCCTCTCCCAAGTTTGGATCTAACAATAGCTGATTATAGAGGCAAGGAATTGGACCCTATATTAGAAAAAGCAAGTCATCAATTTTTGTTTGATAACAGTTTTGTGAAATCAAGAGCTTTTCAACAGTTTGCATGGAGGACAAACATGAACATTTTTTAGGAGAAATGTGAAAAGATGGAAACAGAGCATCCAGAAATGGATGAAACTTCCATGAAAAACCAAATTAAAGAAGAAATCATGAAGGAATTCTAGAACATTACCCCTGAAGAGGGAAGGAAAATGGTAAAGACTTGTAACATACTATTGTTGCCAAATTGGGATATTGCAGATGCTTTAATTTTCAATTCTATTTCAAATAAATTGGAATTGCAAGACCCAAATAAAAAGGATTTCTAAGGAACTAAATTTATTGAAGATCAAGCTACATTGGTCAGTTGGTCATTGAAAAGAGGATCTAGAGCCACATCATCGCAACCAGATGAGTCTGGATTGATGGGCAATATACTTGTAAGAAGGGTTGCTGACATCTCCCATGTACAGGCAACATATTGGAACGTGGATTCTTCCCAGTTTCTTTTGGCCACTGCTAAGAAGGAGGAACATGTCATGTTTGAATTGTAGAGCAAGTATGAGACAGTGGTGGATGCATACAACAAAGAGGTAAAAAAGAGAATTGAGCTTGAGAATAAGCTATTGGGACAATCCACTAGGCCTAGAATAACATACCCTTGTCCCCCAATTGAACCTTTCAAATCTACCCCCCTCATTGAAATGCCAGATACACCCCAAGGGCCACAGTACTACACTACTGAAGATTTTGAAGAAGAGAAGGCTAAACTATGGGGCTTACATATAGAACTGGAATCTAAGTATGAAGATAAACTAAGAAAAGCTCTTACATATCTAGGAGACAAAGTTGAATGGCCACTAATCCAAGATCAATTGGTCAGGGTGATTAACATCTGGGAGGAGTTAAAAGAAAATGATGAGGCTCTAAAGCTTATTGTGAACAAATGGGTAAGAAGGAAGAAAGCAGTGACCTTTTTGTGTTTATCTGTTATAAATAATTCTCATGATCAAATTGAAAAAACCTTTGACATTGTTTCTGATCTTGTTGATTTTGATAACAAAAGGATACATTTATAGAAGATAATAATAGGCTACTTAGACAAATATAAGATCCAAAATTTCAATTTATTTTCTCATGCCCTAGATAAGAAAAATATTTTGAAACAAAAAGAGGAATGGGCAAAGGAACTTGATGATTTATTTTGTTTAAGAATGAATCAAGTCATAAATGAAACAGGGCATGCACGGTGGGCCACCACAATAGAAGAAATGGTGAAAGCCCAAATATTGTTTGATTCTTTAAAATGGGAATTCATTGATATTGATAATGAGGCTAATTATATAATAAAAAAAATAGAAGGATATTTTGCAATTCAATTGGCCAGATGACACATTATTTGACAGGTGGATGGCAGAAATGGCTTCTAGTGAATAGTTTGATGTAGATGAAATTGACAGTGATGAGGTGCAGGGTGAGGAAGTCCAAATCATTGATACCATCACTACTCAAACCTAATCAGAAGAAGAAGACAAGAAAAACCTGTCAATTTTAGTTGTAGGCCCGAGACCACAGGATGCCGATACAACTAAAGAAAATGAAAAAGGTAGAAGTTGTTCCTACCATACAAGATAAAGATGGTGAAAGCCTATAGATGGAAATTAATGTGCCATCATCAGAACAAGCTTCATCATTGGCTAATTCGGTAGTTTCTTATGAAGAGGAATCAGATCAATAGCCAACTCAGCAACACTAGAATGTGTCACAGAAGCTAACCCACCTAAAATAATATTTTGATTTAGATATCTTCTGTTACCCACATTTTTGTCATTTTGTGATAGGTGTATGTAAATATTCCTCTTAAAGGACACCTGTCATTTTCTCTTAGCCTGAAGCTTGTTGCATCTCATAGTATATAAGTGAGATCCAGGGCTAGAGAAAAGGTCCAAATTCTATTTTTCTAAGTGACATGCTTAGTCTATTTTTGGTCCATTGTATTGAGTAAAAGTTGGTGTTGTATTTTCTCTATTAGATGTTGAGAATACATGAATACATAATGATGTGTTTCTTTCTGAAGGTCATTCTAAGTCTATTATAAATTGTATACAATTTTCAAGAAAAATGAATACAAATTTTGAACTGTCCCCATATTAGTTCTTTCTGAACTTTGTCTCCTTTTGATTACTTGGTTATCTTGATGTTGTATAGGTAAAGGCCTGTGCAATTGAATGCAATCTAGTTAGGTTGTATATCTATTTATCACTATTTTTAATTCAATGGATTAAGTAAAAGCTTTGGTGAATGTAATAAGGTTTCTATAGTAGTGGAAAGGGTTTTGAATGATAAATTCTGATAAGAATTGTTGATAAAGTTTTTTGTAAGGCAAAAAATTAGATCTAGAAATTTGTAGTAGACTTTATGCCCCAATGGATTAGGCACTGATCAAATTTGATCCAGCTGAGAGAGGAATATGTCACAAATGGTTGTCAAAAATATAGAATTAAATCAATTTTACTTTTGTTTCCTGTAGATCTTAAAAGTTGGCCAGTACTTGTCTGCATGGAATATTTTAGCTTCAGTTAGCCACTTTTGCTGAGAGCACTTGCAGATCTATAGAAGATTTTTTGGCCATATCTGTTATATGGGATGTGATTATCAAGTTATCAAGAATTGTGTATGTATTTGAGGATTTGAGATGAGAATTAGAATGAAACTAAAAATAATCCTCATATAGTTTTCCCAGTCTTGAATCATCCCTGGGTATACCCACCCTGGTTTTGCAAAGCCAGAAGAGTAGAAAGCCACCCTTGGTTTTGTTGAAGTTGGGCCCAAATGCTTTGCACATGCAATTGTTAACAAGAATTGGCTAGTCTTTAGATTGTATGAGTACTGTCATCTTGGTATTAAGCATTTTGTTTCTTATTAGTTTTAGTTCATTTTAAAACACCAACAAAATGGTGACTCTGCTGGGGAGTTGTCTAACACATCTGTGAAAAGTACTGTAGTTTCTTTGGTCCTACTGTGTACGTCTGTGCCAAGTTATCTAAGTATTTCCCATGGGTATAAGGGAATATTTTAATGAAAAACCTTGAGAATTTAAAGAGGGTATAGCCCAAGTACCATAGCTACACATTGATGTATCTAGCCTATCCAAGTGTCTTATCTAACAAGCAAGAGTTGCAGTCTTACGACACCAGTGATTGGTCTGTCTGTGTCAAATATTTCTATTTCTACTTGTGTGTTGTTTTCTTTGAATTAGTAATAAGTGTCATTGTATATTTTCCCCAGAATAGGGTGGCGACTCAATCAAGGTTTTGAAGCTAGTGCTTATTTTAACAAAAGGGGAATATGGCTGGCAAGAGAAAGAACACAAGAGCTTACATGAGAGCTAATCCTGATGTGCCAATGTATATTGATTTACCCCAAGGTGGTAGGAAGAACCAAAATAAGAAAAGGACAGATCCAAATTGCACCTGGAAACCCAGAGGCAATGCATCTATCAATTCCTAGTATTAACCAGTATTAGGAAGAGAGTCTTCTTCACTTAGTTCTGAATCTGAAACTACAAGACTCTTAGGATGCATTTTCAGTACCCCATTACCAGATGAGAGAGTATTTTAGGACAAAGATGTGTCCATGGTAGGAATTGCTTCATCAAGGCCACATCCTGTAGCAAATATGAACTATAGGCTAGGATTTAGGAGTTCATTTGATAATCCTTTTAATCCCAGAACAGCCCCATACGTGGAGCCAAATTTTATAGACTTGGATGATCCTACTGATTTAGAGGCTACTTCTACAGATACTAAAGAGGTGCACTCTGAGCTAGGAGTTTTAAAGAAATGGATTGCTAAGGAAGAAACTAAACACATTCATCTTGAAAAAGAGAAGGAGCAAGCCACCTTGAATGCCATAATAGAAAGGGATTCTCTACTAAGAAGGATGGTTTCCTTGAAGGAGCACAATAAAAAGTTAGAAGAAAATACCAAAACTCTCCATACTGATGTATTTGGAGATGTAGACAATCTGATAGCTAAAGTTCAGGAACAAGAAAAATGCCTAAATCAAAGGAAAGAGCCAGTTATTGCTCCAATTCAAGCCTATAAACCTATTTAAGTGGACCCTGTAGAGCCCACTACAAAAGCTCTAGATAAAGGGAAAGGCAAAGCTATAGGAATCCAAATAAATGAGCCTCAAGCTATACCAAGCAAACCCATACAACTCTCCATGTCAAAATTAGATCTAGATCTGGAGAAGGCTAGAAAAGAGAGGGAAGATCTTGCAAAAGAACTTGAGAAGGTTGAGAATGAATCTCAAGCTATAGAAACTAGGAGAAAAATCCAATTCATAAAATCTAATTCTGCATTGGCTTCATGGCCTAATTTGTCTATCCCACCTACAACTCCTACACCAGCTAGTGGTCCAATAATCTCAACTCAAGGAATATCCCAATCTGCTCTTGCCTCATCATCCACTATTGGCACCCAAGTCCCATTTGTCCCACCTCAACAATCTCAAGTTGCTTCTCTAAGCCAAGCTAACATAGCAAGTACCTCAAATGTTCCTGGTTTCTAGAAGAAGCCTGCATACCTAGAAAAGTATAGACAAATACCATTTGCTAGTATTCTTGGTGCCCCACATCCTATATCGTTTGATTTAAGAGACTAAGTGGTTAAGTTCTCTTGGAATAATGCTATTACTGGTGAAAGAACATTTGATAATTTTCATTGATACGTTGAATGATTATGAAGTTGAACATGAAGATATGGTAATGACATTGTTTCTACATTCACTAACTGAGGATGCAAGGGATTGGTTTAGGAGGTTTCCTGATGATAGTATCACCTCGTGGAGTGACTTGGAGAAATTATTTAAGGAGCAATATGGAGACAACACTAATGTAGGATTCATGTTAAATGAATTCAACAACATCAAGAAGAATCCAAATGAGTCCACATTCGATTTCAATGTAAGATTCCATAAAGGTATGTATAGACTATTTCAAGTTATGAGGTTGAATGAAGATGTCTGTCTCACAACATATTTCAATGCTTTTGATAGAAAAATGGCTTATCAATTGAGGGATAAGGATCCCAAGACTTTAAGGGATGCCTATAAAATTGCAATAAATATAGAGAATAATAGGAAGGCATCTGGCAAACTAGGTAGGAGGGATGATCCAAAGCTTTTCAATCCTAAGAACAATAATAAAAGGGAGGCTGATAAAACTCCTATAGGAAAGAAGCCAGAAGAACCCACTATAGGCTAGGTTTTGGAATTGCTCAAGAAGATGAATCCCACTAATTTTAATAAGCCAAATGTTGCTGAGAGAACCCCTGTGAATAACAACAGTTTCAATAGGTAACCTAGAATGCAAAATTACCCCTGCACCACCTAGTAGAAAGATGGTAATTAGCCAGTCCCCAACCAAACACAAAATGTGAAAGACAAGGGTACCCCAGATCCCTTGTAGAGGAACATTGTAAATATGAATGATAATATACCATGGTGCATTGTATGTTAATCACCTCATTCTACTGATTATTGTGTTGTTTCTCAGTAATTTGCCTAAGATCAAGATGTACAGCCTGAAGAAGGAAGTGAAGAGAAAAGCCATGATGATATAAGTTGCAATATGGTGAGCATGTGTGATGACCTTGTAGATTCTAATTTTGAGGAACCTGAAAATGATATTACCAGTTAAAGAATTGCTTATCATCTACATCATCATTAAGTGCTTTCAAATGATGAAGTTTATGATATAAATAAGGTATGTGTTACATCCTCTGATGTAGGTCACACAAGCTTAAGAATGCCCTCCAAAGAAGAGATTGACAAAATCACAACTGAAATGATTTCTCAGGTTCATAGTAATTACAAGTTGAGAAGTAGAATAGTAAATAATGATGCATGAAAGCCATCCAATGTATTCATTAAAGATATCACCCATAAGATGAATGATCAAAATAAGAGAGTCAATGTAGATGTGCCTAAGAACAAAGACAATAAGGGTAAGAAGTGGGAACCAAAAAAGAAAGTTTAGTTTTAGATAAATGAAACAACAAAAATAGTTGTGCAACTAAAGAGATGAGAACCTGATACTATTAAGAAAACAATGGTGCCTGCTATCCAAAAGACTTCAACTCCAAGTACTCTTCTAAAACCCACTATTGTTGAACCTGTTGATATGATATCTATGTTGTCCCAAATTACTATAAAAGTGCCCTTTTATGAACTTCTTAGAATGGAAGAGCATAAGAGCAAGGCTTTATCATGGTTGGGTGGGATAGCAAACAATAATACTGTTGTAGACCAAACTGTTGCCCAACAAACCCCATTAGTAGTAGAGGATAATGGTATCATATCCTAGATTCCCCAAATGTTTTTA